>KK499794.1:197202-536202 GCA_000688715.1 Glossina pallidipes | reverse complement strand
CCATCTCTGCTCTCTTCCCGCTATTGGTATCTGAAATTTGTTGTCTCTTTTTGGGATAAACAATAGGTAACTTATTGCGTTTGATTTTTTGGTCGTAAACGAAAGGCTTACGCTCTTATTATTGTTTTAATGTTTTAATGTTTATTTTCCTAAATTAAAAAAAAAAAAAAAAAAAAGAAATCACAAAAAAAAAAACAAAAAAAACATAAAGAAATCTAACAAAATAAAAAAAGAGGAAAAGAAATGAGAAAAACAACACATAGAAGGCTAAAAATAATTTACATACGTCGACTACACATATACGAACAGTTGGGCGAACCAACTTTCTGTTAATTATTATTTGCTCTTAATGGTTTTGGTCACAATTTGTAGCCACTTGTAAGGAATTTTGTAACGAAAAATGTTTTGTTAATTACATTAAGATAAATTTAAATTATTTTCGTTATAACTCATTTTTGTTTTTGTTTTTATTTTTTTTCTTTCATATTATAATTAAGGAAAAGAACACTCAGATTACATAAAACTGTTTATTGCAATGAATTTTGTTTAGAAAATTAAATTGTTTTTGTTTTTATTTTATTTTGCTTTTTAATGCCAGCAACGGAGTGCGTAAACTTTTGCCCAACGTAAGATCTTTTTTGATTTAGTGCTGCTATCTAACTTAGGGTCGCTCATCTCATAGGGCCTTAGTAGTAGTTTTAAAATAATCAATGCGCTTACAGAGACATCGTTTCGGTATCACTTACCACCGAACAAGTTTCGTTGACCGGAATAGAAGCATGGGTATGCATGGGTGCATGGGTGCATGGGTGCATGGGTGCATGGGTGCATGGGTTTTCTGGTTATCTGTATTTTATACGTATGGTGGTCCGATCCCTGAACGCAAGGTCGCATAATTGCTTTACGTCTGCTATAAAGTAACCAATTACATCCTTACATAATATAAACTTGATGAGCGCGAAAAGTTTCCTTCCTCACATTCTCAGCACATTTTCGTAAAATTTCATTGGACTTGCAATCTAGTCTTAATTCAATTCTTCAAATATTTTATTATTATTATTATTAATTCTTAGGCTAAAACAAAAGACATTGAGCGCTAGCAACACAGGCTATCGGCTCCAATTTATAAAAATGTGCATTAGATATTGAGCCTAGTAGTTTTAATAAAGTAATATATTGAATTGATAGTCAGTTCTGTAGCTGATTGTAGTATGTCCATAGGATTAGTCACTCCAAATGTAATACTTCTAACCAAGGAAAAGATAAGGCAGTTGCAGAGGATGTGCTTTACACTAAGAATTTGTCCACAACTACAGATTGGGGAGGAAGACTTCTTCAAGATTCATTGGTGAGATGTAATTGTATGACCAAGACGAATTCTCGAATTCTCTTGTTTGGATTTTAATTATAAAAAAGATAAATAAAAAAATAGGATTATAGTTTACTCGTCCTCATCACGATCGTTAGTGGAAAACTAGCACAATTCAGCTGCATTTTTGTACTCAACTCAGTAAATCATCTGTTTTTGATTAGCTAACTTGACGAAGATGAAGAAGAAGAATTCAGTTCCCATACAATTTTAGTTAAATTGTATTGAAATTTCAATTCAATTCCAAATTCCAAATGGGATTGAAATAAATGCATTGACTGACTAACTTATAGATAAAGTTAGGTATGAGAAAATCACATATTTGTCGTTTCATTCTGCCGCTTCTTCGATATACTCTTTCCGATTCGTCATCCGAGCTTTTTTCTTTTCAAATTAATATCACTCCGCTTAGAAGAATCCGCAGTGATCTGACCGGATCACACAATTTCTAACTCCACGCTTTTGACGTTCTCAGCGTAGGGTGTGATAAAGTTTCTATTAGTAATTTATGGCTTCTTCTCTCTTTCTTGCGAAGCAATGGCTTTTGCATTTGTTCACAGGAAAGAGACATCTACCTCTATCACGCTTGCTATCAGCAAAAGACTTTGATTTTAATTTTACTCATTAAGTACAAAAGATAAACTCCCTCTTCATTTCCCTTCCTAAAGGTAACGTTTAGTTACTTTTCGCCGGAAGCATTCTCCAAATGCTTTAATATATTTAGAAGAATAGAACCTTAAAAGGTTAGCAGAATAAGTGCTAGTTTTCCACTAACGATCGTGACGCAAGTAAACTATAATTCTATTTCTTCTTCAGGTTAGGCTGCCTAAGGGTTTTAATGAAGCCTGAACAGTTAGCAATGAAGCCTTCATTGAAAGCAACGCAAAGTCAACGTTTGTTTTGGATCCGTCACAGAACTCTTGAAGGCACTTTCTGAAAAGCTTTAAGTCCCTTTATTGCCCCTTATCGTAATAAAACATTTAATGTCGTTTGCGCAAAAGGTTTAAGGAATCTAGGATAGAGAGGGCAGAACACATTGCGATTGATGATGACATTAATCATCAGTGGTTCTTACAGTGTTTAGCTACAAACTTATTACGAATTTATTATCTGAAGCAACCTAATTTCTTCCGGGGGTAGGCTATTAAACGGCTATATGTTCCCCCGTAATAATATAAAAACCAATCAAATGATGTTACGAGCTAAAATTAAATGCTGACTCTCGATCATCGACAATACCCAGGTATGTTTATGATACGATTGCGATTGAACCAAATCTTTCATCGCCTGCCCAAAATATAATGATTTTTCATTATTTTCTATTTTATTAATGTTTAACGTAAACGATGAACTGAATGTTTTACTTACCAGAATTGATTAACGCCTTGCAACCAAAAGAAGGAAAAAACAAGTAAAACCACTATAGCGAGTCAGGATCAACCCACCATACAGTTTTTCACATAACTTTTTCTTTCCGAAGTAAGGCGTGGTCGAAAACGTTGTTCAATCGGAACCATTTTCAAGAGCGTTCGTCCTTGAGTCAAAACACGTCAGGGTACCAAATTTTCAAAAAAAATATCTCAAAAATTGCGGACTACAGGCTGTTGAACGCAAGAAAACATGGAAAGACAAACAGACCACCTTGGACAGTTCCTAAAAGCGGTTCTGAATTGATCGGTTCGATGAAAGTTGCATCTATCTCAGGGCTTTTGGTTGTTGCATACATCCGCACAAATATAGTATACCCTTGTACGACAAGGGCAAAGGGCAAAAGCAAGCCCTTCTATAGAGACAAAGTGTTCAGCACACACTTAGTATACCCTTTTACCTTAAAGGGCTCTCATAAAAAGCGAGACTATGTGTGGCGACTAAGTTTAATGTGTATTTTTTTTATGACGTAAGCAACTGGAAAAAAACAAAACCTGTATGTGTTCAGTTTGCTAAATTTGGAACACGTTAGTTGGCGTCTTGGGCATCCTCCGATATGAGACTTTTCATGGAAAGTGGTCCTTTACATAACAATGTATTTACAATTTTTGGTGTATTATCAGGAAAATGAGTGAATAGATTGGCTTAGGCGAAGTGCTTGGGGTTTCTAGTGGCCGGCCTTTTCCAATTAAGAAAATCGTTTCGATTATATGCAGTTAGGGGTTAAATAAATGCTTTGACATTAAAATTTAAAAACAAAAAAATTCGAAAAGTGTTGAAAAGTTGTTCGGTCCATTCAAGTTTCTTAAGCGATAATTAAAAATTTGAACGAAAAATTTGAAATTTTTTCAAACCTCGAAGCATTTCTGATACGCCCTTTCTGTTATCGCCTTGGGCTCTTTCTCGGTATTGGCAGCAGGAAAAATTCGCATGCGGCCAAGTTCGGTAAATATGGACACTGAGGCTCGATTACGGCGTTGCTTTTAGTCAAAGAAGGAATGACATGTAAGCTGGCACGATTAACACGATTCTGTTTTGAACGGCAGCTTCTACAGCCACAGGTTGAGTGTTTTGCTTTTGTAAAGTTTTTGCCAATTTAATATCCGTGCGTTACCGTCTTCTTCAAAAACCATTACACTGACTTCCTTGAATGCTTTTCGCCATTTACAACGCAAATCGCTTAAAACTTTCTCGGCGTTTTCAAATATTTTGTCCACGTTACGGTCTTTTATCAGATGTGCAAAACTAGAGGTACGTTGTTTATGAGTTCCAATCTCCTAAACAAACAAGCAAGCTTGAAGCAATCCACAAAAGGTTCTAACCCTTTGATTAAGTAAAAATTCTATCCAACTTAAAAACTACGTATTTTAAAAAACACTAACATTTTATTTTTAATCGATTCCTGTCAATTTTTTGACAGCATTTATGGTATATTGAAATGTCATTTTAATAATTGATCAGATTGTTTTCCTTTCTTTTTTTAACAAAAGGTTTCATTCAATGCCTCCAAGAAGGTATCCGTATCTGTTAACGCCTTTAACAGGATATGAAAATCTTACACTTGATACTAGTAGCTACCTCACCGCCTGTAAATATGTTTAGCGGATTACTCGACTAATTATGAATATATATGTATATGTTGTTTGTGTATTTAATACACAAATTTAATGTAGAAATTTCAGATCATTTATCAAAGAAATTGACTGAAAACAAAAACACATCTGATTATAATAAATTATTTAAGAATAAATGTCTCTGTGTATGTGTATGTGTGTTTGTGTATGTGTATAATGTACATATGTGCGTTTGCGTGCAAATGAAAGGAAACACATACATAAAAAATTTTATTTTCAATTAAATTTAATTTAAAAAAAATATAAATCTTTTATTGCATTTTAATGTAATCATCAACAACACCTAAGCGCTTATATATAAGTCTGGGTATGAGCGCATATATGTGTTTGTGTATGTGTCTATGCATAAACTTTTCTACAAGTAAGTACCACGAACTGTATACAGGAGAGCAAGTGATAAAAGCATTGAATGCATGTAGGTATAGGTGCGTATCGCGCGTATGCATACATACATACACGAACGTATGGATACCAGCAGAAAATCAATACACTAAAGCTATCGGAAACGTCGATATTAACATTGCGTTAATTAAAAAAAATTTGACATAGCATAGGATTGGAATTCGAATGTCGCGTTGAATAAAAAGTTAATGATAATGATGGTGATTATGATTGTGAGATGATGTCGCCAAATGCGCGATAATGCTTATAAACGTCCAATTTTTTTCGGTTCCAGAGCGAATAACGACGGTTTTTTGTAGCGAGCCAATATCTCTCTTTTGAATGTTTCGAAACGTTTGCGGTTCATTGTGTTCTGCTGTTCGCGCCACGATGGGCGAGCATTCTTCTTTTGCAATCCCCAATGGCAGGTGAAAATGGGCGTCAGTACATAAAAGGAATAACCGGCGACGTACATTTCGTAAACCTAAAATAGAAATGAATCAAAAATGTTTGCATGCAATAGGTGAAATGTTTACACACACACACACATGCATATACGCACACTTGCATATATGCACGAACATACGGACATATAAAAAGCATATCAACCAACCTGAGAATTTCGTGTGAAACCGTAACCCAAAAAGCGTTCATCATGTGGGGGAACAGTATCTATCGCTACATAAAAAGGTTCATAGAGGAATTCATAATTTGTCACCTTGTGACTAATCGCGATCTGTTGTTGATCTGTTTCGGTGTTAGCCAGCCAGCTGTAAGCGGTAATAATAATAACAGCATAACATATTTAGAAAAACAAAACATTTATACATAAATATGCACATGTATTTTGCATGGTATAAATAAACACATATATACATATAAATATATTCATATATATGCATATATGTATATATATGCATTTATGTATATAGATATATATGTATGTACTTATTTAATATTAAAAAATATTTTAGTCATCACTGATATTTATAGATTAGAAATAAATTCAAAAAAAAGCATACACGCATACATATACAATAGTTGTGTAGGCACTTATTAAATCACGAGGTATTTTCATTTTATTGTAATGCCTGTGACACAAATTAACACAAAGTGGTTCGAAAGTGACACGAAAAAAATTCACGATTTTCTCCTTTTTCCCTCTTGCATACCTATAGGAAAGGTAGGAACAGACAATACCAACATTTCTTTCTTGCAAATGTAGGCCGTTTTCTCCCGATTATCATGCGCTCCTTTACCTTTTTTGGGGTTATTTCGTAACATTTTCTTCAATTTACTTTGCTCTTCCAACTTATCAAAATTCGTCCTGTTATTTTGCAATACTATACCGTTCACTAAGTCTTCGCATTGGGCAAGTGAAGATTTTATCTCCTCTTTTCACATAATACTATACAAATTGGATGCGGGAAAGTAATTTGAGGATTGTGTGCATAGACGTGAAGGCCCTAAATTTAACGATTTAAGACTGATTTTGAGTATTCGATAGTTCCACAATTATTTTAATAATATTTTTCGCAAACGTAGCAAAAGGTTCGTTCACTGAAATCGAGCGATCATTACGAAAAGTAATTTGGAATAACGTAAATATTTTATAATATTTGTGTGCTTTGTCTGAATGCAACATTGACCCGAATGCACCAAAGGCCTTTCCCAAGAACTGGGCTTCTTCCGCACGTTCCCATAGCAACCAATAATCGGAACATAACGTCAGCACACTACTGTGATACCGTATCAAAAAAGACTTCAATCAACCGGCAAAAATTATTGCTTTCTTGGCATCACTGAGAAATACTTTTTTTAAGAACAGGTTTTGGGTAAAAAAAGTTTTAGGTAACAACGTCAGTATTCCCGCAAGACGTCGCAATGTTCAAAATAAAATGTAGAAATCGCAATACGAATCAAATATTTTATTGATCTAATGTGGTTTTTATTTTGGTATTCGTTTTGGTATCCACTCGTTAGGAGGGCTTTTGAGGCTCTAAAAATTAGGCCAAGATGTAATGGACCTAACAAGTCTATATATTTTTGCACTATTTTCAATAAATTGAACATTTTTCATTGGCATTGTCAGAGGGTCTCTTACAAAGACACCGACTGCCATAGAAATTAAATAATTCGATGTCTTCTTTGAAAGCCCGAAGTGGAATTTTAAAGTTGTATAAGCAAAATGTTGTTAAAATAACTCATTATTTTACTTTATCGAAGGACTGACAATCGAATCGAGTGTTCAAGTGCAGGGTATGCGAAATTTGTTCTAAACTACACAAATAATTTATATGTATGTGTTTATTCGATTTTTAGAATAAATGTTCACACCTTGAGAAATTTGTGGCATATTGATTGTATATGAACACCTTCTCGTGAAACGGTCTCGCCAACCCTTTACGCGCTAGTCTCATCAATTCCGTTTTGCTGCTAGGAAATCGAACGCGTTCGTCTATTTCGAATGTCGGTATGACGTAGGCGCATAAATTTGACGAACATCTGGCCGTTTCTAAAAATTCATTGAGCAGTGGCGCAATATTTGCGCTGGGTATGATATCGACATCCGTGAGAAATACATATTTGGTTTGGCAACCTTTACGTGCGAGGTTGCGCATATGATTTTGTGGATAAACATTTCGCAAACGCCAACGTTTCGTCTCCGTCGAACGCAATGTTAACAGACTGCGTAAAGTTTTTTCCGGATATTGACAGTCGAACATTTGCAATAATTTATACGTTTCCCGTGATTCACGTTCAGGTTGACGTTCATACGGGAAGGCCAAATGGAATGTAACATTGGAGCGTATGAAATCAAAACACAACCGCAAATAAGTAACATAGTATTGCAATATGGAAAATTCATCGCTGCCCGCCACAAACACCGCCACCGATATCGGGCCCTGCCATTGCTTAGATGCTTCAGCTAAAGAATACACGCGCTCTACCGACGATTGCGTGGCTAAACAAACTAAACTCTTAGCTGACGCTTGTTCGTATTGTTCACCTATTAAGGCGAAATCAATGATTTTATAGATGCGTTGATTATCCCATCTGCCGGTATTAAGGGAAATATTTTTAAATTCCAACAGTGACGAGTCTACATAGTTAGCTTCTTCTATATATTTTTTTAAAGATGAAGCCAGCTGCTTGGATATACGCTATGGTCCCTTAATAGTAACGATTCGATGATTTTTCAAAGCCGTTTGTAACGAATTATTACTTGACTGGATTTGGTGTTGCTGCTGATACTCATGATGATTGTGATGATGATGCGGATGATGATGCTGATGTTCACATTGACTTAGAAAATATAAACGCAAACTCCACAAAACGTTTACCATTAACAAAATTATTGAGGACATCTTTACCGTAGAATATTTTGATATCTAAAAGAAAATGGAAAAATTCATTGATATTAAAAAAATTTGTTTCCAAAATGCGAAAAACAAAAAAAAAACGAAATATTTTGTTGGCCGATCTTAAAATATCATATATATCCATACTCGAATACAATTACATCGTAGTCTGGAAAGATTTCATGCACAAATCGCTTCGGACGAACAATTTTCGATGTCGGTGTTCAGTTGTTATGAAGCATTTCGAGGACTATGGCAACGTTATGTCAAATCTGACTGCTTATGTTTATGGCAATGCACCTACGCGTCCGAGTGAGAGAAATCGAACGGCCATCGCTGTTAAAGTATTTCGCACATATCTGTGTAAGTTGAAAAACCAACGAGCAAATATTGGTAACAAAAAAAGTTTGGTTTTTTTTTGTTGTTTAAGTTTAAGTAAAACGATAAAAATCTAATTAGACATTTTTTTCATTAATTCTTCATCGCATTGAAGGATACTGGAAAGGTTAACTAACGTAAAAGATTTCATTATTTTTCAATTGATCCCAGATTACAAATACAAATTATCGTCATAGAAGGGTTTGCTTTCCACAAGAGAGCGGTCTAAAAAGTATACCTATGTGATTCAAAGTCCCTATGTTTACTCTTAAGGTACGTTGCTTAAAACCGTTGTATGGGGCAAAGTTCAAAAAAATAGATTTAGTTGACACAAACTTGATGCCGTTAAATTACTCATACGAACATTTTCCAACAACTGTAGGACTAATAGAAGAGAATAGAACCTTGGATACCAATCAATCTTTTGCTTCCTAATCCTTATTTACTTCTTCAACAAAAAGAAGGAACTAAACCTGTGCCCCGATGTTGCGTTGTATGTGGTGAAGACGCTTAATGACGCCTAAACCATGGGATATAATGAGTCTCGAAAATTTGCATTCTTTTCTTTATAAATTTTACCAAAAAACATAAGTCTCTCTAACCTAACTCATGTTCAGATGGTTCACCTAACCTGCAATATTACGACTGTCCAAACTTTTCGAAATGCGATCAAGTATTTCTTTTGAACGTCTTCAAATGTGAAAAAATTGGAGCGTGAATGACCTTAATTTTATTTAGCATTTATCCCAAGAAGCGTGCCGTCGACCTCATTTTATACTCTTACAAGCAAAATGTCCATATGTCTAGTCTGTCGCGATGAGTTCCTTTCATTAAATTAAATCACAATTCCAAAGCAATTGACTTAGGCGGCGCGATGAAACTTCTCCCTTTCAAATGATTGACAATAACGCCATGGGTCAAAGTTAACGGGTGATTGTACCGTTTTGCGACAAAAATCGGAATGGTCATGACACGTTGCGCTGTTTGGTTTTCAACAAAAATGTGTTCAAGTCAATGATAGTGAAACTAACACCGTTCGCTTGATTATATTCCCTAAGACCGTGTAGCGCAAAAAGTGAAAACAATTTTATGCTTGCTGATGATATTTATCAAAAATTATATTATATGGCATTGTCGCAACAGACTCTCGATATCTATAACTGACGCGTTTCGCAAGCCAACGAAATTTCTTGAGCAATTCTTCTGAGCAATCAATGAGCAGAACTTCCAACAAACGATTTACGAGTCCTAACAATTCTCGAAGTTGTTCTCTTGTTCGGGAGTTGCCTGCAGTAAGTTGAAAAACTTTCGACACGTTTAGCCGGAATAACGATTTTTTCAGATTTTTTTCACTTAAGAAGCGAAATGGTGACAACGAATGAGTTTTCTAACCTTTGAATTGAACGACCATCATCGCAATAAAACTCTTATCTATATTACTACTACTATTTCTTCCATTTTATTACAAATGATTTTTGGTAAGTTATAATATCTCAGATATTTTTCATTGTATTTGGCACGTTTTTGTTTTATCCCATTGTGGGCTTCATTTGAAGATCAAATTAAAAAGGAAACATTGTTTTATAAGTTAAATTCAAATAGGAACACAATGCTAAAAGCATAATGCTAAAAAACCGTATTATCGAGTATCGCTATAATTTCATCGCTATAACACAGATCGGGTGAAGCTTTGATAACAGCCACAATTTCTTCGTAGGTTAAAATCTCTTCATTATCAATTGTGCGATTGATGGGAATCGAGTTCGTTACGCTGGAGGTCGGAGAGCTTGCGTTCACTCTATGATTATTGACGTAGTTGTCAATATTGATTGGAACTCTCCCAGAGTTTTCGGCGACATTGATTGCGGCTGGTATATAATTTAGCGGACGCGGAGTGATATTTCCAATGTTGGTCCTTATGGATAATAAAGGTACCCGCATTCTAACGTTCGAAGATGAATTATACGGCGATTGCTGATTTAAAACATTCTGGTGCGGTGAGATTCCGGAATATAAAATGTTGGATGATTTATGATTTAAAGCATTCCACCACTCCGGGGAATGTTGAGAAATGTTGATATGAAGTGAATCTGTTCTTGGATAGAAATTTGATCGCGTATCTTCGCTTACTTGCGGAATGCTCTCCTCACTATTACAAGATTTATCTCTTTTTTTTACATTTCTACGATACTCTCGTTGCTGAGAAAACCAAGCTTGCACCACTTGCACCGATATATTTAAACGTTCCGATATTAATATACTTCTCTCTGCTCTCAGATATGAACTTTTTTCGAATTCGCGACCAAGTTCATTTAATTGAATGCCCGTTAGAGTATTAATAAGTGCTGCACGTTTACGTTTATTTGATATCTGAAAAAAATTATTTATTTTATAACTTTTTCTCTCTATATTTAATTGTCATTTGAATGATTTCGAATACTTACCATATCGTTACGATAAGTGACGTGAGTTCAGTTTTCTACTCAAATAAGTGAAGACACTGCCTTTTATGCGTTAATGTCCTTACTTATGTACACACTATTGAACTTGAGGTGAAAAAAGTTTACAATCTTATGCTCAATTACGATCATCGTTTAATTCATTAATACTATAAGAGGATTGAACAGAATCTTTACCTGTTGGCTTGCTGCCTTAATGCACAAAGTCGACAACTATCCTTGGTGCATACCTTGGTAAATAACAAAATTGTTTGCACCTTAAGCAAGTTAAATACATACAAATATGTACTCAAAATTTTCCCTGCGAATTGCTCTCCTCAGACAAAGTGTGAATTTCTTGCTCAACCTCTTGCTCTCCTTTTAAACCTTTGCAACTCTTTAAGTAATAAAGTTGTAAGAGCGAGAGATATAGACAGAGAGAGAGAGAGAGAGAGAGGGAAAGAAAGAGAGAGAGAGAGGGAATACTTACATCCTTAATTCTTCTCAACTTATAAAACGAACTCATTCGATCTGCTCGAAATATTGCTTCGAGCTCATATTATTTCCAAATGTACTAATGTTACGAACGATTTTCTTTAGGGTGTCTTTGCAAAAGTGTAAAGAAAGACGGTCAATTAATATTTACGCGTGGAAATTTGATTATTTGCTTCCTTGCTTCTTAAAAACACACTTCCTACCTACCTAACAAAGTGAAACTTGCAAATGTACTAAAGTCAGTGACAACTTTCGCTCGTTGTAAAATTTTAGAGAGAAAAAAAGTGTTGTAAAAATTGAAATAGACAAAAAAAGAGAGAGAGAGAGAGAGAGGGAGAGAGAGAGAGAGAGAAACAGGGAGACATTTGAAGGTTAATGTTAATAATCGTAGCAATTGTTACAAAGCTTGAAAGTGTGTTTAAACTCCCAAAAAACTTCGTTTAGTTAGTTCGAGAATTAATCATCTTCCTACGTTGTTGAGAAGATCGTTTTGAAGCTGCTTCTAAATTTCGGTTTTTTAATAATAAAGAAAAACTTAAAATAGATTTTCATTTCTTTTTAATATTTAAGATCGATTTCAGTTAAAAACATGAGAATATTTTTTTCTCCCTAAATTAGTTAGCAATCAAGTTAAACAATTCTTAGATGATTACATGCTCGTTACCAAAAACAAAAAGAGAAAACAAAAACAAAAATATGCGGCAAGACAGTTTTCTTAATACACATTAGACGTCAACATTTTTGTGATCTTAAGGTCGGTTAACAACTTAAGTAGCAATGATTTGCACTTTTCTGGTCCTAATTGTATCCGATGGCATTAATGTAGTGCAACGATTACTGCTTTAAGAGAAAAGCGAACTGAAAATTTATATCGCAAAGCTTTGGCTCTGGTTTCAACTTTTGTCTTTAAAATACAATCCATTAGGTCACCCCATAAAAGAAGTGGTCTTTTATACTTTTTATTGCTTAATATGAAGATGAAGCATTTTTTCGATTCCAGATATATGCTCTTCGAGCTTGTACACCACTCTCCCATTTTTTTTGTTTTTTTTTTTTTTTGATAACAGAAATGCATTCTTTACTTTTTTGTTAGAGTTTCAAAATTTTTTGATTCCTTATTTTGCTCCTTTTTAAAAGGATTTTACAATTTTTACTTGGTTACCTACGACGCAGGGATTTCTTTACCTTTCCGTTTTTGTTCTATTTTCAATCGCATTGTTTCTGATAAAAAACAGTTTATAACTGTATTTGTGCTGAAATTTTTCGATGCAAATCGTATCGAAAATTGGGAGATGAACGTTAACAACGACAGCGAAATGTCCGGTGAATACAAATGACTTAAGCTAAATGCTTCATGTCGCCTTAAAATGTAACAACAAAGCAAACTTAAGTTTTTCCACCTCACGAATATCTTTGCAATGCAGAGCAGATAGCCCAAGTGATGCACACAAGGTATCATCTGCTATTCCTCGATTTCTATTATCAGTCCTTTCGTTTTCTGATGTCAAGTTCGCCGCAGTACAAAGGATAGGAAGAATAGAGTGTTTTTCTATTTCCTTTCTTTTTTCATTAAGGACATAAAAGTGCCTTGATTTAATTTCATAAACTCGAACGAACTTTTAAGAATACGCTCATAATAACTTTGATGTATTCTTAAATCCTCAATTACGTCTTAGAAAATGATTATATAGCAAATCAGTTAATAAGTTCGCAACGAGTTGTATATAGATTCGAGACCATTGACGAATCCTTATGATTTCGCGATAGTGCTAATCTTGAAAAGAAATGCATCACAAATACCCTACATTCCAACCATTAGTTTACAAGTTATAGTTGTTTTAGTCGCGCTACTTTTGCAAATTTCAAAACAATCGAAAAATCTGGATTTCGTTTGTTATTCGCCTTTGTAACTTTTTGGGGAGAACAAGTATCGTTAACAATCACTGTTAGCTTGAAAGCTTGCAAGATGTTATGCCGGCTCTTGTCTATCGAAAAGTTAACTTTAGGGCGGTGGTTTGCTAAACTCAGATTTAAGCTTAAATGTACGGAGGCGACTCTGACCGCCCGAATTCGGCAGTTGTTCCAGAAAGCACGAAAAAAGTGCATAGAAACATAAAATTAAAATTTTGTGACACAGCCGACTATTTGTATGAATGTTTATGCATGTCCATGAAGAAGCTCCGTTCAAAGTGAAAGTTCTGCTCGAGAAGCGTGTTTACTCGCTTTTAATCAAAAACAACAATCTGTTGATGTAGACGAAATAGAAGGAATTTTCTGCTGGGATATCGAATCTTGTAAAAATGCTTCCTGGGAAGAGATATGGCTTCAATGACGACATTGTAGTTGGAGGAGTTGGACAACTCGTCCTACAAGAAAGGCATTGAAATATTAAAGAAAAAGAAGTTGGATTGGATGGTATCACACTTGAAGAAGTGTATGCTGAGGAATAAAGTAGAATTTTGCCTAAATGTTGTTGTTTTATTAACGACGCTACGAACTTATTTCTAATTTTATGTTTCTTTACTCTTTTTTTGCTTTCATCAATTGCGCGATTCAAAAATATTTGCGCTTATTGGGAGTTCGTTCAAATATTTATAAAATTTTATGTGTAAAGTTTCTTGTAAGATGTGAAAAGAAGATAATGTCCTACAATTTATTGTTGTCAAAGCATAGGAATGGACTCAATTAATAGAAATACATTCGACCTTCTTAAGAGTTTAGAAATAAACCTCACCAGAATTTGTATTTCTCAAGGCATAAAATTAAAAGCAAGTAAAAAGGGAAATTTTTGAGAAATTAATATCGTTCGTAGCCACCTTTCAGTAAAATTCAAACACATTTTTTTTTAGTTGTCTTAAGTGTATCTCATTAAGCCAAGTAAGGATCATTTTAATTGAAAACCTTCGGCTTTTTGTACTTTACGCCACTTGTGGTGCAGAGTATATTAAGTGCATGTGGACGATTTTGATATCCCACGAACATCCAACATCATACCAATCGTTTCAGAATCATTTTCTGAATCGATCTAAGCTTGTCTGTCCGTCGGATGCGTGTTCACGTAATCTTATTTTCAACCTACAGACAACAATTTTCGACATATTTTTTTGATGTGTTCCTGGCTCAAGTACGAACGCTATTGAAAATGTTTCGGATCGTACCCCTCTTTCCACCACACCCCATATGACGCCTTATTTTGATAAGTTGTTACAAGAAAAAATGTTGAAATTTTTAGAATTTCGCGACAGAAATCGGTTAGTAATTGTATTTGGACATTTTAAGTTGGTATGAAAACTTTGGATTAGGTAGGGGCAGTTTTTTGAACCCCTTGTCATATTTACCGTTCCTATGGAAACTGAATATTTATATGGTAACAAGTACTTCTTGATGAAAATTCGTTCATAATAATAATTTGACATTAAACTTAAACTGGACCACGTACATCTATTTTTTGGATCCCAGCCCATACGAAACTTCGAATGAAAAATAACACTTTAGTTGCCAGAAAGATCTTATTTTTAATATTTTGTGATGAAAATTTGCCCTTAGTAATTTAACAATAGGAGAAATGTAGATCACATTGATCTATTTTGTAGAACATGCCATGAAAGCTATCATCAAAAGCAAATCCTTCTATGGAGACAAAGCCTAATTTATGGTTTGTTATGACAAAAGCAATTGGAAAAGAATGAAATCTTTGGCCACTAAATCAAGCTAAAACAAGCTTGCTAAATTTGGACCTTAGTTGATGTTTCCAATATCCTGCAATATAAGTGTTTTTATAAAGATTGCACATCGGCCAAAAATAATGTATAGTTTTTGGTATATGACTAATTAAGCGAAGTGGTGTAGAGTATATTGTTTTCTGATAAAACCTTTTAGCCATGACCGTAGAACTTCTCGCAAGTCTGCAAGGAAAACCAAAGCAACTATTCATCGATTTGTTTTCTAGTCCACTTAACGCCACATTAAGAAGTAAAAGTTCCTAAATTCTTCAGAAATCAATTCTT
Organism: Glossina pallidipes; assembly: GCA_000688715.1. Lineage (NCBI taxonomy): Eukaryota > Metazoa > Arthropoda > Insecta > Diptera > Glossinidae > Glossina > Glossina pallidipes. Next base: position 520,710 of record KK499794.1, on the reverse strand, counting down.
TTCTATTAATAACTTGGATGGTGCGCAATGATTGGAATAAAAGGAAAAAATTTATTATTTGAAAGAAATTTTTTCTTTAATTTCTAAGGTTTCCATCAATACTTCGAGGAGAGTATATGTTTCGGAACAGCTTCTTTCGAAAGTCACTGCTTAATTCTTTTAATCTGCTAATACAAATCTTTCGAAATTATTTACATTCGTCATAAGGTATTTTCAAACCGAACATATCTTAATCTAACTTCATCGAGACGATTGTTAAGTAGATATGACTCTAAAAGTGTTTGGAAAGCAATAATTTTTAAAAAAGATTTTCAAATTATTTATGAATTCAGATATAGAGTTTTCCCTAACCTAAGTCTCTTCTCCTCTAACCTGTAACACATTTGAGTTACTAACTTTCATACTTTTGTCATTCACCTATATCTGTATCGAAAAAGACCTCATCATTTTTTTGATGCAACAATTCCACTTCAATATTAGTTAAGCTTACGTCTTTCTTCCCAAGCTCTTCCGCTCTCGAACACCAGGATGTTTATATAAAAGGAGGAATTGTGTTCACTAAATGTGAAGGGATAATGATGATATAATCCTTTTTTCTTATTTTCAATACTATTTTTTTGTCAACACTGTCACATTGTCGAGCTCAATATCAAAGCAATACCAAAATGAACCCAAACACGTTTAAAGAAGCCGTAAAAGCTGTCTTTAATATATAATTACGTATGTATGCACGCTTAACTCCTATACCGTGCGATTTAGTTACGGTGTCCATATCTGACTGAACTGGATTCACATTGTACCGTAAAAGACTTTATAGGCTTACTGGTATGTCAATATGATTAATATTCAATAATAGTCAATATAATAATAATATATATAAATAGGAATAATAGTCAATATAATTAATGTATATATATTTTGGTTTTCCTTGTATAATTATTTTGTTTTTCCTTTTTGATTTGTTTTAGGTGAGTGGATTTAACCTATTGATAATAGGACCTGTATATCCAGTAACGTAATTAATTACTGAAATAAGTTGTTCTTTTGGGTTTATAGTTGATAGCATGAGTTAGGATAATCTTTAGTTATGCGTTCATTATTAATGATTAATCATAAATTTGAAATATAAATATTTTTTTAATGGTTTGTTGAGGAGTGGAAGGGCAGGTAATGGACTAATATCTGAGATGGCTATTAAGCACACTTTAAGTACTGAAAAAAAAAAAAAATTTTGATAAATTGAATTAAAAGAAAATAATAAAAAATCATCTAATCCGCATGTCTGCAGCTACAGGACAACGTAGGATTTTTTTGCAGTCTTGCACTTGTGCTGTAGGGGTATATTAAGTTGTGCGAAAGGACTTTAGATAGACCTACCTTTTTTATGTCGGTGGACTCAGAATCATTTTTTGAATCCACTTTAGTCCGTCTCTCCGACTATCCGTCTTGATTTCTTGTGTTCAGCCTACAGACTGTACTTTTTGCTATATTTTGATCAAATTTGGCACAACAATATGTTGTTAATTTATCAAAAATATCGGACGTATTTGCCCGAAGAATGTTGTTTTCAAAGATGCTGACAGACACTCGGATGAAAAAAAGGAAAACCTTTAAAAGACGTTGTAGATCGTCACAGATTGCTTGTAACAGCAAAGAATTATCACTTAAAAAGTTCACCTCATTTTGTGCGAACGTTGGAGCTTATATGTCACCATCTTTAAGTACTTTAATGTGAAATCTTACTTCTTCTGGAATTTGGAAATTATTATTTTTCTGTGCAATGAGTTTTTGTCCTTTTCGTACGCGTTATTAAAGAAATGGCGTCCAGTAAATTTATCGCTCTAGACACTCTTTATACAAAAGTAATATTATTGTTACGAAAATATAAATGTGTACAACATATTTTACGAAATAATTCCACAAGAACACTGACTAGTTCTCTAGAAAATGAAATTTTACAAAATAATGTTCAAAGCAATAAAAACAAATGCAGATATTCCACATTCTACCCAATGGTGTCATTGAATTATGAAAATTTTAACAAAAACTCACTCGCGATATATTTTCATGCTTTACAAGCAAACGAAGTCGAAAGAGTTGAATCGTGACATTCGAAGAGAATATGACGAAACAAAAGAATTACTGTTTGAAACGAACGTTGTTTCGGTACATCTTTAAATCATTTTCTTTAGATAATTTGTTCTAATTTTTTAAGTAAAGTCCACGTTATTGTAAATTCACAACTCAGTGGTATGAAGCCGATTTAAGGTTAAATGGACAAGAAGAATATATTCTCACTTAAAGTAAGGCTCTAAATCCATTTAATGTTATTTCATAAATTTAATTCTATTACAGAAAAGAATTGCAAACAACACTCAAATAATGGCCGCAGCTTAATCTTAATAAACGCCCAGAAAGAAGGTTCAGAGATCCCACGAGGTATATGTGTTCTTGATCTGCATCAAATTTCGAATTGATCTGAGCATGCCCGTCGGCTCGTCTTTGTAATGGCTGTTGTAAACGTTCTCTTGGCCGCAAAAATGAAGCTATTGACTTCAACTTGGACAAAACCATTGGAAGTTCTTGCACGCGAATTGGTGTTGAAAATGGGCCAAATCGGCCTTAGGACACACTTATAATGCCACGTAAAGTAAGAACACCTCTGTTTTTCAATACGAATAAAGAATTGTTTGTTTGCTGATTACTCATGCATTAATCTCTCTCTCTCTCTCTCTCTCTCTCTCTATCTCTATCTCTCTCGCTCTCTCTATCGCTATCTCTCTCTCTCTCTCACTCACTCACTCACTCTCTCTCTCTATCTCTCTCGCTCTCTCTATCTCCACGGCAGATATATCCACTAAAAATTGAGTTTATATTCTATGGATGATGCTGTAGCAACTGTACGAAAATGGGAAAAATTGACCATGCCTATCAAATGTTATAGCGCGTCAAAATATAATTTTGCTTTCAATGCGCAGAAGCACGTATATAAATTTTTAGACAGTTTCCAATTCGGAATGCACCTAAGCATGTACGTCTGTTCTTCTGTCCATCTGTCCGTATGCGCAACTGTGTAGTATCTATGGTAGAAATTCTCCCGTTCGCAAGAAAGAAGATATCGCCTACAAACTTGCAAAAGCATTTGTAAACGATCCAAACCGGTGCAACAACACGACTACAACGCCTACATGTATATGCAAGAAACACTGTTAAAACCTTTGCTTTCCGTATTTTTTTACCACATCAAAAACAAAACCGTGCCTATCCAATATGATACGAGTATGAAAATTTAGTTGTTTTCCTTTTTTTTCGTTTTTTTTAGGATCACGGTTATAGGTATAAAAGATTCGATCACGACCGAATGTAATTTTCTTACTTGTTTTTTTTCTTTTTCTTTTAATGGTCACAGTTGTGAGCTCGGTCCAAGTAAGCGTATTCTTGATCAATATAAATTTTGAGCTGATTAAGCCATGCCGAGCTTCGATATTTGTATGTCGAATGTTCGCAAAATACATGGAAATATGAAAATTCACATCTGCTTAGTCAGAAAGATCACGTTTAACATACAAGTTTAATAATACAACAGATAAAAAAAGAATAAATTTTTTAAAAATTAAAAACAAAAGCGAAAACACGGCCCACCTTGCGTTCAGTTATTTATATAATACCTTTTCAAGATAAGGCGTTATATGGGAAGTGATTGAAAAAAAAGATTCAATCCGAACCATTCTCAACAACAATCGGCTTGAGATGAAAACACGCCGAATCTCATTAAAATATCTCAGAAGTTGCTACTTGTACGTTGAAGACAAGAATATAAGACGGACTGGCGGACTGATGGATAGACAAGCTTAGATCGTTGTAGAGAGTAATTATGAATTGATCGGTGCAATAAAAAGCGGGTCTAGCTCAAGTCCGCACAACCTGTATACCACAAATAATGTCGGCTACCAAAGAGTAATAGTTTTTTAATAACTTACAGCCTTAGTTAGAAATACGCGCTCTAACAAAGCGCAATCCTGTTACATAGATATATATATATATACAGTGAAACTGAACCATCAGCAGATCAAATTTAATACATTATTTTACACCTCTCGTTTTATCTCACTGTTAACTAAAGCTCTGTTTGTGCTATCAATTTCAATATTATTTAGCCTCTCTAGCGAATAACACAGGATTTCACGTCATGCAAATTTAATTTTCTCGCTTAAGCATTTGCTATAGAAAGTTCAATGAAAAACTCGACGAACGTGATCAAACAAGCATCGTATTCATATAATATGACTCAACTTGTTTTTCTACTGATTTCTAAGCTAAACTAACGATTTCGAAGAAGGTGTTTTAGTTAATTAATTCGAGGCATAAAAAAGTACACGGCGAACTGATGCAAGCGTTACCGCACTGTGCATTCCAAGCAATGGAATAAGCACGTCAATGATTTCTTTTTTAACACAAGTTTCTCTCGAAGTTTTCTACACCTTTTAAGCAAAATGTATATCGTCTTAAGATGATAAACATTCAAAATTCACATAAGGCATACATATGTTATTAAAAGTTATTGACCATTCATTTCATAGCATTTACAACTTGAACAATTTTAGTTTGAACGTTAGAAGAAAGAGGAAAGATGACGTAAAGGTTAATGTAGAAAAAGAAAAAAAAAAAAACAGTGAAAAGAAACAAAACTAACTTCTTTCACTTACCATTATTGTATTTTGTAATTTTCGGTGTTATTGCTTTCTTAGTTTTATTTATTGAAATCTTCCTCTTCTACACGCGACACTCAAATAAATTAACTTGAATACACATATGCCTACGTAGAAAATATTGCAACAATTTTTGAAATAACTTTTATAAAAATGCACGAACGAAATAACGAGTCGTTATTTTATTATATTTTAATAAAAATAATTCACGATATTTATAAATATTTTATAATTTCGACTTGAAAAAGCACAAAACGGAAACGGATAAATATTTAAAATTAGTTTCTATTTTCCTGTTTCTTTTCTTACACTTAAGGAAACACAAACAAAAAATCAATACATAAACATGTTTGACATTCGAGTTAAACTGATAAGAAATTAGAGATGAGATAATTCTTCATTTGAACAGCTGATCATAATCGATATTAGGATTGCTATTAAACGATAATTCTGAAGGGTATTGAACGTTACAACAACTGTTATTTTAAATTATGATTATATTTTTTTGTCTTTCTTATCTAAAGTATAAGTAGATGGGTAAAAATATGTATAATAAAAGTTTCGTCACTTCCTTCAGCAAATTTTTCTATTGTATGCCAAAAAAAAAACCTTCTTGTGCATAAACATTTACGTATATATGAACTGTATATACCCTTAGATAGGTCATGTATATGATTAAAACACTATAAATAAATTGATTTATTATTATGTTTTTTTCTTTGCAAATCAAACACGTGCGTGTCATCTGTAATATATTCATATATAGGTCGTGATTTTTAAGTTTTATCAATAAATATTTAGTAACCATAACAACTTTTCAATATATTCAAATTAAAAGGATTATAACAAGAATTTCAATTAAGTACGTAGTTAGTATTCAGTCGTAAATTGCAGACCCAAGGAAACGGAAGTGTTCAATAGTCTCAAGTTCAATACACATAGTAGAGTAAGTAAATTATTTGTAAAATTTGTGCTTAAATTTAAATATGAAACAAACTAACAAAAACAAAAGAAAAACACAATAGCAAGGTTACCTGCCTTACGTGTAATAAGTTGTAAGTAGATAAAATCTTAACTAAAAGTTAACTCAAAAGAATTTCAAGGATATATATTTCATAACGTTAAAGTTTTTTAATGCATCGCCGTTCCATAAGTTCAAAGAGTTTTTTTTTTTTGTAATAAGGAAAGGTTATAAGCTGCTTTACTTACTTGTGCATAAACTCATTTACTATGTGAGTGAATATTTTAAGTCAATCTGTCTTTCATTTTTCAGCTCGTTTTGGATTAATCCGAATTTTCTCGAACATATATGCTTATTAACTCAGATGCTCAAACGTTCAAAAGTTAGTGATTTACTCGAAATATTGAAATAGTGTATGATTCGTTGCTTCGAAAATTCCAGATTATATTAATATGTAATAATTGACAGGAAAGGCTTTACTAATAAATAGTCAAATAGGTTTTACGGATAAGTAGTCTACAGTTAACTGTTGTAATCATCAACAAAAAGTGACATTGGTGGACCGATTGTAATATCCAAACAAACGCATCGGGAAAGCTATTCAAAAGCTTGCGATTTTACAACGGGTTAATCACAAACGTCTGTTATTGCTCGAACTCTCGTCATTATCATTGTCAGCTCAAAGACTGTTATCCGGCGCCTATAAAACGATGATCGTAAATAGGTATGGCTCACTAAGAAACGAGGACAAAAATGGCCTGAAAACTGCAAGTAGGCAATTTTTTAATAGTGTCTGTCTACACGAAATCGCAGCAGCGTTGAGGTTATGTCCAAGCTCAGCACAATATGTTGGATCTACACTTACATTCATTAAACGACCAGAGTTGTGCGTACTTTGTGTGGCATATGAAAGACCGTGCAAGTTTGAAAAATCACTGCTCATATAAAAGTTAGTTGCGCGATCTTCTTTGCAAATGATCTTTGTCTTACCTCATGCAAGAATTTTTCGCAAGAAGTTTATGTCGGAGGCAAAGTACATCTCTCTCTCTCGCCCTCTCTCTATCCCTCTACTTTCGCTCACAATACTTGGTATACCTAACTCACGTCAATGAATATTTTCTTAAAATTTCGATAATGTAAAATATTTACTAGGGCTTTTTAAGAGCTTCGTACGAAGGTGGTCTCGATGTCCGGGGTATATATAATAGAATATACTTTCAATTAAAGAAAACTCTACGCAATTTCTTTTTACTTCAACTTGCTTGCTAAATTTACTACAAATCCTATATATATATATACATATATATACATGTATATATTGCTTTTGTGGACTCAATCCAATGTTTTAGGGCAATCCTTAACCTAATTCTGGAAATGTTGCTGCAAAAATTATTTCCGCTTACTTGCCTTATAACTACCATAGCCTTCAACGTATTGTTAATCATATTACGTCGTTTATTTATAATATCAAACTCGAGCTTATATTTCCCATTATTCTATTATTCGATCTGAATTGCTTAACCTTTTAATACAATTACACGATCCTAGTTTACCGTAAATTTACCATATAACTTCTTTCGTGCCTCCTTTAGTGCTTTTTCAAGCAAAATTTTCTCATTTTTAAACACATAAATTTCTATTGATGATAGTAGATTTAGTGATAGAGCAAGATGAGGTAGATCGGTTGAGCAGCTTTTCAGTTTAATAACATTTACTTTATAATGTCCTCTTGTGCATTTTTATGCCCTATGCTACTTGTGGTACAATGGTGTATTAAGTTTGTACGGATGTGCGCAATACTTGGAAAGACTTGGGATGGATCCACCTTTTATTATAGCGATCGATTCAGAAAGCGATTGTAAAGTATGTGTGGTTGTCCCTCTGTCCATCCGTCTGTTTTTCTTGCCATTTTTCGAGATATTTTGCAAGCACAAAAATAGTTCGAATCGAACCCCTCTTCCGACCACTTCCAATATAAAACCTTATTTTGAAAGGTCGTTATATCAATAACAGTATTATGCGAAGTGCTACAGGCCATTTAATGGTGGACCACGTCCCACTACAGTGTTTTCACTTGTTTATAATTAGTGTTAGTATGTGTATTGTTTTATCGTGGTATAGTTGCAAATAAATAAATAAATAAATAAATAAGAAAGTAAGTTAGATAGAGAGGATAATTTCTTGCTCTTGTTTCCCTTTTTTTAATGAGCCCAATAAACTTGTGTGGACGACAACGCACACTATTTGCTCAATTAAATGAATTTAAATGTGCTGTCGCGTGAAATAATTTATGAACGGACGAACCAAACGAGCTAGGAACATAATCTCTAAAGATATTTTCTTCCAAACTTAAGACAATGTCTCGGCATTCGAGCGTAGAATTTGAAAATCAAAACTTTTAGTGAAAGTGAATTTTCATTGCATGGTTGACGTTATTTTCTGCTCCTGCACTCAGTCCTTGCAACTATTTCCAAGCATCAAGTATTTCTTATGTTCGTAGAGCATTGCAAAGCCTGCATTATATATTTTTTGAAAGAGAAATAGAAACTCCTCCAACAAATATTTCGAGAAACGCGAGTGCAATGAGTTCAACAAGCCGGCCGTTTGTGCAAAAGAAAAAAACCTTAAATTAGGTTAAGCTAGATTAGGTTGCTTTGATGGCCCGCATACTAGAATAGTCTAAAAAAAAAAATACCAAAACAAGCAAAGTTAAACAAATAAGAAAATTAAATTCAGTCGGGACCGAATCTTTTATACCCATCATCGTTGACCCTAAAAAAAGACAAAAGAAATAAAGGAAGAAAACAGTCATGCTCTATAATATGGAGGGCGCAGTTGATTTCTTCTATTTTCAAAATGAAAGTCTTCGTCGTAGAGGCACTGGGCGTTGTAGGCGTGTTTCTTGAGAAGTTTAGGTCATTTCCAAATTCTTTTGCAAATTTGAAGGCGATGTTTTCATTTTCGCTAACGGGAGAATGTTTATCGCAAATACTATAAAGTTGCACAAACGGACAGATGGATAGACAAACAGCCGGACATGGTTAGGTGCATACAGGAGTTGAAACTGGCCAAGGATTTGTATACTTTATGGGGTTTTTGAAGTCGATGGTTTCATTTTTGGGGCCAGGAGAATGTTTACAACAGACATTACATAGACAGACAGACAGACAGACAGATAGACAGATGGTTAAATCGATTTAGAATTTGATGCTGAGCAAGAATATAAATACTTTGTGGGATATCTGATGCTTGTTCTGATGAACCTTGCAAACGTTTTGATAAAATGAATATACCTCTCATCCTTCGATGATGGGTATGAGAATAAATACTTGGAAATAAAACCGTTAGTAGTTTACAGTTCATAGCAAATATTGAATTTACGTTTCGTAAAAAAATATTCGGAATTCAGTGTAAAGTTAATCTTTTTAGGGCATTTAATGTGAGACCCATTACCGTAAACCTGCTAAAGGCTATTAATGGTTATGTTCTTGCCTCTGGGACTACTGGTTCTACTCCATAAGTTTGCTTCCGTTCAATATGAGATGCTTTACCTTACTACAGATCTTTTGTTTTTGTCAAAATAAAAATTGATGGACCGAGACTTACGCACTCAAAATCAGAACGAAGCATAATAGTAGAAAGTAACGGACACTCGTTGTCTGAAAATGCACATACTCTGCGATATTGAACAATATGCTAGACATTCTCGATTAAAAATATGTGAAAAAACAAGGGCCATACCAGTTTGTATGGACGCTTAGAAACAGTCCATTAAAACATGACACGTATACGTAGAAAATTACGAATAGATTGTGAAAGATAATAAAAATTAAATCAAATTGTAATCAGAAATGAAACAATGTTTTTTTTTTTTCTTTCTTCTGTAGCCACGATGTGTGAGACTTATGTGACATGCTGTTTCCATGATTCCTGTTATTCACTGTGCTCACCGTACCATCACTGCTGTACGCATAGCCATGTTAAACTTTATTGTCGCTGCAGTCGTCACCGCCATTGCTACTGTTATTGTTGGCGAAGAAGATGTTTATTGTAAAATATTGAACTTTTTTTTTCAAATTTTTTTTCTGCAAAACAGCATAATCGAAAATTTTATTTTAATTAAATTTAAAAGAATACTTTCTTAAGGAAAAAGGAAAGTATGTGAAAACAAAAAAACAAAAAAATTATTCAAATGTTTTACGGATATTATAATAACAACTTGTATTTATAATTAGATGGAACTATGGAAATAGAAAGCACTAAGTAGCTGAAATTCATCGAATAAATATTTAGAAACTCAAAAGAAAATCGTTTATGTAATGCTTGGCTGGATAATAGGTATTTAACATTAGGTAAGCAGGACTTTCTTTTTACTTTCTTGCATCTACTGTGAAGTACAGAGATGTACTTGATCGGCCATTCAGTCAGGAAAGAGCCTTCTATATAAGATTTTACAATCGTGAGCTGTCAAACAGTAGCGATGGATTTTAGGAAGTTTTTCTTTATGAATAGCTTTAGTATAGCGTACAACTTTAATAATACTAACAATATCGGACATAGAACAGCTCTTAGGAAACGTGAGAATGCATTGATTTAATTTTAAAACACTAAAGGGCCATTGATCTCCATTAGATACCCTACACCACTTTAGAGTTATTCATATATCATTTCAAATAAGGTAAGTGGTCGAAAAAATGGTCCGATCCGAACTATTTTCAATAGCGTTCGTGCGTGAGTTAAAACACATCCGAGTACAAAAATTCGTCAAAATATCTCGAACATTGCGGTCGGTGGATTGAATACAACAAAAGAAGACAGAAAGAAAGACAGACGGACGGACGGACGGGCATAAAAGCTTACCTCGACTCAGCAAGTTCCTCTAAATCAATTGGTATAATAAAAGATGCGTCTGTCTGTATATGTCCACACAAACTTATTACACCTTCGTATCATAAATTTTGTAGGGTATACTATGGTGACATTTGTTAACCCAGAAAATATGCCAAAAGTTTATAAAAAAATCGTTTTATTTTACTCACTTAACATCAACTAAGGCAAGAACACTTCGCAGACTTGGAAAAGAACTCTTGGCGAAAGTGCTTCATCAAAATCACCAGCAAGCAAATGGTCTGTTGATTACCGTTTTGAAAAATCCGATGCTAAGAATGGGCTGCACTCAATCGACCAATCGTTAATAACATTAATGAAATCGTACAAAAAATTAAGTAAGATCGACACAATTCGTCTTATGTCATGTCAACTACGGAGCTAAATATTGCCTGCGAAAAGATAACTTGAAACTATTTAAACTACAAGGCTGGATACGAAAAGGAAACTTTATATCTAATAAGGGTAAATATATTAATGGACTCAATTTCCATCTGGGATTGGAAGGCGATCGAAATTAATACTATTCTCGACTGTCAACTACTGGTGCAATTGGAATGAAGTGTTCACAATTCATTAATAAGTAAGGCTTGGTCTTCTATCACGACAATTCCAACCCAAATTTTTTTTTCTTTTTTTTTTAAATACCACTCACTCAAGGTATATCTCCCGTTCGCGTAATGATCGTCAGAAAGAAGTGAGGAAAAGAAGAAAAAAATAGAGGGACGGTGGCTACAGCCTAGTCGATGTTTGCCCAATCCATAAGTGTTATATCTTTACCGAGCGAGCACTCACTGCAGCTATGACCAAAGTATTGAGACTTAAACAAACGAACACTGACTTGATAGCGGAGACCACATAAATCTCTAATAATGCGAAAAGAGAGCTTAGCTCCACCGGCACGGCGCGTGCCTCGTCCAATTATCGTTTTCTTCGTTCCCTCTAGGATTCCCGAAACTGTGGGAATCTGACCGCAAAATAAGTCCGTAAGGCTCACTTGCTTCGCTTGTTCGATCGGAAATCTCAAAACTTCTGTAATGAACGGATGCACCAGAAAAATGACAAAACGTCTGAATCAAAAGCGATTTTTGATAGTAAAAGCCTTAAGTTTTTGCTTGACCATAATCGTTTGTTTATTTGAAATTTATTTATACATATACAACATATACATCTATACAAATACATATTTATATATACTTTATATAAAGTATACTCTATTTACATAGTGTGTGTGTGCAAAGACGTAAAATTCATAAAATTTATAAATTAATTTCTTTCCAAGGATTGGAAATATAAGCGCGACCTGCTTGTGTCAAATAATGTAAATAAATTTAAGGAGCTTTTTTCTGAAGTCCATTCAAAATGCTTTGTTTGATATAAAACCCAAGGTTTTCTATTTCAGTTTGATGTAAAACCCTCGGTTTATATAACACCGAACATTTATAAGAAAAAAACAATTGACTCCAACTTTTAAAATGCTTTGCAATGGCTAATATAACAACAACAAATATGGCCAATAACGCATAACGCCTCATAAATCGAGGAGCAAATCCTTTCAGAGCAAAGCCATTCAATAATGGGAAAACCGAAAGCATTAAAGATACGAAGAAATGAAAAAAAAAAAAATTTGCTTAAGTTTGTGTGCATGTGCAAAATTATCTAAAATCGGTTATTTACTTTTGGGAAATTTTTCGATTTTCCCCATTTTGGTCAAACGATTATTTAATTCCTATTTAACGGGAAACATTTGAGCGATTTCGTGCAACTCGGCAATACTAGGAAAAGAAGGTTGAGTTATTTGTTTCTATTGTATTTTATATGTTTTGTGTGTTTGATAAGAGTTGCAAATTAACGAAAATTAGTGCATTTAACTTGTAAAGACTTTAAGGCTAACTTTACTCTCATTAATCAAAGGATAAGCAAACAAAATATGAAATAAGATAAATTTAATAAAAGAATGACTATCGTTAGGACAAGTGATTATAAGTTGAATGGATGGATGGGCAAGGTGTGACAGTGAAAAAATTCGATTTGTGTGTCGAAGTGACTTCAAGTGGAAAAGCAATAAAGGAGAAAAATCTCTATAAATAAGTTGTTGAAATGGATGTGTGTAGCTTGATGAAGTGAAAAGATTAATTTAGGTATTTAAAAAAAAAATGTTCATTTTTATAAAACTAAATTTTAAAGAAATATATATATGTTAAGCATAACAAAGTTTGATATATATATATATATATATATATATATGATTTTATTAATCAAATACTAATCGATTAGAAGTAGTTAGCAAAAGAGAAAATTAAGAATATATATATATATATATATATGTATATATATATATATATATGTGTATATGTATAAAATGAAAATTTCTTCTCCATTCTTATTATTTTTTTTTTCTTTTTTTTTGTTGTAAAATCTTTTGCTGTAAATGTAATTTGAGTGTTATGTGTATCTTATAGATACATATACAGTACATGCATTCGCACAGTAATACATAACTAAAAACCAACTAAAAACCATTACTCTATACATAGAGTTATGCCGCAACAACAACAACGTACAACCAACTAATGCTGCATATTTACTTTAAGAGTGAGTTTAATCTAAAACAAAAAATAAAGAAATAAATAAATTCACATACTTCCATATAATTATAATGACATGATTTATTAGTAACCGTCAAAAAAAAAAATACAAAAAAGAAACAAGAAGCAATAATAATCCTTTACGATGGATGTATAAACATAACATGAGAAGACAAAATGAAAAGAAAACACAAAAACATATGTAGAAGAAATAGAGTTTGTGGATAACTTATCTGGAATTGAATTTAGGTCGTTAATCGGCTTATGCATTTTATGGATAGAATATTCCACCGCGTATACTTTAATTAAATGAAAGAAATGCAATCATTTTTGTTAATGTTTCGCTAGAAAATAAGACCAATGTTGTGTATATTGATTGATTGATTGATTGATACGTTGTGCAAATAACTTTGAAACTTCTCACAACTCTACCAACTGAACTGAACAGAATGGGATTCTCAAATTGGCATACAAACTACGCAAATTTTTACACCGCACTACAAATATGAAAGTTAATTAGAACCCTGTTAAATGACCCGACAAAGTTTCTTATCGAGCAAACATATCTTTGAAAGTCTAACGAAATAATATTATGATTTTTTGCGAAAAAATTAAAAGGTTTAATGTCATTCCCGCGATTTTATGATCTTTTCTTTTTTGTGCTATATCTTGGCTTTCCCTTAATTCGTTTGTATTTCCTTCTCGTCTATGTTGTTCTTTAATGCCCTATCGTAAAACCTCAAACATTGCACTTCACATGCATCAATTTACTGTATGTAGTTATGTAAACATAATTGAATTGTTTTAATAATGAAATAACAATAATAAAAGTATTGTGGAGGATAGCAAAGTTCAATGCAGCACAAAATGTGAAATGATTTCACTAAACATTCACTACAGTGGTTTGATTAATCCTTACACTTTACGTATATATATATATATATATATTTATATATATACATATACATATGCACTGTATATATTATAATTTGCTTTATTCGATACAATTGAATGTCTACAGATAGAAATGAATGTCTACAGTCACTGAGATATATCTTGATCAGTTAACGAAAGAACAAATAAGCAATTGGCACGCTCTGTGGCTTTCTTAAACATGAATAAATGCTGGGTATTATTAAAAGTAATAAAACTCTTTTAAAAAATAATATCATTTGAATTAAAACGACAAGTCGGGCGGCATTAAACATTTCATAGACTTCTATTGAAGCAAATCGGCCTTCACCTAAATGCCAAAAAAAAATATCCGCAACTTTATTTATGTATATTTCTCAAATCGATGTCATGTTAAATGATCCTCGTATTGAGGAATGTACGTGATTTGGATACCGGGCCGAAATGCGTACACGAGAACCTCGTCTTAATATCATAACATTAGCATTCAAATACCCATCCAAAGATCCTTTTTGTTTAGTTCGGGAGAACATAATGCAAGATTGGAGAGGCAAATAGCAGAGACGATCGTTTCTTTTATAGGATTAATCCCTTTATAACTTTTAAATTCCTGTCGAATATCATCTTCATTTTTTTATACATATCACCCAAGAATGAGAAACATATTCATTTATTCTCGATCAGCATCAAATTCTAAATTGATTTAAGCATGTCTGTCTGTCTGCCCGTCTGTGTAATGTCTGTTTTAAATATTCTGCTGGCCGCAAAAATGAAGCTATCGACTTCAAATATGGCAGAAACATTGGAAGTTCTTGCACGCGAACTGGTATTGAAAATGGGCCAAATCAGTCGGAGGGCATGACCATAGCACCACGTAGACTGAGAACACCTGTGTTTTTCAAAAGAAATAAAAAATTTATTTTTTGTTCATTACTTATAACTCATACAAGATGAATGTATAAAAACTTGATCGCATATTCCATGGGTGATGCTATAGCATTCGTGTACCAAAATGGAAAAAATTGACCACGCCTATCAAGTATTACAGTGTACCAAAATTAAATTTTTTTTACGATACCTTTATAAAGCGCAGAAATCAGCTTAAGAAAACCCCATAAATTATATAAATTATTGGCCAATTTTTAATTGGGACTGGTCCGCCTATTCGTCTGTCCATCTGTGTGTTGGCGCAACTTTATAGTATTTGTGGTAAACATTCACTCGTTAGCGAAAATGAGGATAGCGCCTCCAAATTTACAAAAGAATTTCGAATTAACTTAAACTTTTCAAAGGACGTGCCTACAACGCCCACATGCCTCTGCGACAAAAACTTTTATGTTGAAAATAAAATAGATTAGCCGCGCCCTCTCCATATTAGAGAGTATGAAAATTTAGTTCTTTTTTTTATTGTTATTATTATATAAATTTAGGCAGAGAATAAATTCTAAGACTAAAGTGTTAAAGCACTAGCATCTAAGACATTCGGCTTTATTATTATTTTTTTATTAATATTATTATTATTATTGTTAAAAACTCTACCGCACTTGAAGTTTGAACCTACGACCATTGAATTACTAGTCGAGACTCTTGCCTACTCGGCCACTCAGGCGGATTTACTTCGTTTATTTTTTTGTCTTTTTCAAAATAACGGTGATGGGTATGAAAGATTCGGTCAACACCGAATGTTATTTTCTTACTTGTTTTTTTTTTTGTCTCGATTGTTATGTGTGGTCCTGGTCCGTTTCGTAGTTACAGATACTCAAGCAGACGATGTTTACTTAAAAATTCCAATCTGATAGGCTTTCAATTTTTTCACTATTTTTCATGATGGCAAAAACACTCATCGTAAGGAACTGACTCTCTCTACCAAAATTGCAGATTTTTTCCTTTCCATCTAAGATTGATTAAATTACACTATTCCTAAATAATTGTGCTCTGTACTTCATCCGTCTAATTAAGACAAAGTTTGCAAATTTTTCTTTGAAATACTGACTATCACTTTATCCCTGCCTCGCAATAAGAGAAGGCCTGTATCATTAATCTTTCTACTTATCAGGATATGCCCAGTCCCATCATTCGTAAGGGACTAACAATTAATAATATAAATAATGAAATCCCACCACTCCATTGGATATATAGATCTCGTCGTCAACAAGCTTAACCCGTTCTCACAAAAGAGCTTATGCTGACCTGCCCAAAGAAGCAATTTTTTTGAAAATTTATTCCTCCTTATAACACTCATTTAATTGAGGTAAGTCGGCCCTTACGAAATGATATTTTTCGGAATAATAAGTCGATTAAAGAGTTATTCAGCAAATGGCCTTTCTGGGCATTAACCGCAGCCAAGTTTCGTGCTAGAACGTCCTTTAATGAAACGTATTACCAATAGCAGAACTATTGCAATGTTTCAAAGAGTTATTCCATTCAAGCTTAAATTTTTGCCACCGTTATTTTGGTCTCCAGTTCTTTCAGGAGAAACTTATTAGACATCTTATCTGTTTCACCGAAAACTTACAGCAATATCTACTCTTTTGTTTGTTTTGAAACAATTTACAACTGGGTTAACTATCCAAAATTAATTCATCTAAGCCTAACCGATCTGATTTTCCCCCATTAGACGGGCGTCTAACAACAATTTTGGTTTCATATATCTCAACTTCTTAAGCTACCTTAGTCAAGTTTTAGTTACAAAGGCCTCCTCGTTGTCTGCTCCCATCAGGTTTTTGGCCATTTTATATTGCTGGAAAGCCTTAGATCAGAGTATTTGTGTTCTTAGAAGAAACTGTAAAACATCCTTAATAGTCTTGAATAGTAGCGGAAACCTTAGAAGAAAAGGGTAGTTACGCGAAGCCAGAAGCCAAACAAAATAATACAAGATTATGTTGCTGAAATTGTCCGCTCAGCCCGAAAACTCTCTGCCACAAACTTGTTCACAACCTGGAATTGAATAAGGTTGTTAAGACTTCGCCACGCATAATCCCTTCCGAGATTTAGTCGTTTCATACTTCACAAGATATGGCTCATTCTTGGTGTAATAGAAATTATTAACGGAAGGATTAACGGAAAGGTCGAGAGGAAGTGCAGTATTCGTTACGTGTTTTGAAAGTTTATAAGATGCAAGAAACTTGATCAAAGCGAAGAAACCAATCAAGTGCGCTGTAACTAACTTTCTCTGAACTTTGTAAATGAGTTTCTGTGAAAATAGTTCTTGTAAATTTGCAAATAACGACGTACTTACTCTATTCACAATTCAGTGACGTAAATCTAATTCGAGGAATATTAGGGACAGTACATAAAAGTAAAAGAATTTTACATAACATTATTTCATTTTATTAAAGTTTTTTCTTAATCTTTCAGTTCCATCATTGATTTACAAAGCAGAAAAGAAAACCTAAAGATTTAAGATGGATACGCAATCGGAGTTAAATTATTTAGCAAATATGAAACCGCCAGATACTTTTGGTCATCCCAAGTACCCTCCGTACGATTCATTGAACAGGCCAAGTACGGAGATGGCAACGCAGCTGATGCCTACTCAACCATTAGTTACGCATGTAGAGCATATACCCCCACCTCCAGCAGCACTAGCGGGCAATAATTTGCCTTTTGCTCCTCTAATGTCAATGGCGAGTGCGACTGTTCCTTTAACTCCAACCTTGGACTCGTTGACTAACAACACCAGTGTCGATACATGCAATCAAAATGTTGATAATGAAAATATTAACAATGACTGCAATAATATCAACCCTAGCAATCCAGAAGCTCAGAAAAGAAAATCCAGTACGGAAACGCAAAGCGATCTAAACCAGCTATTACAGAAACGAGAAAAGACAGTTTTACCGCCTATCGATGAAAAAAAGAAACGTAAAAATATACGTGACGTTATGGATACCAATCAATTGGATACAAATACTCTCAAGGCTCAGCATGAAGAGTCTGAACGTTTGGCACGCATGGCTGAGCAACAGAAATTGTTACGGGAATACCAGCAACGAGAGGCTGTGCTTACGCATTTTGATCGCTTTGTAAACGAACATAGGGTCAAGAATCCTGAAGATTTATTGGAATTAAGCGGTAGTCCTAAAAGTAGTGTTTTAGAAGATGATAGCAAACAATCTCAAACCACGACGGAAACTGAGACCCAAGATGTGAGAGATGATGATGAGAAAATCAAGGCACCAGCGGAAGTGGTGACCATCGAAGATAGTTCCTCAGATGACGATTGCATTGTACTGTCCGATGACGAAGAAGATGTTGAGGAAGATATAGATGATCCCGAGAATAGCGGCTTGCATGTGAAGGATGAGTTTAATATACCCGATCATATAGGACGAGTGGTAATTAATGTGGGTCATCCTGACAGTGAGGAGGACATATTCATAGCACCGCAAATAGCAAGAACTATTAAGCCGCATCAAATTGGCGGCATACGTTTTTTATTTGACAACGTTATCGAATCCACTACACGTTTCAAAACGTCAGGCGGCTTCGGTTGCATTTTGGCTCATTCCATGGGTTTAGGTAAAACGCTACAAGTAGTTTGCTTCTGTGATATATTCCTGAGGTACACACCCTCCAAATATGTAGTTTGTGTTATGCCCATAAACACCCTACAGAACTGGAATGCGGAATTCGATATGTGGATTCCTAAAATGTCTGAAAATCCCGAATATGTGAGGCCGAGGAATTTCGATGTGTTTGTTTTAAATGACCAGCATAAAACATTCAGTGCCCGCGCTCGTATAATATTACAATGGAGAGAACAAGGCGGTGTTTTGTTGATCGGTTATGAGTTATTTCGTTTGATGGCACTAAAACTTAGCACAACGGGAAAAAGGCGCAGCAAGAAATCGCAGTTAAGAAATGACGAATTAGATGAATCCCATCATCGTTTAATGGATGAAATTTACGAGGCGTTAGTTAGACCCGGTCCCGATTTAGTGATATGTGACGAAGGACATCGTATTAAAAACTCCCAAGCAGGCATATCACAAGCTCTTAAACAAATACGTACCCGCAGACGCATTGTTTTGACTGGTTATCCATTGCAAAACAATCTAGTAGAATATTGGTGTATGGTGGACTTTGTCAGGCCCAATTATTTGGGAACTAAAACAGAATTCTGCAATATGTTCGAAAGACCTATACAGAATGGTTTATGCGTAGACTCAACGCCAGACGACATAAAACTGATGCGCTATAGAGCTCACGTGCTGCACTCGTTGTTGGTAGGCTTTGTACAAAGACGTTCTCATACGGTGTTACAGCAATCACTGCCTGAGAAACAGGAATTCGTTATATTAACCCGAATGACAGACTTGCAAAGGCAATTGTACGATACTTTCATGAACGATATAGTGCGTACGAAGAACGTACCGAATCCTCTGAAGGCTTTCGCCGTGTGTTGTAAAATTTGGAATCATCCAGACGTACTTTACGACGCCATAAAAGTAGCAGAATATGGTTTCGACTTGGATATTGAAGAGGTAGAGGAAATTGCTCCTAATATATCTAATATTAACAAAGATGGATTTCCACCACCCATACCGGTGCCACCACCGCCTCTTCTGGCAACACAGTTATCAACAATCAACACTTTTGATAAATCTGTTAGTTCAGTACAACAAATGCCTGCTGTTCCACTACAAAATACAACAGCACCCAGTTTAAATTCAGTAACTTCAGTCCACAATATCACATCAAACCCGCATGCAGGGGGAACTTTATTGCAGAACAGTAACTACAACAACATAAATTGCAATAATATAACAGGAACACAAAATCCCACCACAGCCATCAATACGACGTCTAATGCAATGAACTATCAAAGGTAAGACCGCCTGAAACCAATTAAAATTCTACCAGAATGTTAATGAATATTTTTGACTCATACTTTTTAGTGCGAATACGTTGTATGGCGATTTAAATCAATACGATAATTCATCTTTTAACACCACCTCCAATCATAGCACGTATCCACAGGATTTGCAATCATCGTATTTTCCATATTCATCGATGCTTAGCTCCATGGGCAGTCCGTTGAAACCTAACTACGTAGGCTGCATGGTTAAACAACCAGTTGCCGATAATATGCCAACGGAGGAAAATCACAATTCTTCTTCGGAAATTGTTGATTTAGATACAAAAGAAATAAAAACCATCGAAACTGATATTGATATGGATAAGAACATTAGCATGAATAAGGATGAATTGCAGAAACCCGTAAATGCTGTAGACGTGGAATCAAAATCCGAAATTGATATCACGACGACGGGACTGACCAGTGTTCTAGAAAATAACGAAGGAGAACAGAGACGGGGCTGCGATAAAATTACATATGACTGGGCTTCCAAACTTATCAAAAAATATGAACCGGGCTTGATAACGAATTCGCCCAAGATGGAAATTTTCTTTTGCATTCTTAACGAAAGCATTCGTATCGGTGATCGTGTTCTGTTGTTCAGTCAAAGTTTACTTACGTTAAATTTAATTGAAAAATTTTTACAAGTCAATCAAGTACCGGGTACAGATTTTTGTTGGACTTTTGGCCGAAATTATTTTCGTAAGTTTTTTTTAACTTCAATTTTATTTATATATTATTATTTTATTTTTTCTATCTTTTTCTATGTCTAAAAAAACAGGTTTGGATGGCTCAACTACTTCACAGGAACGTGAAAGATTAGTTAATGAATTCAATTTGAATACAAATGTAAAATTGTTCCTTATCTCCACCAAAGCTGGTTCACTGGGCATTAATTTGGTGGGTGCCAACCGTGTTATTATATTTGACGCCAGTTGGAATCCTTGTCACGACACCCAGGCTATATACCGGATATATAGGTGAGCAAATGTGAAATGCAAAAGAAAATTGTATCGAATTTACGAGTTGTAAGTAAAAGTGAACGTTAACTTGTCTATGATTTTTCAAGATATACCCTTTTTTTTAATGTTATATTAGTTGCGTTTGATGCGTTGGCATATTACTCATATTAAATTCTTCATAATTAACACATTGCAGATATGGTCAAAAGCGCTCTTGTTATATCTATCGTATAGTAATGGACAAATGTTTAGAAAAAAAAATCTACGATCGTCAAATTAAAAAACAGGGCATGTCTGATCGCGTAGTCGATGAATGCAATCCAGATAATCATTTATCTATAAAAGATGTAACAAACCTTTGTTATGACTATGATGACGACGAAGATAAAAGTAATGCAGTGGAATTCCAAAAACCCTTGGATTCATATACGGATGTTATAATGAGAAAAATTTTGGAGGAATATAAAGCACTGCTGACCAAAGAACCATTCTTCCATGAGAGTTTGTTAGTGGACCGTAAAAATGATAAGCTATCGCAAGCGGAAAAACGACTAGCCCATCGCAGCTACGAAATGCAAAAGAAGACATCATCGAAGCAGACCTTCATTAGCACCGGAAGCCGTGTACAGTTTCAGACAATACGAAAGGATGGGGCATTAATAACAAAGCCGATAGCTTCGGTAAGCAAACAGAAAAGTATCTAAGAATTTTATAATTTTTTTTCTTGATCTCTCTAGGTACGGCCAATGCAAGCTCCCCGCTCACAAACTACTCAAAAGTACAGCAGTGGTCTACGCTCCACTAGATGGATACCGGCTGAAGTATGGCAAAAGCAAGGCATGACAGCTCAGGAAATGTCTCTACCTTTGGGTAAAATATATCTAAAATAATCGGAAATGTTCGTTCAATTCTATCTCTATCTTTTGTCCTAGATGTTGTCATACCCACAAATTCCAGCAATAAATCAAAAATTGTTATTAAAGCTGGACAAAGGGTGATGGTTTTGAAATCTGCCAAAGGCATTTATATGCAGTTGGATAGTGGCAAAATTATCGCTATACGTACAATGAACAAACCGAATGCCATTAGCAAAGGCGATAAACCGGATGTTATCGATATAACAGGAGAAACAGAGACTGCAACAAATGACTCGAAAACCGATAAGGCTGAAACAGAAACAACAAATAGTTCTTTTACTGGTATATTTAGGATATTGTTATTGACCCCGGTTTTTTATTGAAAAATTATTTTATTTTTTAACGCTTCAGATTCATCTATGGATGTAGACAGTTCAACTTCCACCTCAAGTGGCTTACAAAAATCGGTTAAAATGGAAATTGATAAAAATACTGAGGAATCGTTGAAGACGACAACAACTGAAAATCCGACGCAATCACAATTTAATAATAACCATTTAGCCTTATTTAATAATACAACAAATACTAATAATACTTCCAATATATCAACAAACGCAAATCATTTTAAAAACAACAACCATAATAATATACTTAATTCAATGAAAACAGAGAATGCCAACCAACAACATCAACGAGGACAAACGCATCAGCATTTGTCGAACGCTGATAATCGGCAGCAAACGCATTTAAATACACAACAGCATCCAATGCAACATCAGTCGTCTCAACCGCAACATCAGCCACAGCATCTAGCGCTAAGCCAAACTCATAACGAAATTAAACAATCAAATGAAGCGCACAGTGCTCATGCGGGCGCTCACAACTTACATCAACATACGACATCTGCTTACGGTACGGCTGGCCATCATACATCTCATCAGCATCATGCCCATCACCCACAGGCGTTTTATGCGCAAACACACGCGTATGCTACCTCTCAAGGTCATCATTCGCAAACTCAAAATCTACGTAATGCTCATCATTACTCGGCCCACACCCGCTCATCGGATATTTCACCTTATACAACATACTCAACAGCCCAATACACTGACTTTCCGACGTATGCCTCGCATGAGAGCTTAACACAGCAAAATGCACGTTACCATCCAACTGGCGGCAGTCACAATAATCTCTCCCAGCCTCATCCCAGTGCGTTAACTGATTTTTATGCCTCATATTATCCGCAGTGGTCACCGTTTATGCTGCCGCCGCCGCCGCCAACGACAAAAGCTGCTGTCACTCCACACCCCGCAACAAACGCCAGCGATACTAATCATTTAATGCATCATTCCTATCCGTCGGCCCATACTCATTCTTCGCACTCCATGTCGAAGGTGCAGACAACAAATAACGCAGGCAATCAGTGGCAACAATATCAATAATGTAAGCAAACAGCATCAATCGTTTTACCATCAACGTCACCATTAACACATTTATGAACAATGCCCCTACTATAATATACCGCAAAACAAACATGTGCATAATTAAGTAATGAAATTAAAAAATTTTATTTCAACCACTCCACTGGCACGCGCATCCATAAAATTATAATTAATATACTTAAAATAATTTAGATATAAATGATGGTTAAGAAAAGAAGAGTAATAATTAAAATAATTAATAAAGTATTATTTTAAATGAATTATATATGAATTATAGAATATAGAACAAAAAGCTACAAACTCTGTTGTGTTATTTTTTCCATCTCCTTTTCGTGTCCAGAAAAATGCACAAAGGATTGCAACATTATCTTTATAGAATTCACGCAACTACAAGTAAATTTTATCATCAGATATTGTTACATGTATACGAGAAGTATTCAATGAACATCTCAGCAGATATAATAGAAAATTTAGAAAAGGTTCATACTCAATACTGACCAATTTTTTTGGGCTTTCGAACTATCAATAACATTTCCAAACCGAAGACGTGAGCATTAGCTTGATTATTTGATTTCATTGACCGATTGACCGCGCCGGAGCGCATACGTGGAGCAGGACGTACGATAAAGTAATAAGGTCTAGCCAAAGGCATTTTCTCTTTCTCCTGCGCACTGAGTTTGTGGGCCTGGGTGCCTCGTAAGACTTCAGTAATGTTCTGCGACATGGTGCCATAAATAAAAATGAATAGATTTTCCCGAGGAATGTTAACATTCCTTGCCAACCCATTGATCATTTTAGAAAAACATTCTTGAATATTCAAAAGCATTTTACGTGATTTCGAGCACGCTAAGGGATCTTTGAGAGGCATTCGTAGATCCAACAAATGCGCGCTATTGTATACAGAACTAAAAAAGCCTTTGCGCTGGGTTTCGCTTCCGCAGTATGGAACACCAACTTGTCCACTTCTTTTTCCATGCTAAACTCTCCGAATATATCATTTAAAGTTACGTGCGGTAAATTGTGCAACGCATCTACCTTTCGTTAGCAAAGTCTGACAATGCTCGATTAACGTTCCAAAATGCTTAGGGTCAAGGCAAACCTTAATTTTTTTAAGAATATTCCCAGTTGACATACGCACTGACTTCAGAGAATATCTTAAGAAGGTGCAGACTGTAAAAAGCACACCCGGTAAACTAGCGTCCGGCAATTTTGAGGTAATTTTTCTCTCATTTCAATATGTGGTAAATTAGAATGTCCCTCGGCAGAGCATGTCATTTCATAAACACGTCTTACATGCGATCTCATTTCCATCTTTTCTTTGTTGCAAGTACACAAAAAAAAACCGAAAAACACAACTAACAGAATTCGAAAAAAACATGCACTTGAAAATAGCATAAGTACCTGAAAATCTATTACTATTAGAGTATGCTTGCTAACATATAACGTATACCTTTTACCGTACGTTTTCTTTATTATACAAACAAATAACACTTTGAACGATTTAAAAAAACAATTTCTCGAGAAGACAATTCAATTCTTGAGTATTTTTGGAGCACTTAATAGTGAGATGAGGCATTAAAAGTCTTAATAATTCGCCGCCATTATCTTCCAAGCCCATGTCTTTGTCACAGCACAGAAAATAGAAGCAATGATAATAATACCCAAATCTAATTCCATGCCTCGACCGGAATCAATCTTTTCTGGAATTTCTTTAAAAGCTTGCAAGCTGGTGGCTGTAAGCATCGTTTATTCCAGGCATTCAAAAGCAATACTAGTCCAGCAATATTCTGTAAATGCTCGCTTTCCAAGGAAGAGGGGTGTTCCTTATGTTTAATTCTGGCTATATCAACTACAAGGTCATATAATTGTTTGCGTGCTAAAACCTCTTTTATCTGTTCAAAGTAAGGGACTAATTTCTCCAAATAAAATTCAGACTTAACTAAATGTTTAACTAGATTAGCTAAGGTAGCAATGATTTGTTGGATAGTCTCTGCACTACTAGTTTGACTCTGACTTTTACTTAACATTAAAGCCATTCACAACCGTAGAACTCGTTCACTGTTTTTCGTACCTTCCAGGTATTTAGTTATTACTTCGTTCCTCAAAATTCAATTTTGTTCTTTCTAGAATTTGTGGTATGAATAGTTTGATTAGTTCTAAGCTTTCCCTTGAATTCATCAAATCATTCTCATTAGCTTTCAATCATCTTAACTGGTGTTTTAATTTAGTTATTCATTAGCAATCGATTGATATAAAAAAAGTTGTTCTCATTATCTTTTGCTGCTTTTTGAGAAAAGACACCACAGAATTGAGAAATCACGTATTGGATGCTTACAAACAATGTTTGGCCGGTGGCAGTGTAAGTTAGAATCAAGTTCCGTAAAACTAACTTCTAAATCATTGTTTGTTCCTTTCTTGCTTAGCTTCACAGTCATGTTATAGATGATGATGTAACAAGTAAGAAAATTTTACAAAAAAACCAATTGCAACAACATGTTACCATTAACAAAATAACGTTGCACGCCATCGCACGCTTTCCTCCATTTTTTGCATTCATGGTTTTCCGCATCACCTTGAGGTACCGGGATAGGCGCGTTGAATGGCCGGCATCCTCTGACGAACCTACTTTAAAATTGTATTAATATTTATGACAATATATATATATATATATATATAATAATAATAGTAATAATTAAAAGCTCGCGTACGTTTTTTTTTTTACAATAATAATACACCAATAATATAACAGTTTAATAACAATAACAATTAAATCCCCGCACAAGTAATTATTCGCAATAACTTGAAGACATTTTAATGTGCCGAGCTTTACCCTTAATAAACTATTGCAAATAGATCCGTCAGCAGACTAACTAACAGCCAAACGGTTTTCAATGATGAACGGCAGCCTGTTCATTTATGATTCAGGCGAGTTCGCTGCGGACAATATCTGTTATCTAAATAATACGTTAATATTGTTACGAATTTGCGCTCCTCGATACGGTTCGTATCACTAGATCGTGGATATTGAAAAGAAAACGCACTTCAAAGTACTATTATGTTCCTAAATGTAGGATTATTTACCATTTATTTTTTAGCGATACTTTTTGACTGCTCAACACAACTATTCTGTCTTTACTAACAAATGTTCCAGTACGACTCGATGTTCTCTTCCGACTAAACTGCCTTCCGCAAATAGCCTACTTATATACATTTTTACAAGCACGTTACGATCATCGAACATCATGGCTTCATTTTTAATCCGTTAACCTGCTTATCTGCTAATCGTTTTCCTCGGCCGGCAGCTGTATGACGAGCCGCGCATGTGCACCTGGGTTTTTCCCTGACTGTTTTCCTGTTCATCTTTTTCGTCGGCCGGCAGCTGCATGACGCGCCGCGAATATGCACTAGGGAATATATTACTTACGAAAATCAATTAGTTAGCATTAAATGAATTTGGGATTTTCGTAACAATGTAATATAAACACGAATATATAAAATGTATTACAAATATATATAATCTAATATGATATAATATTATATAACGTAATATGAAAACATAGTTTAAGTAGTACAATAAAATAATAGCAACAATAACTAACACTTCTCACGCATTACATTTACAAAGCTTGTTAATACTAATACAATAATAAAACAATATAATAATAATAAGGTGCAATAGTAAATATAATAGAATATAAATATATATAATGTACTATAATTTAAAAACATAGTTTAAGTAATGTAGCTATATAATAACAAGCTCACGCATTGCATTCACAAAATCGTTTACCTACGAGTGATATTCTTTTCACTTTTATCCTGTATCTTGATATTGGTTGAAAGTATGTGTAATAAATACCCTGAAAAACTATTGCGGTGTTGATATCCATCGTCGCAGGATCCGGATACCTTGAAGAATTGCCATTTTGCCATGATTGTCGCCTGCATCCTTTTTCCAATGCCTTTCTCAGGCACACGTGTCTCCATGCTGGTGTAGCATATTCTGTATGCATCGGGCAATATGTTACATACGTCAGAATCGGATTGTCTTTTCACTGCGCTGCCATTTTCCTTCCAGCCTTCTCTTTGCAGATTTCGTCGTCATTCGTACGTTAGGTTAGGTCACGCAAGCTTGAGTGGCAATTAAGCTGCTCACGAATGTAGAGCACAATTCCGTAATCTGTAAGCAGCCGGCGGTAGCTCTCCTCTGCTTGTGAGAGATAGGTTATCGGTATTTTGGTTCGAACTCGAACTCAACTTCGACGAGGTCTTCCAGTTGGCAGCCTACACTGTTGAGCAGGAAATAGTCGTCGCCCGCTTTATATCCACTTACCAACATGGAGATCTGCCATGACATCATTTTCTCGATGCAATTCGCAATTTCCACGTACGGTCTAGTGGTAACTGGCCCGGTGTCGACGCTGTGGTTACGTTGGGATAGCTTTTGAATTATAGCTACAGCTGATAATCTAATTTGAGTAAAAATTAATAATCGAATTAATGTAGAAATTATTGAACATAGCCGTATTTCCTAAGAGAACTAAGCGTAGACGTCCTGCAATTACATTTGAAGTTAATCGCATTGTTAGTGTACTAGCGGGGGTTATATTAGAAACTATCGATGATATTAAAACTGCAGTTGTTCCTTGGGGCACTAAATGTGCAAATACATGTTGAGCATTATATAATCAGCTAAATATTATAAAAGATAATCATGATAAAGATAAAGTTGATGTTACGTGACTTGTTCTTGTAAAAATTTATGGAGATAAACCTATAAAATTATTGAGTAAAATTATAAGAAATAAAGAAAAAAAATAAACGTCGACCCATTTGGTCTTGGTCTTGGTTGGTTTCTGTCTTTAGTAATTTTTAATATTTTAGTACGAAAGGACCAAATATTAAATAAATAATTATTTTGATTTTAAATAATAATAATTTAAGATTTATATATGTGTGCTATCACAAATAGTAGTATCGTCTTGATTTGAGATTATTTTATTTATTATTAGAAGATCATTGTTAACTATTTTTCTTAAGTAGGTGTGGCTTCTTGCAAAATTACTACAACGTAAAGTATTAGGATATACTCAGGTTCGTAAAGGCTCTAATAAAGTGGAAATTTGTGGAATTTCTCAACCTTTTGGTAGATGCGATTACATTATTTACTAACAAACAAACAAACTTATCCTTTAATATCTAACAATATTTGTTTTTTTTTATTTTATTTTTTTCGATTTTTATAAGTAGAGTTTTTATTTATAATGAATTAAATTAAGTATTAGGTTAATAGAAAATTTAATTTTCCATCTCATGAACTAATTTAATATCTCATCATTTAGTAATTAGAAGATTAATTAAAAAATAAGTAAAGTATATTACAGTTAAAATTTGAAGTACCAGTACATAAGAGTCTTGTACTGGTCGTGCTCCAATTCAAGTTAATAAAACAGCAAATATAGTTATCGTTCAAATTAATAGTTGATTAATAGGATAAAATTTAATTTCTCGAAAATTTCTTAAGTAATAAAATGGTAAAATGGCTATTGATAATACTAAACCAATTACTTCTTCTAGATTATTAGGAATAGACCGTAGAATTGCATATGCAAGTAGAAAACATCATTCTCGTTGAATACGAGGGGGTGTTACTAGAGGATTAGCAGGAATAAAGTTATTTGCATTTCCCAACAAGTAAGAATTTATTAATACTAATATTATAAGAATTATTAATATAATAACAAATCCTACAATATCTCTATAAGTGAAGTAACGGATTTTATCAAAATTAGAATTTAATCCTATTGAACTATTTGATCCAGTTTCACGAACAAATACGATATGAAATTATTGTAATTGCTAATACAATCAAAGATCAAGTAAAGTGGAAAGCGAGCCAATAACTACATTATAGTCGGGCAAGGCCGGCCATTAAATACCCTACATCACATTGTCTGAAACAATTTTTTATTTTCATTATACAATACAAAAATTATATCTCGTTTATATATAAAGGCATATTCTTCATATTAAAATTTATACGTTTTTGTCGCGTGTACTTCAGTTTTCATTATATGAGAGGGGACTTCAAAGATTGCCACAGCTGATCCAAAGCTTTCATACTAATTTAGAATGCCGAAATACTACTGCTACTTAGCCACTTTTGGCGAAAAGTTTAGAATTTTAAAATTTTTTCCATATAACGACTCTTCAGAACAGAGTATTATATAAAGAGTGGACGAGAAAGTGGACCAATCCGAACCATTTTCAATAGCGTTCATCCCTGGGTCAAAACACGTCAGCGTACGAAAATTCATCAAAATATCTCCAAAATTACGACCCCGAGCTTGAATACAAATTTGCATGGACAGACGTCAAACGGACAGGCAGCCTTAAATCAACTCAGGTTACGATTCCGAATCGATCGCTATAATAGAAATTGGGCCCATCCAAGACACAAAGTAAGACAAAGTAAAACATATCCCACAAACTCTGTAGCTATTACTAAAAATAAAATAATTACTCCAACTAATACATTTTTTACTATTTCTTATGAATTTTAATTATCTAGAATAAAATTGTGTCCAGTTCTTGTTTTCTTTTCTTCAATTTTGCGTTATTAGGAAACTCAAATAAATCAAGCGATGGGCTGAAGCACGCGCGTAGTTGAAGAACTGAAAAGGAAAGTGAACACGGTAGAGTGGTTCCGCCGCGGTTTATGGCCGCAATTGGAGATTGTAACAACATTTCGCTTACAAAGTCACAATATTGTTAAGTATTGCAAACTTATATTTGCTCTTCGTTCTTATTTATATTTGCTCTTCCTATTGTTGCTTAAAAGTTTACTTTTTTTGCTTAAAAAGTATGAAAGATTGCTTAAAAGTTTACTTTTTTTGCTTAAAAATTTATTTTATTATGAAGGATTGCTTAAAAGTGTGAAGTTGGTTGGCTCCTTCAATTTGCAAAGCCAAGCTGTGCATGAAATGAGATATCGCTGTATCTCCAAGAGAGGAGGGCTCGAATCGTTTTCTCGGCTGCAGCTGCAGCGCGTCTTCTAGCGCAATTTCGTCGACTTCTTCACATACAATACTGTGATTTTCTAATTTTGTTGGTTTAGCATCTTCCGTTGCGAAACTTGTTATACTCAGTGTGTAATTAATTTAAAATCAATTCATTTTCTTTCCGCGATCCTTTATATATTATATAGAAATAAGTAATTGGAGAATCGCATTCAGAGATTCAAGATTTCTTTCATTCCAATTATCGAGGAAAGGTTCTTGTTAACAGCATTGTGGTTCTTTTTAATGAATACGGAGAATGTGAGACAATTGCGCGGTGATGGTTGTATATGGCAAACGTTTAGTTGTTTTACCTTTTCGAAAAGATAATGGGCTCGATAAAATTGAGTTAGCCGATGTTAAACCGATTAAGAAGACTCCAACGACCATCGTAGCCCGGACACCTATTTTGGCATCGTAGTCTATGAATTAGTAAAACACATTCAGTTAATCCCTATTATGTTAATTTTTATTCTGTAATTTATTTGAACACGAAAAAAACAAAAGACAAACAAACTTTTATTTAGAAGCATTAAAATCAAAAATTAATAAAAATGCGAAAAAACGTCTCTAT
Organism: Glossina pallidipes; assembly: GCA_000688715.1. Lineage (NCBI taxonomy): Eukaryota > Metazoa > Arthropoda > Insecta > Diptera > Glossinidae > Glossina > Glossina pallidipes. The sequence goes on along the minus strand of KK499794.1, from coordinate 489,900 downwards.
GCAAAAGTAAAATATGTATTGAAATTTCACGCAATTATTGTAAATTTATTCTTTAATTTATTGCTATTTTTTCACTCATTTAAGTTTATCTGAGTTTTTGTACAACAATTTCTAGTGTTGTAGAATGGAAAAAGCTTTGAATGTCTGTAATAAGAAATGTCCTTTCAATTAATACCTATGAATATTGTTAATAGTTTAAGTGTATGAAGTACTTTATATATAGGATTAGTGCAAAACTAAATTTTAAGGAATTTAGTACTATTTTTTTTTTTTGGTTTGTTGGGTAGAGATGGACCAAGCCAGTAGATTTGTAGCTTATATGTCCAGTTATATCAAATTCCTCATATTCTATTTCTTCTTAATCAGATTTAGTAAAATATATGCAAAAGCTTGTCAGCATGAAAACTGAATTTAGTACTATGGAAGAAAAAAAAGAATTGAAATAAACTCAAATGTAAAAATGAAAGCAGGATATTTTGTCTTGGAATTATCTCCGCGGATTTGTATAGGATATATATCAATTATTTCTACAAATGTGTGCATGGAAATCCGGGGGAAGATCATGTATACACGTCTACATGTATGTATACTGTTCAGCTGATGTATACTGTTCAGCTCCAAACACATTGAGAGAAAATAAATTTATTCGAAATTGATTTACTCGATATTTGAATTTATTCGGCAATTTTGCGTTTTCGCTGCGCCTTTAATTAACGTACTTACTGATAATAACTACTGTTAGGCTAATAATACTTACTGTTAAGTTGCGATGCAAAATGACACTTACTGTTAATAACTACTGCTAATCTTATAATACTTACTGTTAAGCTGATGACAAAAAAAAAACAGCTGATATTCTCATATCTCTCTCAAATATTCTCATTCTCATCTTGACCAGCTGCATCAGTTGTGCATCAGTTAACACAGTGATTTCTGATGTTGATAGGAGACAATTTTTTTTAAATTAAATTTTGAGTTTGATTATAACAATTTATATTTTACTTTGTGGTTCAATGAGGGATGCTTTGCTTATCAGTTCTGAGCATGCCAGTGGTGTCGTTGGTGCAACACGATCCGGACGCATTTGCTTTGAAGATTTTGTCTCTGCATTTTTTTGAAGAGGAGGATATAAGAGACGGTTGGACGGGACGCTATTACGTTCCCATGCTAATGTTTAAATAGCATATACGTATAACCTAACAATTTTGACTTTTATCTCAATTTTTAAACGTAATTTATTTATATTAGGTTCGTGTTGATCCTGTTGATGCAATTTGTGTCTTGTACAGAGAAACTTGAACAGATTGTCTTTTTAACAGAGAAACTTGAACAGCGTTGCCATGTTAGTGTAAATAAATATGCGATAATAAATATGAAAATAAACGCAAATGAAAAGAATGAAGCTCCATTTGCGTGTAAAGTTCGCAGCAATCAGCCATTATTAAGATCGCGAAAAATATGATTTACTCTATTAAATGCTAAAGTAATATCGGCGGTATAACGGTCTACTAAAAATAAACCAGCTAAAATTTGGATAATTAAACATAATCCAAGTAATGAATTATTAGCAATTGGAAATAAAGAGTGTTTAATTCGTTTCGGTTTATTCATTAATTTTCAATAGGGCGTAAAGGATCTGTTGTAATTAAAGTAAGTAATAAGTAATTTATTAATAGGTTCTACTAAAATTTGTAGGATAATTATAAAGTTAACACAATGTTTTCTATTATGAAGGTTAAAAAATTTGAAGTTAATTTATTTTCTAAATTTATTAAATAGCCTTTAAAAAAAATTCGGGAATAAATGATAAACGTTTTAAGCCAAACTTCGTTTGAATAATTTCAAAAAAATTACTTCTATAACAAGTGAAACCCATTCTAGCGGAACGCGACCCACCATTAAATAACTGTAGGGTATGAACGGTACATCTTCTTGAATTTCAAAACCTATTGGACATTTGTGGAATATTAGTGAATATTTATATCAAACGTTATATCGTAAATTTCAGCTTCATCCTCATACTACACGCACCTACAGATGAATGATAAATCATTAGAAGCTGCACCCAGACTTCTACTAAAAATAACTTTCTAATATTCTATCGAACTGATATACTACTTACGAAGATGCATTCGTTTATGCAAAAATTACAAATACAGACAATTTTTATGCCATCAATAACAAGTTTTGTATGCAGACTTATTGTTATAATAAAAGTGATTTCTTGTGTTTTGATGAAGCGGCAACTCATGCATTTGATCATAATTTATGCAAGTTGCCGCTTCTGGATTGTATTTGATCATACTTTATGCAAGTTGCCGCTTCTGGATTGTATTTGATCATAATTAATGCAAGTTGCCGCTTCTGGATTGTATTTAATTTTCTTTCTTTAAAGTAAAGATTGTCAGACTTTACGAATAATTTTTGGATAAATTTACCTTCAATGGGAATATTGCGGAAATATGCAAAATTTAAAAAGAAAAAAAAATTAAGAAAGAATGCATTTATAATAATTTTTTTTTTTAATATTTTTTTGCTATAATATACATTTTTTTAAATTTGTTTTATTATCTTTAATTCATTAGCAACCATCTAGCTGACTTGTAAACTCACTTATGTTGTAGTTTCTTTTTGCATATGAATTGTATCTATGTAATTAGGTAATAGGCCTATGGCTTTATGTTACGTAATAAATGAATAAGAGAAGTGAATATCCTTTTTGTAACATCTAATACCGCTTGTCGTACAAGTTTTCGCAGACGTAGGTAACACTGAGCAGAAATGGAGATAGACCCACCTTTTACTTATATGCCGATCGATTCAGAATCACTTTTTGCATCGAACAAGTTTGCCTTGTCCGTCCGCCCTGTTTTCTTGTGTTCAGGCTATAGGTCGCAATGGTTGAGATATTTTGATTTTTGATCGTTAGGATCGGATGGCTGTTTGGACCATTCTCCATATAAAGCCTTGTTGTAAAAAGTCATTATATGAATTTTTATTATATGAAGTGATGTAAAATATTTAATATTCCCCACCATATTGTTTTCGCTTGTTTCTTTACTTGGCACGATTAATATCATTAAGCAAAAGTTCATCAAAATATCTTAAACATAAGAAAACTATCTCAAGCCCTTCTCGGGGGTTGCATACAGACGCACAAGCTTAGGTTTTATACATTTATAGCACAAGTGATATAGGATATAAAAATTAAAGCAATTACTTTGCGAATCGCTAGGCAGCAGTACTGAAAACTGCGCTTTGTATTCTAAGAGATAACATAAGTTGATCACGACATTATTGGCAAAATTTCATTGAGAATTTAATTCCTTTCATTAACCGTCTACATTCGCAAATTTGGCGCGCGTTAGACGAATTGTACATTCGAATGTTTCAGTCAAGTTTGTGTGATTATACGCCCGTGATACATCAACAATTCCTTCGAAATCGAGTAGTTCACCGCCAATGGCATGTTGCAGAGCAAATACTATACCAATGCCACTGCAACACTTATTCACTTATAAACTGATTATATATATGTTTTGCAATCTCAATTCCCAATGGTGCAAATGGTTGAGATCTGCAAATGGTGGTTACAATCCCAATTCTATGTAACAGTCTTCAGCTTTTTGTGAAATGAGGGGTGGAATTTTATTTTAAAAAAGGTACATTAAAGGAAAGTCCAGTTTCCCTAATTCCAACTGTTTTTTAAATAATAAAAATTAAGAAAATACACATGTTCACGTTGAAGACACTAAAAAGAAAAATATTCCAACAAATTCAACAGCAAAATGTCACGTTATTATTCATGATATCTTGTTGTAAAATTCTTAAATTTTGCAAATTCTACTTTTTATTGTCGTTTTTTTAATTTTACTTTACAAACATGTAATTTTTTTCCAATTTTTCATATAAATTATTATTTTCCAAATCTGCCACACCTTCACTCTCTAATTCATAAAAAAGTTCTTTTACTTGATGCCAAAACCGTTAGTTGGTTTTTTTTTTTTTGGATATGACAACCTAGTGTCAAAAATACTACGTCTTGACAATAGAGATGCCTTCAAAATATGGTAACACCAGTTAACACGTAAGACAGAGTCGTTCATCTACGTTAACAGACGGGGTACAGTGCCTTTTCACCATTTGTTGAAAACAGCGCTGTTTTTTCTCTATTCACAACACATGTACTTTTTTTATAAACTATGTAAAGGAAAAACCAGCAAAAACAAAAATTTTAAATAAAAACTTCTTTTATATTATTATTATTATTATTATATTATTACAGGAGAAGTATGCTAAAACCGACACGAAGATCTATTAAAGACGGCAAATTCCCAATTTTCTGAGTCATTTATTTTATTTTTGAGCATTCATCACAGCCTGTGCTTTTAAATTTTCTACTATTCCGCTAAGAGTTCAAATTTTTCATGTCTTTTTCATTCCCAACGTTTTGGTTCGATTGTTTATCTGACAGTAACCGAAAAAATTTTCCTATAAATGCGGCTTTGATACCAACAAATCATCAATTAGAAAGAAATATGTTGAGGTTGTTTCAACAAATCAATCTATACTGAACATAGCAACTTGTCGCTTGTACTTTAACGTCGAAACCGTGAAAAAAGGTAGCGAAAGATAAATTTTTCATACATGTTTCAGGTGATTTTTACAAATTCGACAATAAAGAAATTAATTCAATTAATCAAGAATATTTCGCAAAAAATAGATCGTAAAATAACGTTTATACAACTTTTATACCGTATATAAAAGCGGTTTATAGAAAACATATGTTTGTGTTTACATTTCGAATTAGATGGCATTCTTAACATAATAAACCGATTTAATCCATATTTGCTTCTAAATTAAAAAAATATATAAAAAAAGACATACGTATGTGTATATATTTGTATATATATATACATATATCAGATTTTCCATCTTAAATCAACATCCAAAAAAAGAAAAAAATATTAGAATAAAGTTGTATGTTATGACTTCCAATACGTTTAATCAAACAAAATTCACACCTGTACCGCCGGAGAAAGGAAGCTTTCCTTTAGATCACGAAAGTTTGTGCAAAAAATATTACTTACTTTATATGAGTTGCCTAAGCCGCAACGAGGATCAAAATTCCAAGTGCCGACAAGAAGCCAAAGAATATCTTGGCTGTCGTATGGAAAATCAGTTAATGGAAGCAACTCCTTGGCCGAAATTGGGCTTCGAACAACAAAAGGGGAAGACTGCTACATCGACCCAAGCACAATAACGTTTCCATAATGAAGCCTACAAAAAATCTAATTATAGCGTGTAGTGGTAGCGTCGCCACCATCAAATTGCCAGTTTTAATTGAAAAATTGCAAGATCCTAGCCTGGATTTCATATTTAATGTAAGTTTTTTATGAAGCATATATTTAAATCTAGTAAATATCTAATATATTTTTTTTATGCTCACTTCAGATTAAAGTGATTTTGACGGAACATGCGAAGCATTTCGTAGATTTTGCTAGCATGCCGCAGAGTGTAGACTTATTGGATGATGAGATGGAATGGAAAGCTTGGAGTAAACGCGGTGATCCAGTAGTGCATATTGAATTAGGAAAATGGGCAGATCTAGCGGTGATTGCACCGCTCAGTGCGAATTCTTTGGCAAAAATATCAATGGTTTTTATTCAATTCCTTTCATGTATATTAAGATTAATATCTTTCTTTTAATATCTTCTTTAATACCATTTCAGGGATTATGCGATAATCTTCTTATGTGCGTAGTACGTGCGTGGGATTTGAAAAAACCGCTTTTATTTTGCCCTGCTATGAATACGCGCATGTATGATCATCCAATTACATCGGATCAAATTAATAAATTAAAATCTTGGGGCTACCACGAAATACCAAGTATAGCAAAGACTCTAATATGTGGTGACACTGGCAATGGGGCTATGGCCGAAGTTGACACTATTATAATAGAAATACTAAACAAAATTCAAAAATAAATATCATTTTTTAGTTATAACGCGCAATTTTGTGAGTAATAATGATTTTATGACCGAGTTCTTGTTTGAGACTCTCATCTACATCCTAAAAAGCCAACTTTACCGCGAATTAATCAATTATGTCGAACGTTGTAATGCAGCGATTACGACTACATGGAAAACTTCTCTTTCATTTCTTTGTAGGAAAAATCTTTAATATTCATAGTGTTATTGAAAGCTAACGCCCGCCCTGTTTGTTTATAGTGCCGCTTTTACCCCGCGAGAAGGTTGTTTTATTTCACTGTAAAGACAGGTTCCAGATCAACAATAATACATTATAAATTAGATGATATATATATATATATATATATTTGTTTGCAACAACATGGTTAATGAATTCAAAATCATGTTATGATCTATTATAAAAGAAGTAGAAAAAATTGATGCACATATTTATTTTTTTTTTTGCATAGCTGGGCTGTTAGGATTTTCAAAAATCCTAAAATATATATAGACGTTCTAGTTTCTGCGCCCGATTTTGAGGTTAGTTTTATGAATGTTTTTTGACTTATTTATTCTTCAGCTGTAGCACCTACTAAGTCTTTGTCAGGCTGTAAAAAAGAAACATCTTATAAATATTCTTACTTTCATTTTCCTTTTTTTGGAAACAAACCTTCTGCTGTCGGCTGCGGCGTTTGTTAAATTCTTCAACGATTCGGCGGCAGACATATTTAATTTAGTCGTTTTGATGCGGTTTTCATTACAATTCGAAAAAGGGGCTCTTCCTTTTCTTCTATTTACATTATGTTAATTCTTAGCGGTATTTCGTGTTATCAGGAGCATCGATGTCAAGAAATTCAGTTTCAGTTTCGCCTTCGCATATAATATCCACCACGTCTGATATAGCATCATCTATGATGGGTATATTCCCAACCAACACGCCCTCCTCAAAACCCAAAAAACCTTCGGCCGCTAAACGGACACTTTCTTGAAATCTCTGTTCTCGTTTTATTAGTTTTGTCATGGTCTTAGCTGCCCGTTCATATCCGAGCTCTTCCGCATACCATACGTATGCGGTAAGAGGGGTACGGACCGACCCCCCCTCAAGTCTTACCAGAGCTTTTCTGACTACTGCTAAAGTATTTATTACCCGCCGAATAGTAACTGCCCGGTTTAATTCCGAGCTAAGCCTGCGCGTCAGTTCTTTGTATTGTCCGTTAGTCGACGCCGCCCAAGGACGCCAGAGTACCGGATACTCGCGGAGGAGTCTACTAAGCACATCGTGCAAATCTTTGTCGAAATTAGTGGACATAACCAGTTGCACTGAAAAAATAGATTATAGATTATTTTTGGAACCCGATCAGGAATAATTGGAACTCCCTTAAGAATTCTAGTACTGGCAGGAGCAAACATGGTAACCTATTTGTAGCATACATAAAGTATTTATTTATAAATAGCTAGTTTGCTCCATTTCGCGTGTCTTTTCATATTTTCACTTAGATGCTATACATACGTATATATGTTTTTAAATGTACCTAAAGGCTGTTCAAGGCGGTTCAATAAGAGATTTACAGTGCAGTTTGCTTTTATTCCCGAAGTATATTCTAAATGTGATAAAAACCTTTTGTAGCTAAATAAATGCACTCACCTTCAATATGCGGCTCAGGTGGGAAAAACCAAAGTGGCTTTCTGAACAACACAAGAGTAGGATAAATAAACAAATGATGATCAATCAAGGCTTTCAACAAGGATGACTCGAGCTATACCTACGTGGAAAGTATTCAATGTATTCATAAGGTGGCATATATTTGTTTAGATAGAAGAATATAAATGCACTTACCGCCAGTATATATTATTATTTAAGAATTTCCTACTAGACTTTTTTTGTTTAAAACTTTTGATTTTTGTTTTTAGGATTACGCTCCTTTCCCTTTTTAAGAATTTATTTTTTTCGTGTTTAAGTTATTTTGAACCTCTTTTCCACTTTTCTAATAATAGATCAATTATTTTCTATTGGAATTGTATATTTATGATTGAATTTTTCGTCCTTGGATGTTGTATTTCGCAAACACAGCAAATGTGCTCTATACAAATCTCTTTATAACCTCAAAACAAGATATAAATTATCTAATTATTCGCATGCATATGTTCAATTTTACAAATTTGAGAGACTCTACGTTTGAATTTTACAAATTCTGAGAGAGAAGGGAAGAAATTTATTTCAGCTTTTATTTACTTCTATCAAAAAACATATGTATTTTTTCTCATACACATTCTGTGTGGTTTTTGTTTATTTTTAGAGACTCTACGTTTGATTTTTACAAATTTGAGAGACTCTACGTTTGAATTTTACACGACTTTGTGTTGTGTATATATTGTATTGTGGTGAGTAGGTTTATTGTTTTTATGTATTTTCATCCGGACATGCAGACATAACAAAAACGTTTTTATTTTCATTACTATTATAATACAGTATTTTATAAAGAAAAAATAATTTAAAAAAATTACGTTACATTTCTTTCAATTAAACAAGTACTGAATACCGCTTCTTGAAATCACTCACACCTATCACTCATAAATGATGATAGATATCAAAAAAAAGTTCGGTACTAAATAAATATTTTTATGTTTGAAAATGCATGTATGTACGAAAATGCAATTGTAGTAAATTTTAAGGAATTCGAATAGTTATTATATGTGAATTTTAGCGACATTTTAGGACATCATTAAATATAAACAAACATAATTTAATGAAAGAAAATGGAATTTTGTTTTATTTTAAGGAATGTTTTCTACTTCTGTATTTTACAAGGGGGAGAAGAATAATCAAGACAATGCAGAAGTTTCTGAAGTGTTTTAGGTTTTTTTTTTTTTTATTTTAATTTTATGTAAATGCTTCACAAACTTCTTCTTCTAATTATTAATCTTTTTTTTTTTTTTTTTAATTTGCTTGGTTTATAAAAACAAATACCATATGTTGAGAATGGAGAGAGCACAGAGTCGCCCTCAACAAATTACAACGCTTCGAATGGTGTTAAAGAAAAGTGTGCCGCAAATCTGTGAAATGTGGAATTACAACAGAAATTAAAGCCCAATGGGCTGCACAATTATTAAAGCAGACTTTCACATATCACCCATAACCCAATTGCGCAAAATTAATTAAAAATTCCATTCCAACTGGTTAACATTCTTCAATTTCATTAAATTATTTATTTGTCCTAGAGAGCTTCAAGGACTTTCGCAGTCTCTTACCTTTCCTTCTCCCTTTAGTGCATGCAAATGACAAACATATCCATAAACCACACTTCCTCCAATTAATTTCAATGAAATAACCAAAATTCTATGTGAAATTCAAAAAAATGATCGGAATGAGAGTAAAGTCTTAAGCATTTTAAAGTCTATGCCTACTTAAAAAATATTCATTATGTTGTGGTTATATGTTTTAAAGCACTGATAATCTGTCTACGTTCAAAATTATCCGGACTCCTTCGACTTCAAACGGCAGCACAATTGGCAAATTAACCCTCTGAACACCTGTTCATATCGGTTTATTGGGAAATGAACAAACTGATCGAGCGGCATTGTCCGCTACTTCTGCACCTCTAATTAGGGAAATGTTGGACCTTCAAAGAAGTGTTGGAAGGAAAGTTAAAGAGAAAATTGTGGAAACGTATCTATAATACTATAGTTAGCGCTATTCCTCTGTTAACCCTCACCTAGTTCCTCCTTCTTCTTTACCTTCAACATATTGACAAAATCAAGATTAAAACATTTTAAACAATTCACCTTGGCCGAACAATTGCAATGTATCAATGGATCCCAATGAAGTTTGTTTTCCTAACCTATAATATCCTAGGCAAACGAAAGCACAGAAGACAATATCTCAATTTAAAGAAATTATTTACTTTAAATCAATAGGCTCAATATTTAATTTTCTTTTCGAAACTAGAGCCAATGGCCATACGGTATATTACCTTAAAACTATGATTGCCGAGTTATATAATTAATTAAAACTATAATTAAAAGTTTTTAAAACTTATAAAGGAAGAAGACGAGCTAACAGCTGTCTATCGAATCAAAGAAATTTTGATAAGTGAGTGAAGAAGTTGCTAAAAAATTCAAACATAGTGAAAAATTGAAAAATAATTAAAAAATATCTTTAAAAAGATTCAAAAAAAGAGAAAAAAAAAGTAAAAAATACCAAAATAACAATTGTTGTGTAAAAATTGAATAAATAAAGAGATAAATAGTTGAATAAATAAAGTTTGTTGAACAAATTGATCGTGAGTACATTTACATGTATTTGTTGTTTTAATGCGAATTTGATTTCTAGTACAAATTCTCTGGTTTCCATGCAAAGCTTGACTATTCATCAAAAACCCTGTAGGGGATTGAGTTGAAAAAACCTGACCTACGTAGCTTAATTCCACGTCAGCTGTTAATTTCCACATCTAATTACTGTTATATATGAAAATAAAAAGATAGCGTTGTTCGCCATACAAAGGCTCACTTGCTGCAGGAACTCTTAGATGGCTAATCCAATCTAAATGAAAAGAAAAGTGGAATTTCATTGGAAATAGTCAGAAATTTGCAGGCAATTATTGCAAAAAGGTGAGCATGTTTCGTGTATTGAAATCATAAGCGCCATAAAAAAATTCATATAAAAGGGGACACATCTAAGAACCGTACAAATTGCCTAGAATCTCTTTGAAAATATTGGCATTTAATTTTATTGAGTTTGAGCTCCTCATCGCAAATAGCTTCTGTGTCAAAATAAATTTTGAGAAAAAATTTTAATTAAAAAAACATGTCTCACTACAACAATTGTGACCCGCCATACATTAATTTGAAGACTTATCATTCATCAAATTCATTTATATGATATTCGCCATTGTTTCTTGTTTAGCCTCTGAACGTATGTACATAGATTTGTATATATCTAAATATACATGCAGATATGTATGTACTATATAACATATATATACGTGTATATGTACATATATATATATATAAAATATAATGGCGAGATTATTTGTATGTAATGTTACCTCCAAATTATTTCAATCGATTTTAATGGAATAAGAGATCAGTGTAAAAAAAATGGAGAGTTCACGCCAATTCCATTATCATATAATTATAATATAATTTTGTTTTAGTGTACCTCGAAAGTTGTTGGAAACTGTAGGTATTTGTCCTCTTAAAAATAAAGTAATAATCAATTAAGAAAATAAAACACAAAGAAAAAAAATTGACGACATATTAGTATAATAATACATAGATCCTATTCCATCGATCTTGAATGCTTGTCAAATACAATATGAGACTATGAGAGGCCAGGTGTTAATAACATCAAAAGTTGAAATTTGAAGGGGTAGAATACAAAAGAAGCATTAAGCACTGCAATCGTTTGAGTGCTTAGTTCCAAACTTACAAAGGCATGTTTAATTTTCGCATTGATTTGAATTCTAAGTGGAATAAATAATTGATTTTTAAGTTCTTGTACATTTTAAAACGGGAATTTTGTATACATAAAATGAATCAATATTTCGGGCCAAGATGTTTTAAAGTTTCATTCTTTCTACTCTTCACGTTCATGTAAGCATACGTGTACGTGCTTTTATGCCATTTTAGAGAGAGTCTGAGCCTCTTGTTATCGCAAAACTTGATGATTTTTTTTTATTTGTTTTTTATCCAAGTAAATTGTTAGGATTTTTTAATTAATTTAATCAATAATCAAAAATGCACTATGTTGCCTATGCCTTCTGTTTGTAAAAGATGTATATATATATATATATATATATATTCTTCATCAGCCTAAATTTCTGCATCAATTTATCTGTGTTTATTGGTCTGTCTGTCGGACATCTTTTATTAAAACGCTCGCGCTCGAAGTGAAGCTAGAGAGTGAAAATATAACGTATGCAGCTACATGCAGTTGTTAGTGTGTTTCGACCACTGCCGGGCCTTTGTGAGCGGTCGAAAAGTTGCTAAGGACGGAAGAGACATGTTGACCGTCACCAGCAAATACTTAAAGCCGGCCTTTCCAACACAAGAGGTGTACAGCCTATTCCAGCAAGCATGAAAAATTTTCTATACGGTTGTGCAGCAACATATGGTGGAAGCAAACGTCAGCAAACGCGTCCAGGTAATGGTAGTGTCGCGGCTTAAATTCTTCAGGGCAGCGGGTTACTGCGTCAATGGTAGCAGCCATCGCATAAATTTGTTTGACTTCATTTTATTTATCCTCTTCACATGCAAAAACTTCAGAGAGCCCTTCTCCAAGCAGCACACCGCCCAGCAAAAGGCTTATATAATCGTTATTTATTTACTTATTTTTATTTCATATTAGAATACAAAGGAAGCAGACCGCCCAACATACCAACAAACCACAGGCGCTCATCACCAAGTAACATCTGCTCTATGCCAATGGTAAGTTTGTGTTTATCATTATTTATTATTATTTTTTGTTAATCTACTTACTTTTATTTTATTTTAGCATACAAAAGCAAATCCAAGCATACCGCCCAACGACACATCAGCAAGCAGCACACTACCCAACAACAAGGATTACAAAAGAAGCACATCGCTCAGCAAACAACACACCTACCAATTGTAAGTTTGTGTTCATCATCTCCAGGAAAATTCAGAAATCACTAAATTGTTCCACTATACAGATCATCGTCAACAAACACACCGCCAAACATACTGCCGTGTCATATACAGCGCCAATACATTTATACATATATCTTATGTATGTCTGTCTATATTATACGTATATATATAGTTATATTATGTATTTATATTATATAATACATATTATAATTATATTATATTATATATTATATTTATTTATGTATGTATATATTGCAGCTATAGATTAGTATTTGTATTTAAAAAAGAAACTTGCGCGGAGTTTTAATTATTGTTGTCATTATAAATATATTATTATATATTATTATATATATATATATATATATATATATATATATATATATATATATATATATATATATGTATATATTATTGTAAATATTATATTATAAAATAAGTATATCAATGGTGTAGGCCTACAGTGGATGTCAGCCATTTAAAACAAAACAAACAAAAAAACACGGTACCGCAAAATGTGGTTTGGAAAAACGTGAGAAGAATTATAGCCTTATATATCGTCCATCGAAACTGTGGACATTTGAATAATTGATCAGGTATAGCATAAACATTTGTTGTCAGGCAGTGTGGAAGTATAAGAAGTAAGTTCTTTAGGCAAAAACAAAGCAGGTAATCGAAGTATAATTTGAATTTTTGTGGTGGTGTTACATACAAAAAGACTTTGACTTTCACAGCATTGCGCTGCGAAATGCGATTAACTAATTGTACCTTCTTCTTCTTTATTTCCTAGGTAATTCTCGAGCGTTAATTTTCGCGAATTCATTCCCGATGGTAAGCTAATTTGTTAACAATTAACGGACTGTTTTAGTCTTGCAAACTATTTAATATTTAGCTATTTCCTGAAGCTCCTAAAGCTGGTGATGAAATTCGATTAGAATGCCTGGCATTTGGGTGTCCAGTACCTTCTTATAATTAGGCATGAAAAGAGCAGCCATTACAGCAACAAATGATAATGGAGAGTATACTTGTACAACAGTCAATTCCCGTAAAGCAGATGATTTAATGATGAATACGATTTAATATTTAGATCACGTCATTAATATGAGGCGGCAATTGGTTTATTAGATAAAGCTGATCGTCAATTGCCCATGTTTCAATCGATCATATTTAATAATCTTTTGCAATTGGAACACTATGTAAAGTGTATCACGACTTAATACACATTACGTTACAGAACTATCGAAACGTAACGATTGTTTAAGGCAATTTATGTTATTTAAAACGTAAACCATTGAATTTGCTTAGGCAATTTCCTTATGTGAATTTACACGAGGAATTTGAAAATATTGTCGAGTCACGAGCCCGTTCACCTTCAATGGAATAGAATGAAGTTTATGATTTTCGTTATGCATTTCATGTGAGAAAAGCTCATGTACGCGCAGGCTATGCTCGGTTTACAACTCGAAAGCGGTTCTATCGAGTCTACGCAGAAACTTTCTTTTTATCTGAATTGTCATGGTATTTTCGAAGATCAATTGGAACCGGCCCATAAAACTCACGTCGAGGTATTGGAAACTAAACATATTGTGCGCGAATTTTTACATTGGTCCGTCAACGCAAAGGTGTTTAGACCTTCCTTAATACCGGTCCAACTGATCTAACAATGATTTTATGCAGTCGTGGTCTTTATACCGTCGCTCTCAAATTGGCCAAGGATTTTCTATATCTTTATTAGCAATTTTTGGAAGTTTAACGGACACTTGCGTACGAAGCAGCGCACAAAATTCCAATGACGCATGGACATGGTTGTTGGAGCACAATTCAGCCGATCTATCATATCGTAAAGAAATCCTCAGAAATAGAAAAATGCGTAGTTAACAAACTATTAAGCTTACAGGCTTTCGTACCACAATCGCTTCATAATAGCTACAGGTTAAGCAATTATTCTGAACTGTTACGACTATTCGTTAAACATAATCGTTTATTGCTGGCTTCTTCTTTCGTAAGCACGATAGCATTTCATTTTAAGATTTTAGTTAACACTTTAACGACACTTAGTCCGGAATATAGTGAAACTTCAGCTCGACGCATCCAAACGTACGATAAATCTTAAAAATACATTAGATGGGTGTTAGGAACTCGGCGGAAAAGGCAATTCAAATCTTTGCATCAACAATCAACAAAATACAAAGCCTGTTTAATGGATAACTCAGGAAATCGGAAAGTACTGATCGGAAGCTACCGATTCCTCGTACGACAATGACAATGACAATGGCATACGTTCTGATGATCGTGTAATCTTTATGGGGAATAACAAAATTTCTTCCACAGAAACTTTAAATTTTTACAAGGCCCAGAATATAGTGAATAATCCAGGTCAGTTCCTGAGTTCTCTTTCCCCAATTACCATTCCTACTCCTCACATTGCCTATATTATAAGCTAATGTTTAAGCTCGTTGCCTAAGCACAGCGCCAAATATAGCCTGTTTGTTGTATATGTTGCTAGTGCTCAACTTTTTTTCTTCTCATGTAAAAATTTGTTTCATTAGTTAAAAAAATTTTAATATAAATACTAATAAGAAAAATAATTTGCTTTCAAACATATTCTACACGAAAGAACTGCCATGTGAACAACCGAACCCAAAATGACTTTTTAAGTCACAAACTAATGAAAAGGAAAAAACCTCTCTGCACTTGCTTGAGACACTTAAGTACCAAATTCACTTAGATCTTTCCAGAAATCAATAACGAGGACAGAGCAACGGAGGCCATGGCAACCGTATGTTTAATTATGCACAATCAATGGCACAGACATTTTAGTTCAATTTTGTGCTAAGTTTTCACATTAGCCTGATAATGGTTGTTACTTGTACTTTTTGAAAACTTTTGCTTGTCAAATGCTTTTACAATCTTGGAGGTGCGGGCGAATCTTAATCCATGGGGATCAACGCGCAATCTGAGTGCTAAACTTTACTTTTATGTTTTACTTTTTGCGCATAGCAAGATGGAAGCGATTGATTAGCGGACGGATAAAAGAATATGGCTGGCACCGTTGATTAGCATCGTATTGTAATCAAGGACACGCACATATACTTTATGCGTGCCTCTGCTTGTTACAAACAGCAATAGTAAACTTCTTACTTTTAGTGTGCTTCGGTGGTGCGCAACAATTATTGGGAAATTCAAAGACGAAAAATTTCAAACTCAAGAACGATTATAACAAAAGCTTACAGTAGTAGTAAGAGAGAGAGAGAGAGAGGGGGAGAGAGCATTTACAACACTATGCATGCAAGTAAGCAGTTGGTTAACGATCTTTAATTTCTTTTAAATTTTCTCTTTCTCTCTCTATCTCTCGCTCTTTCGGCTTCTCGCTTTCTTTCAATCTCTTATATTACATATGTCTTATATTAGAATTAGGAAAAGAGCGAATGCATTTCTTTGTTATCTCTTGAAAGAAACGGTTCTGTCGTGACCTGAATTTAACGTTTATTTTACGGCTTAAACTAATCGTGTGGCTTGTATTCACCAAACACTTGATAACAGTGCTTGCACGGCGAGAAATTTGGAAAACTTCTTAAGGTATTAATAAGAAATTAATCTTGATTTTGGTATTGAAAAATAAAATATCAATTGAATGAAATTTGAATGATTAGGAAATTGTGTAACTAAAGGTTAATACCGGTTTTCAGGGTGCATGTGTGCGGTGAGTGAAAAACTTAAGAATAACACAAAAAAAGAGAAAGTTCTTCAACTTGTACTTAAGACATTTATTATGTATTCCTGTGTGTGCGCGTCAACTTGGTATAAGTATAAAGCAAGTTTTAAAATATTAAATTTATTTATTGCAGAAAAAATGGTCAAAAATAATAATAAAACTATGGCAAAAAATGGCAAAGTAATGAATAGTGAAGTGAATGCCTTACCGCCTCGGAAATCAGTGTTTATCGCCTACATTTTATGGTTATTTGGTGGTGTTTTCGGTTTACATCATCTTTACTTGCATCGCGATCGTCATGCATTTCTGTGGTGGTGCAGTTTGGGTGGTTATTTTGGTATCGGTTGGCTTGGCGAAATATTCACTATACCGTCTTACGTTCGGGACGCTAATGAGGATCCGCGTTTCATTGAGGAGTTTATTAAAAAGTTACAAACTCATAAGAAACCTCCGTACTCGGGGAAACGATTCCTTTTTATGATAATGATCGGGTATTTGTTCGGCCAACTGGCCAACATGGCCATACCAAATGATTTGTACATGGCCATGGATTTTAATTTTCTACATTGGCTGATACCATTTTTTGTGGCCTTAGGCGTATGGACGGTGGGTAATATTGGTCGAGAACGTGGTGTTTTATGGCATTGTTTGCTAGCTGCTTTCGCCGCCTATCCAATACGATATTTTATCTATGACGAAACGTATACCATACTTATAACCAGTTTAGCGGCAGCTCTTGTTTTTGATCACGTCTCCAAAGAATGGTTACGCACTCCACCGAAAAGACGCGGGATCTGTGAACGTTTCTTTAAATTCTCAACGGCCATGTTTATCTATTTCAGTTTATGGGGCTGTTTCTTTTACTTCAACGGAACAATTACCGACGAGAATGGCAACGAAGTGCCAATTCATGAAGCTTTTCAAAATTTCCTAGCTTCAGCCTGGTGGACGGATATTAAGCAGGCTTTAAAAGACATGTACACGTACGCGCAGCATCATGGTTGGTATGAAATATGGAAAGAATTATTAGAATCGATGGATGTGGATGGGGAACGTAACGCCTATAAAGTGTTAGGTCTTAGTGCTACTGCTTCACAAACCGAAATAACTGCAACATATAGAAAACTATGCAAAACTATACATCCCGATACAGTTAAAGATGAATCGCAACGAGCAACCGCCCAGCAGCGTTTCATCGAAGTCCAACAGGCTTATGAAATTTTAAGTAAAATTAAATCAGCTCGCATTCGAAAAAACAAGAAAGTAGTCAACGATGATAATGAGAACGATACTATTGTGCTTTAAATTGACGACAGGGAGTATGTTTCGAGCATTAAATATCGTACTCATCACATTAGTTTTTATCTATGTTTATAGTATGTTAATAATCTTATCTGTCCCCTTTATCCTGTCTATTGTTTTAATTTAAAATTACACGTCCAACTGTTGGGATAATATTTTTAAGAATAATTTTTAATAAACGACGTAACACAGAACTTACAATTACAACACAGTGTGCGTACAATCAAATTGAAGGCGAACTTGCTCTGTGTGGAAATTTCAATGCTTTACAATCATTGCTACTCCATAATCTCAAAACGTGGGGAAAGGAATCTAGGCAGAGCCCAATGACTGAAAATTGCATTTTTTTGTTCTATTTAAAGATCATGCAAATCCGAAATCGAAAATCGAAACGCAAAAATAACAATTAATGTAAATAATCCTATTTTACAGGTAATTATATCTTTTCACTAAAAAGCCCTAGGTGCGGCGACTTCCACTATTTTACACTGCTTGTAGTAGAATACTTGCCTCTTACTTTTGGTAGGATAGGATCTGTCGTGATGCACCATACAATACAACATGATGGTAGTATTTTATATTTTACATCCATCACGAGGGATATATTCATTTTGTCAAAACGCTTGCGACATTCAGAACGAAGGCCTAAAGACCCCACAAAGTATATATATATTCCAGATCAACATCAAAGCCTGAATCGATTCAAACATGTCCGCCCGCTTGTCCGTGCAGCTGTGTAGTATTTAGGGTAACCCTTCTCCCCTTTGCAAAAATGAAAGAATTTGAAAATGACCCAAACATTTCAAACAAAGGACACGTCTACAACGCCCCCAAGCCCAAGCTTTCCGTGTTCTTTGTTTGTTACTCATAAAGTTCAACACATAAACCATATAACTTTCCACTTTTATTCTAAAAATATCGGCCGTGCCCATCTAATGTTATAGAGTATGCAAATTTAGTTCTTTTCTTTTTTTTTTCTCCTTTTTTAAGATAGCGGTGACTTGTATAAAGCATTCGTCCACGATCGAATATGATTTTCTTACCTTTTTACCTTCTTTTTTTTTGAATTTAGAGGTTGACCATAAAGTTTGTCTTCCTCTACTTCAATGTCGAAACATAGAAAAGTTGCACAAAAGGCACCAGTCTAGTCCCACGAGGTACTAAAAGAAAATTGCTCGACTCTCATTAAATGTTGTTTGTATATATTGGACATCAGAGTGTTGTGCGAACTGCCATTCACTTAGAATTGCTAGACATCTTCTATCCTTGACTTCGGATATGCCAAATCTTAGACGATATAAACAATTACGTCGCCTTTTTGATTTGTATACGCAATTCGAGTTGAGTAACTAATGAGAAATTTCAATGGCCTTTTGATTTATCGAATGGAAAAATTGCAAAAATTTCTTGCTTTGAAACGAAGTTAGTGAACAGAGAGCTTGTGGGGCGAAACGATGTTCAGTAGTATTTCAAACATTTGAAAATCTTTTGATAATGGCTGCAAGATTGTTCCAACAGCTCTTAGTGGAATTACCGCGACGACGCAATCTTCTTATTTTCATTGCGTAACATCTTGTAGCTTCTATTCCTACTTTTCATATTTAATAAGACATTAAAGTCCATTCTGATCCGCCTGAGTGGCCAAATAGGCAAGAGTCTCGACTAGCAATTCAATGGTCGTGGGTTCAAATCTCAAATGCGGTAGAGTTTTTAATAATAATAATAATAATAATAATAATAATAAAAATAAAGCCGAAAGCCTTAGATGTTAGTGCTTTAAAACTTTAGTCTTCGAATTTATTCTCTGCCTAAATTTATATAATAATAACAATAAAAAAAAGAACTCAATTTTCATACTCTCTAATATGGAGAGGGCGCGGCTAATCTATTTTATTTTCAACATAAAAGTTTTTGTCGCAGAGGCATGTGGGCGTTGTAGGCACGTCCTTTGAAAAGTTTAAGTTAATTCGAAATTCTTTTGTAAATTTGGAGGCGATATCCTCATTTTCGCTAACGAGTGAATGTTTACCACAAATACTATAAAGTTGCTCCAACACACAGATGGACAGACGAATAGGCGGACCAGTCCAAATTAAAAATTGGCCAATAATTTATATAATTTATGGGGTTTTCTTAAGCTGATTTCTGCGCTTTATAAAGGTATCGTAAAAAAAATTTAATTTTGGTACACTGTAATACTTGATAGGCGTGGTCAATTTTTTCCATTTTGGTACACGAATGCTATAGCATCACCCATGGAATATGCGATCAAGTTTTTATACATTCATCTTGTATGATTTATGAGTAATGAACAAAAAATAAATTTTTTATTTCTTTTGAAAAACACAGGTGTTCTCAGTCTAGGTGGTGCTATGGTCATGCCCTTCGACTGATTTGGCCCATTTTCAATACCAGTTCGCGTGCAAGAACTTCCAAAAATTTATAATAATAATAATAATAATAATAAAATTCATTCTGTTAGCATTTACCAAAGTCAAAACCGTTTTAAGAAAATGTATAACACTAACGGTGTGGACTCTTGTAAATGAAAATGTGTTAACGCCTTACCGATCAAATAGTCTATCAATAAATGCTTATCAACCGATAACGGGCCGTTGTCATGATTACTACCAGTATTTGATGTAAACTTGATTGCTTTGCTCTATAAGCTTCGACATTGTTGTATAGTTTTGAAAAGATATTCCGTGCGAGAGGTTAAACCAAAACAGAGTCGGCCGCAGATCACGCGTGCAGATCCTCCTTGCGGCCGATGGGCCGGTCAGTAACACTAATTGGGAAGATGAAAGTGTCCAGTTGTTGTATTGCATTACTATGAAAAGTATATTAACACCAAACCTACCGATGTTTTGTGTATACCTGTTTCTATCGGAATCGTTTTGACCCCTATTTAGGTGTACTCGCTCGTTGTAGTGTTAAACTAATAAAAGCAGCATTTTCCAAATATTCATCGATTCAACGATTGATTATTCACTGACAAAGAATGAGATGGGCATGAAAAGCGAAGCCTTCCAATAGTCTACATAGGAAATAAACGGATATGTTTGCAAAGAAACATTAATGTAGTGTTAAATGTCTCAGTTAAAAAAGAAAGTTAATTGTAATTAGATTAAACTTTAGTCGATATTTGTTTTCTTAAAATTGTTTTGCTTTGTCTTTTTCTTATTTTGCGGCATTATGCGATATGAGCGAATGTTGTGCCGTATTAAACCCTTCCATTATTCTACGTGTTACGCACCATGTAGATAAATTCAATGGTTCGGTGACTTTAAGAAAAGTAACTGAAAAGTAGCAACACCATGAAGAACAACAACAACGGCAACAAACTTTGATGACATGTTTATAAACTCAAAGTAATAACACATATACATGTACATGTACACATATATATGCATTAGGTGTTTGCGAAAGTTTTGATCAGCGACCTCTACATAAAATAGTAGTCTTCCATTTCATGAAATTGATTTATTCAGCGGCGCCGACGTTAATCATCGAACACTCAAAACTCTTCTTCTTCCAAATTCATTACTTTTGTTATTTATTTGAAGTCATTTGGTGCCGAAGCCCGCCAAACACGTTCAGAGGCTTATGGTGATGCCACTCCATCATATGCCAGTTGTCGGTTTTGTTTTCAACGGTTTAAAAGAAGAGTTGTACACGATACACTGTTGCAGCTTGAAAGGGAACTTCCACCACGCCCAGTACACTCACATGGCGCCTCCTTAGCCTCCTACTTGTCCAGATCGGTGCAGCATGACTTGGCCGACACGCGGTCGGTGGATGGCTCGCTGCCAAATCATTATTATTTCCTTCGACTTGATATCGCCATGTTGCCAAAAGTATTGTGAAATGTTGCAGAAAATAATGGAAACTATTTCGATTAATATATATATTGTGACAACTTTCAAAAATAAATACCTTTTTCAAGTGAAAAAGTGATTAACATTTTTGCAAACACCTAACATGTAATAGGTTCACCGAAAAGTTCTGTCGTATTTTACTATTTGCTTACTATTACTTGTCAGATTAAGGCAAATAGATAGAATGCGCCATGTGGGATCTACTTTCACTACCCATTTACCAGTTAATTGGGGCATGCAAACCAGATAAAATACATTTAAAACATTTTTGCTATGAGATTCAGAAAGGACGGACCAACGGATCGGTGACTTGTAGAAGCTTATATGACACGTCCAGAAGTGAAAATGTAAATGTTCGCATTTGCCAAATTTCGTAGCGAAGACTTCTTAAAGAAGATCGGCGATCATGTTGAAGAGTAACTCACTTTCCAACCACTTTACAATCGCAAAAGAACTCGGCATCGGCTATTCGACTGCGGAGGAACACATCAAAGATGTTCAAATTCAAATGTTTTATTTGAAATGCGGCAAAACTGTCCCATCAACCTAATATATACATTAAAAGTCATTGGTACGTCACTAAGAGAGCTAACATCACTGAGCAAACTTTGTAAGAATCATAATGAAAAGAGAGTACGCTGAGAGTTTTAGAAATACATTACAGTCCAGGAAGAAAGGTTCGTGAGTCCACTAATTGATAGCACGCTTCCGTTATATTAATTAAAAGGTATATATATACATATGTATATATATATATTTGAATCAATTTTTATATTATTTGCAAGCAGAAGTTGACAATAATCGATCGAAAAGTAACGGGATTTAAACTTTTTTTTTTTTGGTTTCGTAAAGTAATTCACAAACATTGTTTTCCTTAAGACGCCTGTACTTAACTTTATGCTACAGATTGCAATCAGTTTTCGAACCCAAGAGAAATGACAAATTTATTATTCTTTCTCGCGGACTCTCATGCATGAATCCATTGAGCTGATTTTTCGTGGTAGTCGAACATTTTCGTTGAACTTGTTGCAGTTGCATAATCGAAACCATTGCTTTTTTGTAAAAAAAAAGGAGATAAATAAATAATATTTAATATAGATTTTAGCTTAAGTCAATACTTGGAAATTAATAAGATTAGTGAATAAATCAGATCAGTCTATCTCTTGAAGAGAAACGTTTTAACGTACAAACCCAATTTTAATAGTATCGTCGATATTAATTTTGACTGAAAGGACCGTTTTTGAGCCAAAAAAACAAAGAAAGAGAGGAATTAAACTTGTGGATAGGAATGGGAGAACAAGACCATTTTAAACGACAGGCGCGAACTGAATTATAATTGTCGGTTGACATTTGTTGCGAAGTTGTGAAGTTTTTCACATGACTGTAGGCTGAAATGTTTTCGGAGTAAGAAAATAATATCCAGCTCCAACCGAATTTTTTGCATCCATCGCGGTTGTGCTGTGAAAGTTTGAAAAAAAAGCTTATTTTTTTCAGTTTTGTAAAACAATCTTGCGGAAATTTATATAGTGTATCTGTTGTTCATTACGAAGAAGGCAAGGTTGTCCTCAATTTTGGTTGTATGAAATAGTGGACGTTGTGGGTGTGCTCTTTGACTTGTATAGCCATTTTTAAACTCTTTTGCGAACGAAAGAATATGTGCCGCAGATTTCACATAGTCGGACAGAGGGACAGACGTGGGTGCGTTTCCAATTTGAAGCTGGTCAAGAATTTACTTTTACTTTACGTGGTTTTTGAAGCTTTCTTCTGGGCGTTGACTCATACTTCGGTGATGGCTATAAAAATTGATCAGTTCTCGCACTTTTTGATCAATTGGCAGTGTTTAGGTATATGAATATACCTATAGCAGAAAATCGTGCCATAGTCTTTTCTATTCAAAAAATATGTGCTTATAGGTACTGCATATGGGGTTCCATCCATAGGCTTCCATGGTATCAAACCATTGATCAGGTGAGTATTTTTCTTATTACAATTTTTCATTCTTATTTCTTATTACTTACTACATTACATTTTTGTTTGAACAGTATATGTATGCAGGAGCGAGGATATTTGTTTGTTCTTTTAAGCATTTCTTATCAATTTTTGACAAGGCCCGGAACTTTTGGTTCAAAAGCCAATGTTATTTTCACTATGTTTTAAATAGTTTAAGACGCATGTGTTATGTATAAAAACATGTCTGCGCTACTTTTCAATCGAGTCCACCACTTGCTCCTTGGAGAGACACATAATTAATTTTCGATACTTTTTATTTAAGATGTTGGGGGAGCTTTACACTACTTTTGATTTGGTTTTCAAAAGTTGTCGTTACTTTTTGTTCAGATGTAGATGCAATTAAAATCGGCACATATCACTTAGTTTAAGCAAAAATTCTTTTTCAGAGAGACTGTATGAGTACATGTGCAGCGGTTTAATAAATCCCCGGCACTGTTCGTTTGAAGAGCAAATACGATAGATTGGATGGATTGGAGAACTTTGAGCAATGTTCAGCGTAAGTGCATGCCTAAGCTTAATCAATCCCGATACTTTTTGATGAGATCGCATTACCTTTTGTATATAACATTTGTCAATACACCTACAAGTGTTTTTATAAGCGAGACTAGAAAGATTGTAACGAACTACAGGTGAAAAAGAAAAATTAACGAACTGCACTCACATGTGTAGAGGAAAAGATAAACAAACCGTAACTATCGCATCACATATGTACATGTACACATGGGTAAATAAGTGTGTACAAGAAAAATAATTAACTCATATTTATTTGCCTTCTTTCGTTTTGCTTCCTATGCCTAAAGGGGAGCGAAAACACCTGAATGAATTTAAATATCGGTACGCGATGGTAAAATGAGTGAAATTTTACACACGCGATCTCTATTCCACTATTATTTCACGTACATATATACTTGTACATATGTATATATGTACACATAGTTAGACTTTCTGAAGCAAAGGATAAATAAACAAATGGTTTATGCTGTTAGTTCTATTGACGTTTATATAGTGTGTTGTTGCCGTATGAGTTGTTTCGGCCACATGCTTGAAAACGTTTATTATGCTATGGCGCTTGGTCGGCGAGCAATCGTTTGCTACACTGTTTTAGTGGCCGGGCGCAACCAATTGGAACGAAGTGTACGTTATTTTTATACATAAATTACACTCAACACGATCGGACAATTTTTGCTCAGTTGTTGGCGGTAGTTCACATTTTTCTACAAACGGTACGGTTCAGTGTCTTGTAAAAAGTCTTAGTGAAAATTTTCAAATTTTGTGAATTTTACTTCTTTTTTTTCGGTTTTTTTTTTTATTATCAATTTGTTGTGTTTTGCGTCTTTACTTTACTTAACTTTTGCACAAACTGTTTCTTAATCGTTGTTGCTGTTATTGCTTTTTTTAAATACTATAAATATTTCCAAATATTGAAATTGAATATAAAAAAAGAAAAGATTCTATATATATACATATATATATATATATAGTTTTTGGATTTCTTACAGTCGTCGTGTCTTTTAAATGTGCGTGTGTGCATGCGTGAACGGTTGTGACAGTTTTAATTTTTGAATCGAACGAATTTTTACTTTTAGTTATGAAGTTTTTCATAATATTAACGTTTAGCTTGAGTGTCATTTTATTTCAAGGTAAAAACAAACAGAAAAAAAAAGAAAAAAATTATTTAAAATATATTTAAATAAAATGAAATAAATTCAAAATGATTTCATCGCAGAAAATCTTGAAAAATTTTTCTTCAAATTATTTAAAATGCATGAAAGTAAAAAACATGTGTGTGCCTGTGTGTTTCTGTGCTTTTGGGTGAATTAATTTTTACATCGTTTGTTTTCCCGCACAATTTTCCTCGTTTTCTACAACAAACATCCCACATGCATTTCTTCTTGAATCATATTCCGATCAAAGGTTACTTGTTAAGTGTTTTCATTACTACACCCTTATCGCCCTCAAGGACGCAATTGTGTGTTTACGTTTGCAATATAAATTAAATCATTGAAAATATTCATTATTCATCGTTGCTCTGATATTTCTGGCGGTACTTGAGAAAAATTCGTCTTTTCACCAACGGAATTAACTTTGCGAGTCGTCGTAGGAATAAAATCTCTGCTCAAACAGGCCGTTAACCATCACATGAAGTTAGTGTTAATAATACCAGCAAACTTTGACGCGGGAAACAACTAATTCCAATTCGGAATTGCTAGTCCATCTCGGGATGATTTTGCAGTACGTGGTTGAGCGCCATCAAGTTGAAAAACTTCGGTATCATGTCTTTCGGTGGCATCAGATTTTATTTTAGTTGCTCGTTCGTACTATAGCGTCGTGTGTTTTTGTTCTTTGTATATTGTCGCTAATCACAATTTTCCCAAAACTCAAGAGAAGCCCGAGGGAATCGTACCCAATGCCAGATAGGTCTAGTTACGTCCCATTTCGTAAATAGGGACATATTTTGTTCTTAAAAATAAGTGAAAGCACTATAGAGGGGCACGACCCACCCTTAAATAGCCTACATTATCCAACAGTTATTCATATAAAGTCTTTTCAAAGTAAGTTTTTATATGAGAAGCCGTCGAAAATGTGGTCCGATCGCAATTATTTGCCGTAGGGTTTCATCCTTACACCACAATGTGTCGGTATACCAAACTTCATCAAGATATTTCAAAAATTGCGACCTGATGTTGAACAAAAGAATACAAGACAGACAGACAAGCTTAAATCGGTTTAATAAAAAGTAGGTCTGCCTTAAGTCTTTTTGGGTACTGCGACAAACTTAATGTACCCTGGTACCACAAACGTGCAAGAATATATTGCGAAAACAAATCAAGACTGTACAGGCGGGCAAGGGCAAGCGTTAAAAAAAACCCTGCCTCAGTATTTTCATCACAACATACTAAAGAATTAAGCAAAGGTACAAAGCGTTATTTAGAATATAGTCTTGGCCCGTGTTGGTACTCGCACTTCTTAGCTGCTTGGTTATGCAGAGTTCATGTTTAGTAGGTTTTAGTTTTGGGTCAAAATATGTCAAAGTTCTTTACTTTACAGATCTTTAGTTTCAACTTAAAAGTACATGTAAAAGCAAATCAGACAGACACACCAACAAACGAGCTTAAATCGATCCGTCGAATAATTTTAGAGCGATTGAGTTAACAAAAAGTCTCTCCAGATCTTTCAGCTCTTGTATAATATCCCTATAAGTCGATGTGCGATTACTGTAAGTAACATAGTGTGTAACAAAAGACAAGATTTTATTTGCCGAGGTCTACACGGCTGTCTTAAAATTACACAAGAGATGGGAAAATAATTAGCGCTTGTAAGAATTCATTAATCAGTCGATCAGAGGAACTTTTATATTCACTTCCTGGCGATTTCAGAAAAATATTTGTACAAAGTCTAAAGTCGATATCTGCTATGTATTGCAGGTTGTAGTTTAACGTTTAATCGCCGCATTTGTGAGCTGATCACGACTTTCTCGCACTGGAATTCTAGCTGACTCTTGTTAATATTTGTGTTATGTTTTAATTACACATCTGTTACAGAGAGTAAGTACAAACTTAGGTCTATTGCAAGAGTAAGCGAAAATCTTACATGCAAACTTAAAACCGCTCCTATACTTACGGCAGCGAATGTTCCAACTACCGATGGCCAATCGCCAGACCGGCAGATAGATATTTAGTGCATCCTTATTTTTATGTCTCAAAAAGTGTGTAACATCCAGAAGGAAGCTTCACGGACACTGTAATACATACATTCCCTATCAGTATTAAATTGTGATTCGATTTAAGCACATCTGTCCGTCTGTCCATCTACTTAACATTCATGACAAACATCCTCCTGGCGGCAAAACTGAAGATATCGGTTTCCAGGTTTAAAATACATTGGAATATGTTACACGATATTCGTTTAACTATGTGCATCTGGCGTGCGTCTGTCTGTCAGTTTACCCGTCTGCGGAAAGTCTGCGATAAACTGTCTCCTGGCCGCAAAATTTAAGCAGAAAATGTTGAAGAATAAACTCGAATTTTATAAATAAATGTTCGTCAGGAAATTCCTAAGCGATATATTATGTACTTGAGCAGAGTAAAGTTTCTTCTCGATTTGTCCACTTTTAAATCACTAAAATTTCAAATACAATAAAAATTAAGTTTCGAAGTGTCTCCGACCTGGCCATAATCATATTTCTTATAATAGGTTTAGTGTCCACACCCAGCATACAGAGCTACATACTCGCTGGGACCATTAAAAAATTGAATTTGAAAATCGGGGCGCAAGCAATAGAAAATTACGCCGCCAAGAGACCAAATCTCCAACACAAACATAAATAACGTAGCGTCGAAATGGTTCGGTTTCACAAACTGATAAGCCAACAGTGCTCTCCAAATGGATGTGTGGGGTACCATAGATTAAAAAAAGTAAAGTTGAATTCATTTAAAGTTGCAGAATAAAAAAGTTTTCCATCAAAGCTAGTGTGGTTAGCAATAGGTGCACAATGATCGAAATGGAGCATCGACATTATTTAGAAAAATTTGAAAACCATTGACCTTTTTAATCCTTTTAAAATCACACATTAGAAGCGATTTCCAAAACGACGCTTTAAGACAAACTTTTGTTTAAATTTTGCTCGTCTAAAGATCAAAGTACAAGTTTCATCCGTACATAGGGTAGGTACCCTTCGGTGATGGGTATAAAAATATGTGCATGAAATGTTAAATGCTAATATGAGCAACCTTGGGTACGCTTCAGCACACTCATCGATAACTTATGCTGTTGCGAAAAGCTCTTCAGAAGAAGAAATACTCTCTTGACTTCTTCATAGACAAAAATACAATCCGGTAACTAACGGAAAAACCGGTAACTATTTGTTTATACATTTGAGTTTGATTATTTATTGAAATCCTTAACTGAAATGTTAGGTGAAATTTCGAAAAAGATCAAGGATTAACGACGACGAAAATAGGTCCATTAAAACCAGAAATTTTTTTTTGCATAAAAAAATTGAAATAGTAAGATATATATATACATATGTATGAGGAAGCGAATCTCTTTGCTTGCGTCTTTAAAACGTATTTTAATTGTTTATGCGGAGGTCTTCGGTTCTGCTTGGAAAAATCTATTGTAATAGAGGGAAAGCGATTTTAGTTTTTCTTATTTGTTTCTTATTGTTGTTGTTTTTTTGTTGTTTTGTTTTGTTTCAGTTGCAAACAGTATTACATTACATGATATAGATGTTCCGCATATGGTGGTCATAGGTGATGATGATGAGAGCGACGATGTCATTAGCCTGGATTGTGAATACGAACTAGAAGATAATCCCACATATCTGGTTGTTAAATGGTTTATGAACAACAATGCCATATATCAATGGATTAGGGGTCAAAAACCGTCAGTCGTTGTAAGTACGCATAAGAAAATTTGTAAAATAAAAATTATTTCGTCTCCAACACATATAAGCTATGCTAAGGTTTCCATTTTAACTAAAATCCCGCAAGTCTTACCAAAAATTTCGCGACATATGTATATTTGCTTAAATTGCGGGCAAACGTCAACTTGGTTTGTCCATTCATTTTTGCTTGCCTTCTGTGTTTCAAAGGCGTGGAGGAAATTCTAAAATCCTGGTTCGCGCACGATAACTGGACAGCTGAAAACGTTACATTCGGCCAGAACTTGCCTACTCACTCCGCTTACTGCTACATCGCTTAATGTAATTCTTCACTTCTTCCCATTGTAAGATTATACCTCTTGCTTGGCTTTCATGAGACCTTTTTTATGGGAAGAGGTCAAAAAATAAACCTATGTAGCCCAAATGTCAAACTACTATTCCGGATTACATTTGAAGACATTACAATGACGTTTACAGTGCAGGTGCGGTCATTATTTATGGTAAGTTTGTGCGGGCAGCCTTGAAATAGACCCACCTTTTATTACACCGATCATACCGATCGAGTCAGAATCGTTTTCTGAATCGATCTAAGCTTGTGTGTCCGTCGGTGTATCTGATATGTGTTCACGTACTTTTGTTTTCCACCTACAGGTTGCTTTTATCTAAATATTTTGATGAAATCTGCTACACTGACGTATTTTGGACCAAGCACCGCCCATATTTTGATAAGCAGTTATAAGAACAAATATCGTAATTTGTAGAATTTCGCGACAAAGGTCGCTTAGTAATAGTACTTCGACATGCTAAATTAGTGTGGAAACTTGGGATCGGATGGGGCAATTTTTTGAACCCCTTGCCAAATAATCGCCCCTACGGAAACTGAACCTTTATATGGTAAAACGGCCTAATTTTCAATGAATTTTACCGAGCTTGGACCATTCTAGGTCTATTATTGTTGGATCCCATCCCATATAAGGGTTCTAGTGAAAAATAAGTTCTTATGTGCCGAAAAGATCTAATTCTTAATAGTTTATGGTGAAAATATGTCGTTAGCAAATCAACCACAGAGACCTAGAGCTCTCAGAGCCCTAGGAGCTCTCACGAACGCAAGTCCTTCTATGGAGTAGACAAAGTATTAAAATCTTTGATAAGTAAATTAAGTTTGCTAAATTTAGACCACATTGACGCTTGAGTATGCTGCCATACGACGCCTTTCATTTAGATTATGATTTCACATAAGAAAAATATAAGAATTTTAATAACAATGGAGGCTTCAAGGACAAAAGTTAAGTCGGACATACTGTAACGTTTTTTACAAGCATGCTGCGTGATCTCTCGTGCGCGTATTTCTGCACGTTGTAAACAGAATCACTAAACTAATATTTACTGCCTTCCTCTGCTGTTTGATATGCGAAAACTCGGTCCCGCCTGCAATAAAACGATATATAATCCTCAACATTGACTGACATCAGATTCAAAAGATCGTCTAACATCTTCCAGCCGTGTGAGATGCTCTAGCAGATTTGATTGTATTTATTTGTACAAAATATTTAAAATAAAGAAACCGTTAATCTAAGTTAAAGTCATAAAAAATAAGTTAAATCTTCTTTCAGCCATGGTTCCGGGATCATGTGGGTGAAATTGTGGAAACATCTACCGAGCCAAATCACCAATATCGAGGCCTTACTCTGATAAACCCTTCGATTGAACTGGACGGTGTCTACAAGTGCTTGGTGCAAACTGAGAACGATTCGAAATTTAAGGAGGAAGAGTTAAATATTGTTGATGTTAGCAATTTTACCATTCATTTTGATCATGTTCAAGTGCAGAACGAAACACACCTGGAATGCAGTGTTCATAATATTTACCCTGAACCCATTATATCGTTCGAGTAAGTTCACTGAGTTCATTGCGAATGCAATTTCAATGCAATTTTTTTAAAATTTACTTTTACACTTCTAGTCCTGATGACGAGGTGTTAATAAATACGACGCCTATAAATATTACTAAGTTAGATAACGGCTATTATGATGCAATTGCGGGAGCAGTTGTTCAAAATATCGATGAAGATGAAGATAAATTCGTGTGCAGTATAAAATTTGATGGTTTGCCATACAATATAAACGTTGATGTTGTTTCTTCGGCGGATGCGCAGATAATGTCTTTCGAATTGTTTTCTATCCTTTTAATCTCATCTCTGTCGAGAATAATGTTTTGAAAGCTCCTTAAAGAACATTTCTTTTCCTTTGTTCTCTTCCCTTCAATTTTAAATCTCAACTATTTTCGTTGTACATAAATTTTGATTTTGATATGTATGTACATATATATGTGGATATGTGTATAATGTGTTTATAACCATAATTAAAACTAATATTGTTTTTGTAAATTAACCAAAAATTAATTAAAAATTAGTCAAATTACTTATAAGCAAATAATTAAGAAAATTGAATTTGTTTAAAACGACTGTTGGATACGACCACCACAATCACCTAAAGTCATGGTTTCTCGGCCGCGGCTTGTTTAAGTTTCCTTTAGAAATCATAAGTTATTAATGAGGATGTACTGAAACGATCACTTTCTTCCCCGTATGCTGCTTTCATTTTTTTTGTTTTTGACTATTGTGGGCGTGTTTGGATCTGTGATATTCAAGTGGTAGTTGCAGCTCGCTGCTTTAATTTGAATAGTTAGTTGATCATGAGACCAATAATAAAAAGACGGACAGATGGATGAATGAACGAACATGTGGGCACGATCAGAAATGTCGTCATAAGGGCAGATGAATAATTGAACAACGAAATTTTTTCCAGCTGATAGGGAAAGGATGGATAAATAGAAAAAATGCATGGACAAGCGAATAAATTAAGTGACAGGCACAGATGAGCAATGCGAAGGATGCATAGATGCACAAATAAATGGGCCCGAGTAGAATCGAAGTGTGGACATTTTTACGAATGAATGTGTAAATAGAGATATAAATCTATGAAAAGTTCATAAATAACAACACACGTGAGTGTAAGATAAACGTGTCATGGATAGCTAGATAAATGCAAAAGAACTCCTACAGATAAACGAACAAATGCAGGGAGGTATGAACAGGTGAACATATAAAGGGTTGAGTAGAAGAACAAACGCGTAGACAAGTCAATAGCTGAATAGACAAACGGAAGAATAGACAGAAATGATAAAATGACCTTACAATCATAATTGTAATAGACTGTTGACATGCACATCGTTACGAGGCGCTCTGCTAGTACCGATAAGGTCAGTACATCACCTAAAGTGGTGGCTGTAATAAAATACTTTAGTTTATTTAATTTATTTTAACGTTTTTATAAGAGTAGTAAGAAAGAAATAAATACAAATAAAAATAAAAACAAATTCCTAAGGAAATAATCTTGAATCGTTTTTCTATTTTCTATTTTACGGCATGACCTTGCAAGGCACATTGCACATTGGGCGAATTTATGTGCTCGTAAATACAAATTTTCACTTCTTAAAAATGTATAAAAAACGGACATGGATTCGAAAGACGTCATACGATTGGAGCGATTTGCATTCGTATTGAGATCATATTTATTTTTAATAGACCGTTAAATGTACGCATTTATACATATACGTATCTCTCGTTAGCCTAAATACACAGAATATGTGTATACGTTAGTCGGCCGTGCGAGCTGAAAGCATATTTTCCGCTGTAAAGATTTTACATATAAATGCTTAAAAAAATCGATTCCCACTGCGTGGAGAGAGCATCATTTATCCAGCAAATTTCATTGTATACATAAATAATTTTATTTGTGCACAAGCACACGTACAACAATTAACATACATACAGGTCGTAATATTTACGTAAAAAATTAAACAAAAAATGAAATAAAACTGTGTCGGACGAGTCTATCTTCTTTTATTACGTATCCCCACTCTGGATATAGGCGATCACATGTTTTTACATAATATTATTGCCTAAATTGTAGTATTAACGAAAGCCCAAAGTCTTCTCGACTTCTTCTTGTGGAGTCGAGAAGACTTCACCGAAGGTTCTCAGCCCTGTCCTATTTCGAATACTACGCAGCCACGACATTTGTTTTCTGACCAAGCCTCTACGTCCTTCCACTATTACGTACGAGTTCATATTTTTCTCCACGCCCCATATATCCAAAATACGCAGTTTTGCGTTTTTTAACACACTTTAGTAGTTCACGCCCCGAGCTTATTCTTCTCAGGACATCAACGTTGGAGATGCGATCTGCCCACGACATTTTTAGAATTTTACAATAACACCACAGCTCAAAGACCCCCAGTCTGTAATGATTTTTCATGTCCATGATTCTAGGCCACCCAAGAGTACCGACCATACGAAGCATTTCATAAAGTCAAGGCAAAGGCTCAAAGGAATAGGAATTTTCTGATGTTTTGTATACGCTGATCTACTCATTTCTATCCTCTCTTTTATTTCCACGGTGCTGTCCCTGTCTTTGGTATATAGACTGTCCTAGATACATAGACTTGGACACCCCATCCATCTCTCGGTTATTAATTAATAGAGTGGCACTTGCATATAGAGTTTTCGCCAGCCTTACGATCATAAATTTGGTTTTGCTGACATTTAGGTTTAATCAAAAGCTATTACTTTGATCATTCTCAGCTCGGACCGTCGTCTGCAGATCCTGCATATTATCTGCTACGATATTTGCATCGTCCGCATTTCGCCGTTGACGTGGCCGTTAATGATAAATTTCCCATTGACCTTAATGCTTGCTTCAATCCTGTAAATAACTGCTTGAAAGCTTACCTTAGAGTAGAAGTAAAAAGGAAGAGGAGACCAAATGCACCCTTTGGCGAACCTCTCAAAAAAAAAAAAAGCTGAATATAAAACAGAAGCAACAACTAAACCTATCGTAGGTGATTACCCTCCTTATTGAGTAATCGTACACGTCTGAAGCGAGCGGGCTTTCGTTACAAACAATAAATTCTCTGTATTTTTGGAGTACAATTCAAAATTATATACAAAATGCTCCTTACAAAGGACAAACTTCTTGTCTCGTACCGGGTAACTGGCGGATTTCCTTGCAGTGCAAACTTCGTGGTTTCGAACCAAATTGTTCAAAGAATCATTTTCGCTCCCATCTCCTGCTTTTGTGAACCGCTCATCAGTTAACTATGGGTGCCGCGTGAAGCACGATTGCTCTTCAGTTCCACCAAATGTAGCTCCACAGCTTTCGTCGTAATCAAGACTAAAAGGGATCTCTGTTCCTAGGTTACCACATTTTCACCCCGTGCCAGCTTAATCATTTCTGTAGCTTCGGTGCATTTTTTCCCAGTTTAGCATGCAGTGTTAAATGCTGCTTATTGAAATCCATCCTTTTACCTTTTTGTTTACACTAAATCAAAGCTAGCAAGCAAATGGACCTTGTGACGTACAACGGTCAATGTCAAAGTTATCTATATCCAAATTAGGGAAAAAATGAACGGAACAGGCATGTTTTAGAAAGCAACCGATTTCGACAAAGTGAACGTATTTCCACGCCTAATTCCTGGAAAATCTTTAATTGCGACAATCTTCACAAATTTATGGAATCTCACTACTCTTGGAATGCCAAAATGAGAAATTGGATGTGGGCCATTTGACAAGGCCAAGCACTAACGGTACGCGATTTTCGGGTAACCGCAGCCGCAGACAGTTTCTGCCAAGACATTCTGCAACCTCCGATTCTGCGCAGAGTAACTCTCGCAGGGTTGTCTGACCCTCTTTTCTAAGTGCTTTGGCATTATCTATACTTCATGGAATGCCGTTCGACATTCTCTTTGCAGATTATGAAGGTCCAAGGAGAAACTATATATACTCATACGTATACATACGCCGCTCAAAGCCGCCACGGTCTCCCTTGATTGCATATAAATAACAAAATCTTCAAAGAGACTTTCTCCCCTACTCTTGGTGGTTACGACGGAGTCGGATTCCCATTGTCGACAAAAACTTTCAGATTAAAAAAAGGGAGGGAAATTACCTTATGCCATGTTGGCAACACTTATCCCTAACGGCGAACTTGGCGCGAACCTGGGCAAGCATGGCCATTGTATATATTTAACAGTTAGCTGGAATTTCATTGTTCCTTTTTTTTGATCGTGAATATAAATACTTGGCCTTCTGCCGAATATAATTTTGCTGCCTGTTTGAGTGTGAGCAGCATAGTCATATGACTGTTTTGGAAGAAATTCCGTTTACTTGAAACTGCGAGAAAGACGTTTTTAGTCATTTCTATAGAGAAAAGAAAATTTACGTCAAGAGAATCATACTTCAATATATCGAACTATGGATTAGACATCGGCTTAAATTCATTGAAAGTCAGTCTATTTTAAAGGTGACAAAGTAAATTTGTGGAACAAATTATTGTTCCATTTTTTTAACAATTCCTTCTATTTATCACACAAGATGACATGATAACATATTGGCTAATGTAGCCATTTTTGTGACTCCAAAAGGCACCGCATACTGCTTAGCAATATATAAATAGATGCATTCAGGAGTATATTGAAAGATTACTGATATAAAAACGGGTAAGAAAATTCCAGTCAGGCAGACACAACCGTTAAATACTCTGCGCTACTCTACCTGATACAATTCTTCATCTATTCTCGCGATAATACACCACACCTTCCTACCTTCGTTCTATCTAAAAGCACACTTCGCACGAATGCCCTTTTAACGGAGAGGGTCCAGTAGATGGACCGAGGAGGTTTAAATTTATCAAAATTAATTTTCATTAGTTCCAATATTATAAAGTAATAAAAATGGGACTTTGTTGACGTACTGAAGCTTTCCTTTCTTTGAAGTCTCCATATGAGATGAGATCCAAAATATAGAGTTACGTGATCCGAATTTTCTACATATTATTTTTAGGTCAAATTACGATTACAGGATAATTTTTGGTCATAAAATGTTTAAAATAAATGCTTTTTGCCTTATGAAAGGTTACGTGTAATGTGACGCGTCGAACATTTTAAAAATTGGGCCACGCGATCCAAATTTTCACATCAGTTGAGCACGACGCTATCCTATTACTAAACGATTTTTTCAAAAAAATTGGAACATTTTTTCATACAATAACTTTTTTCTGATTGGGAAAAGGGCGTAAAAGTGGCACGTCGTAATAGCATTCGCCCCTAGGTCAGAACTCAAGCTCAATGTATCAAATTTCGTGAAAGTATCTCGAAAATCGCGGACTGTATGTCAAACGTAACTATGGAGACAGACAACAGACAAGACAAGCGTAGGTCTTTTTTGAAAATGATGCTAAATCGATCGGCATAATAAAAGATATCTCTGTCTTTTGTCTCTCTGTCTGGTTGATACATACCCTGAACAACATAAATGCTTATAAGTAGTTTTTGTTCAAATATTTAAAGAACAAGACAAAGGCGTTGTAGCACTAATAAGACAAGTATTTTTTCCTTTCTTGCTGCATCTTTAAGAGAGTCAAAATTTCGCAACCCTTTCTGAAAATATGGCCTGAAACTGATGTGCAGCATGGATTTTTTAAAAAATTACTCTGACACTAGTAACAAAATTACATTCAGCTGTGACCGAGTCATTTATATCCAGAGCTATTCAAAAAAAATGAAATTTCAATACCATATCCTTTTGTATGGGCGTGGCCAATTTTTCCTCATCTTCGTACATATACTGTCGGCTCCCCCATAGAACAGATGTGAAAATTGTTGCCAATAAATCCAATTTACGATGTGATTAATGGGCATAAAATCTAATTTTTCTTGAAAACAGAGGTGTGGTCTACGCTTATGTTGACTGACTGACTTTAACTGATTTCACTGATTTTCAATAAGAAGTTGCCTACGATAACTTACAACGCTGCTGGAAAATTTGAAGTCGGTGTCTCAACTTTTGTTACCAGGAGAATGTTTACCGCAGACATTACGCAGGTAGACAGACGGACACACTTAAATGGATTCCACATTTGCTGTTGGTCGAGACTATATATACTTCACGGGGTCTTTGAATGCTGCAAACGTTCCAACAAAGCGAATATACTCCCATTCTTCGATGATGGGAATAAAAATTGATTTTATTAAAACCACGTAGGAACAGTGTAAATGTAATTTAAGAATTAAAGTTGAATGCATCGAACGTAGTGCGTACGAACTTGAATTTTACGCTTAAAAAAGTAATCAGAGCATCTTGTGTTTTATTCCTTAATCTGCAAGAGTAAATACTAGGATTATGCAATATTTATAGAAGCACAATACGCATACCGTGAAAACATAAATTCGCAAGGACCAAATGTCAAATGTATGCATAAACGTAAGAATTAGAATAAAACATTAGTTTAAGAAAGCAGGTGAAAACATTATAGCGGGTCAAGTCGTGTCATTAATACTCTACATCACTTTGCTTCATACGAAGGCTTTACAAAATAAAGCGTTATCTGCGAAGTGGGCGAAAAAAATTGTCCGGTGCGAACATTTGCAATAGCCAAAGCATTTCAGCGAGCCAATCAAAATGAACCCAAAATACAGACAAGCTTAGATCGATTCAGAAAGTGATTCTAAAGCGATCACTAAGAAATACGAGGCCTTCTTCTATGTGTTGTAAGCGTTCTGACAAATGAATACTTCCCGATCCTAAGGTGGTGGGTGGAAATATGGTCACGATTTGTTTTTTTTATTTTCAAGTCACAGCTAAATGGGCCATATGTTCACTTATGGAAAGATATTCCATTCGTTTTAACGCTACAGTTAAAATTTGAAAACAATCGAATAAAATTTGAGGAAGTTCTAGTGCGGCAACCTTGAAACTATGGTTTGGAAAAAAACACGTGCAGCCTTTGAAATACTTGTATTATTGACAGACAACCATCTTCGGGGAGGGAGCTTTTTAGACAATTAAAATATTTCCATTTCCTCTTAATAATATTTTTAAATAATTCTTTCGCTTATATAGGAACTTTTTGAATCACTCAAAAAAGGCCTAAAGAAATATGTAAAGACATTATAGTGGTCCAAATCCCACCATTACATCTACTCCTGCACCACTTCGTCCAGTACAACGGCTTTCCACATTAAGGTGTTTTATGCGAAGTGGTCGAAATAGTGACCCGATCCGAACCATTTCGTCCTTAGGCCAAGTCAAAATATCTTAAACATTGCTACCTGTAGCTTAAGCGCAAGAGAACACATTGGACAGACGGACAGGCAAGCTTAAATCGATTCAGAGAAAGTGACTATGAACCAACCTATTTAATAGAAGACGGATATATCTTAAGTCTTTCCGGGTGTTACATACATCCATACAAACTGAGTGTATTCGTACCATAAGTGGTGCAGGAATAAGGGTATACGAGCCGGTCTTGGCCGGCAAGTGCAAACTTAAAAAACCCAGGATCATTTTTTTCATAAAGGATGCAGCCCCGTTACAAGGCGTTGCTATTCATAGAAATTCCTGCGTCACAAGGGGCCCTCAAAATAGTCGTATTTGCTTCAAACTTAGTACAACAGGCAAACAAAGCATTATTTTGAAGAAATTTTTATCATAAAATATTAAAAATAAAAACCTGGATTATTTTTTACGCAGACGGGGATGAGGTAAAAGAATTGTCTCAGTCAGTTCTATATTTCCACATATATTTTTAGAATGCTAAAATCCTAATTTTTAAGTTAATATACTGTGACGGACATTATACAGGGCGTGCTTGGAAGTTTTATATATATAAAGCGAATAACACAATGGATGTCATAAAATGCAATGCATTTCTTTTTTAAGTCATCGTTTGTTTGCTACTTTCCCAAGACCGTGGATGAACTCGCATTAAAGTAATAAAAACAATAAATAAATAAAACAATTTATGTTTTTTTTTTTATATTTTTTACATTTTTTTAAAATTTTTATTAATATTTTTTGTGGTTTTATTTGCTTTTGTTTATATACTCTGGTATATATTACTAGGTTTTTATTTATGTTTTTATTTTGTTTTTGTTTTTGTTTTTGTTTTTTTGGCGCGAATACTTTATTTAAACTTAAAATTCAATAAAAATCTCTTTTATGCACGTATATGTGTAATTACGGAGTAAAGTGTATTCAATTGTTGTCGCTATTGTCGATATTGCTTTGTTGTGTGCATGTATGCACTCAAGTCCATACACACGCACGCACGCACACATAATTACAATAGAACAACAATTTCTTTACAAATAGTTTATAATTCATGTATGTATACGTATGTATGTATATACTTTCGTGGTTTTCATCTATCGTTTCTATATATTTTTTCTATATGTTTATAGCAGTTTATAACACATTTATAACAGTACATTAAAATAAAATTTGAACAAAAAAAACAACAAAAACAAAAAAAAACAATAGAAAATAAAATTAAAAAATAAATAAATTATTACATAAAATAATATCTCAAATAACGTTCTCCTGTAACGAGGGAAACATTTGGACAGTTGTTGTTGTTGTTCTTGTTGTTGTTGTTGTTGTTTTACTGGACACTATAACTGTAATAAACGTAGCAGTCTATAGACTGTGTAGAGCAGTTAGGGTAAACAGATAGAGAGAATAGCTAACGCATTAAACAATACAAGTCTGTCTGTCTGTCTGTCTGTCTGCAGTGTTGGTTGTTTTACTTAAATAAGTCGATTGATTTTTTTTTCTTTTTTTTTTTGTTGTTTTAATTTAAGAAATCAAAGTATTGTTTAATATTTTATTTACTTGTTTTTGTTTTGTTTTTTACACTTTATTATTTTTATGATGCAGATCATTACCACTTGTCGACAACAACCTCAGGAACTGCACGAAATGAAATTTTGTTGAGAATTCAAAGAAACATTTGGAGAAAATAAAATAAAAGAATAAAAAATTATCACATGTTTACAAAAAATATAATGAAATTATTATTTAATTCGGCTTTCGGGCTTTAAGGCTTCAAGGCTTCAAATTCCAAAATATTGCGGGGGAAATAACTTTACGGCCATTTAAGTGCGGATAGGGGGATTATTATTAATTTGATATCTACACTTGAGTTGGGTTGTGTGTGTAGCAGAAGCTGTAAAAAGTAAAAGGTAATCGCCAAACCAAACCAAAGCCATACTTCTCGCTCTGGCGTAATATATGGATAACACAACAAAACATAATGCAGGAAATAGACGCATTTATCTTTGAGTCGATCAAAAGCAATTATTACAAAATTAAAAGTCATTCCTTCATACATTTCTCTTGCTTATTTTTTCCTTTTTTTGTGTAGGATTTTTCCCCGACCACCAACAATAAAAGCTTATGTGCTTGCTATTCATGGAAAAGCCGAAGAAACCAAAGCATGCCGTTGGTGCAGTACTTTAATTACTCGGCGTAACCTCCTCGCTTTATCGCTCTTTTACCTTTAACGAAATGAGGAACGTGGCCAACATCTCAAGTGAAGAAGCAGAGTGTATCGGATTCTCCCCAGACACTCTTTGCCAGTAAAATGGCTATTGTTATTGTAAGCGCTACATTTCTATCTTGCAAAGATCTTCATGCTGATCTCGTTCTTTTTATGGAAACCTCACCATAACTTTTTCTCATCTCATCTCATCTGTTGCTACCGAATCTCTAGCGTATCTATTTTTTCTTCCTTTACACGATTCTCGTTTAGCAGAGTTGTTAAAAGCAAGTACCTACATAGTAAGTCTAGTAATTTGTGTTGGTTTCATCTGGTCTTGATCGTGAAGATCCATTCGTTTATCTATGCTCCTCGCCAGCAAGGACCTAATCTTAATCCTGTGGTAAGATACGCTTGAGATTTTTCTTTGCACTTTGCTTACGAAGGGTTTTCATACCTCCGGCTAAATTAATAATAATCATAATAATCATAATAATAATAATAATAGCAGCCTAAGTGATCCTTTAAATATTTAAAAATGATCTAAATAGAACGTTTTGGAGAGGAGAGGAAGTGAACTTTTAAACCGGCTAAAAACCTTATTAATTGCAAACTTTGACCGCAATCGAACTATTTGCCGCTCGCACCCCTCGGAGCTTCACATTTGGAAAATTCTTCTTCTTACTGCTTTAATTATTTGAGCTTTTTAACAACTTTTGTCGTATATCTTCCGACAGAGCCCAAGGGAGATTTTACAACTGACTCTGTAATTGGTTGCAAAATACACCTAATGCTAAATAAAACGAACTACTCCCTGTTGTTTCGCTCATAAGATATCTAAAAACAGTTTACAAAAAAACACATGACTGTATATACGAAACCCGGTGGTGGTTAAACTAAATTCGAACTAAGCCGAATACACAGATTTATTGTTTAGAGTTTTTATACCCTACACCACTTGTGGTTCAAGCGTGTACTGGGTTTGCGCGCATATATGCAACAGCCAGAATGACTTGATGACTTGAGACCGATTCAAGTTTGGCCC
Source organism: Glossina pallidipes (assembly GCA_000688715.1). NCBI lineage: Eukaryota > Metazoa > Arthropoda > Insecta > Diptera > Glossinidae > Glossina > Glossina pallidipes. Next base: position 448,617 of record KK499794.1, on the reverse strand, counting down.
CAACTTTTCAGATACTTAGATGAAATTTTGTACACTGACTTTTTTGTGCTCAAGGACGAAGTAGACTGAAAATGGTTTGGATCGGACCACTTCCCATATAACGTCTTATACTGAAAAGACATTATATGAATAGACGTAGGTGGTGTAGGGTATTTAATTGTGTGTTTACTTGTTTCTAAAATAAAATGAAAATAAAATCAATGTGTGTGTACATAATACCTTAAAGCGATTTGGTGTGCAGGGGGAGGTATGATATTGTATTTTGTTTTTTATTTAATGTTTTTAGATTTTTGTTGGAAAAAAAAAAATAAAAATGATTTTCAAAAATATAACAACAATAATGATTCGTGTTCTCCGTTGCGGTTTTTATATTCGTTTGCTTTTTCTTTCATTTTTTGTTATTTTTGGTATCTGCGATTGTTTTCGTTTCTGTTGTATTTTTTGTTTTTTGTTTTTTGTTTTTTTTTTATATATATTACTTAAGCAGCTAGCATCTTAAATTAATTAATTAATTATTATAAAATCTCTTTATAATTGAAATACATCGGGGGATTCAGGTGTGGGTTGAGGGATTGCCTTTTTAAACAAGTGCTTAAAAAAAACACTGACTGACGCTTGAGAAAGATAGAGCAAGAGTGTGCTTGACTGTCAGGGAAGAAGGGGGCAGATTTTTTATGCTTTTTTTTTCTCATTTTTTTTTTTTTTATTCGCAATTTAATGGAAGTTGGGATTAACTGTAGAATGGAAATTAATTAAAGAAAGAGAAAAAAGATTAAATGAGTTTTAAAATAAAATCAATAAAATACTCGAACAAGATGGTTTAGTAATTTCATTAAGTTACCAAACATTATCTTTATTAACAAAATTAAGTAACATTTTTATTCTTTGAGCTTTTACCAGCAATTTTTTGGCTTTCAAGCCCACATGTCCATCATCGGCGGAAATGATGATAAACACGTTCTTTTTTTTCTTGTTTAAATAATTAAAAGGATAAAAGCCGATATAGGTTAGGTTAATATACATTGTTAGTAATAGCACCTCTTGGAGCGAATTGAAGAGACAGAGATAGAGAGACAGACAGAGATAGATAGATAGAGAGAGAGAGAGAGAGAGAAATTTGTTTTCTTCCGTTTACTTTTCTACCGCAAATTACTTAAATAAACTGAAACGATAACTGTACAATCTAAACGTCTTTTCTTTTCTTTTTTTTTTTTTTTTTTGTAATTTTTACATATAAAATGCTTGAGTTTCATTTGAAGTCTTGGTTGGATAAATACATAAGTCTTCTATACATTTTAACTACGTGTTTATGTGCATGTATGTTATGTACTAAATGTTATGAGAATAATGACTTCACGTCTGACTTTATGCATTTAATGTGAAGTCTGCTATTTAAGGTACATCGTCCAAATCTTAGCCAAGTATGTTGACTATTTGAAACGATCGCGTTTCTAATTATCTCAATAAGTCTGAATTAGAAAAGATTTTCCAAGTTTAGGTCTAGAGCTTCTTTTGGTGAGAAGAAACTGCCCTGGACAAAGCTATTTATTGCAATTCCAGCTGAAATAAGAACAAGAGCTTTCTCAAAGTGGGCTAAGGTTTTGAATTCAGTTTTGACGCATGATCTCAAAGTCCTCATTAACACTACGTAAAGAATAGGGATGCACTTGCATTTAATATATTAGACATACCCGCCAGCTTCCTTGTAAAGAAAATGTGTATACGTGCTTTTGACTAGATCTGAATTTTGACACGGTTTAAAGTTTATGTTGGTGCGTATCCTCTAGACTCTCCGCTTGCGTATCTGCCCTTTAAGTTTTGGAAAATTAAGCTAGAAATCTGACATTTGGCATGGATCATATGTGCAATAACTACAGATCAAGCTCGAGATGGATGACATGGCCACAACCATGCCAACGGTGAACAAAGAACTAACTAAATTATAATCTAAAGCACATATTTAGTGACATCATCCAAAACAAAAACATACATCCCAACAAAAGTCGTGATTTGCCCGCTCATATACGCACAATAATCGGACAATATTTGCTTATAATCATCTGTAACAAATACTGATTTATCAGTAGATAAAAACATTTTCCAAAAACGTGTTCTGTAAGAATGATCTCGGCTGATGAGCTGGCATTCGTTTAATTAGTGAAAAGGTATGCAATTTTCAGCATTAAAAATTCCGTGTTCAAGACTGATGTTACTTTCTTACCAGTTTCTCATCTAATATCAAGAACAACAATATGGATATGAAAGATACAAGATTTCAAGGGTGTAAGAGAAGATCATCAGCTTATGTGTGAAATGAGGAAGTTATGGCGAAAAAACTAATTTATTAATTAATTTGAAAAACCAATACTTCTAGCCATGATTGTTTTGGGCGGAGCTTCCGTTTCAGATTACACTGCTTGCCGCATGAAACGCAAGAACTTCCGAATTTCTTTCGCGGATATTTAGGTGACATCTTCATACTTTCGACGCTATTTATTTCTTGAGAGGAAATGTTGAGATAGAAAATCAAAACCTGGCATATCTGAACTGTGAGAATCGTTTCAACTGATTGTGAGTGATTTGCAATCCTGGATCTGACTTCATCCGCTTACAATCTGCACTTATAGTCGATATAAAATATTGATTTGAATCCCATTACAAACCCGTTTCATCGGGACAGGCAAAAGGTCTAAGCAAAGACAATTCTCGTCAATCATACAATTCGTTCTTATATGAGTTGGTGGGTATCAACGCCGTAAAAGACGAATATACCTTTCATGCTTGTTTTCTGCTATGAAAGTCTCGAATGGTTGTGAGTTTAAATTACATACATTGATATTGGAAACAAACACCCTACTTCTTATATAGCATGAACATAACTCGACATCGTCAGCTAAGAACTCGGTAATCTGAAGCAAAGGTCGGCATTAAGGTAGGTTATTTTAAACGAAAGATCGGCGACCGAGGTGGCTGGAAATGATGATGTGATTACTTAAGAAAAGAAAAGTTTAGCATTTAATTATGAGGAATTGTTAAATTTTCTACTTGTGGTTTAACTTAACTTTCATATTTTAATAAAAAACTGAAAGGTGATGTATATTAAGAAGTAAGTCTTGGATTTTATGGGCACCTACAAGACACCTTCATCTCTTGCGATGAAAGGGCAAAGTAAGCGAAAATGCATGTAGAGTGTTTATTTTTCGTATGTCAGAAATGCTGCCTGAAGTGATGAACCAACCACTGGTTATATTAATCAAAGCATTGATCGGCATTTGAGGATTATGAAAAGTAACCTCAGAATTGTTTCGAAGCATTTATGGAAGATTGGAATAATATAAACAATTTTGATCTTTTTACTACAAATTAAAAAAGTATCCATCGAGTTTTTCAGAAAGAAGGGAAAAAGGAGAAAGAAAGAAATAGGAAGTTGGTGGCGGCAACCTAGTGGATGTGTTCTCAATCAATAAAAGCTTTTACCGGCTGAGCACTCACTATAGTTACGACCAAAGAAAACAGTACCGCACTTGAGTTTTGAATTCTCAAGCACCGACTTGGTAGTCGCAACTTTCGCCTGCTCGGCTATTCAGACGGATAAAGGGTTCACTATATCTCTGAAGGTTCAATACATGTTTTAACTATTTACCTTAAACTTCAGTAATTATCGTAATCTTAAATGAATTTATATTTATGAAGTTCTAATTATGAATGTGTTTCTCTGTGAAAATTATACTTAAAAAAAATATATTAAAATTAAGTTACGACCTGCTTTTCTATTAGATTTGTTAAACACATAAAAAATTACCTTAAAATATTTAATAATTTTATTTATTTTTTTTGTTTCTTTTTTTTATATAATGTTTAACTTTAAAAACTTCTTTTAATTTCTTTCTCATTCTCTGCAGCCTTATTGAATAAAGGCTTATGTTTTGACTATTAATTAATAATTTACATGTGTTGTTGTTGTTGCTGTTGTTGGTGTTTGATTTATGTATATATTTTTATATATATGTATATATATGATTCAATTTTTTTTGTTACGGTTCTTATTATTTTGTGTATTTTTTATATTATATATAACTATATTGTGTATACACGGTTTGTCTAACATATTTATTACACAAAAAAGAAAAAAGAAGATTACGTACACATATACAACATTTTAAACACTTTTTTTTTTGATTTCATAAACAAGTGTTATATTTGCTTTATCTTCTTCTTCTTTTTCCATATGCTTACACCATTGTAGTGTAACGATAGTCACGTTTGTTTGTTGTATATATATATATGTATATATATATATATATATATATATATATGTATAACAATAATATTTTTAATTTAATACTACTGCTATTATACAAAACCGAAATGAAAACAAATTCAAAACGCACGTAAAGAAAACCCTAATATGTCGAACTACAAAAGTGTACCAAAATAAACTGCATTTTTTTTCTTTGCTTTTTCTTGAGAGTACATAAAGGAATCACAGTGTATTTTGTAAAACACATAACCTCAATACAAATATTTCTAATAAAGCGCAACTGTTATCAATTATCATATAAAAAAATATTTGGTTAAGAGATTAAGACGTTAGCTCATTTTGGCACACCATTTATTTGACCTGCCGAATTTATAATTGAGATATCGATTTGTTTAGAGTACAAATACAAAAAAATATAAAATAAAAAAAAAGAAAGGAAAAACATTCACAATATATATAAGTTGTAAGTACGTTTACCCACAGTAAGTAGCAAAAAAATATGGAATTCTTTAGAACTTAACGGAAAAACAAACCCATTCCTTTCGTACGTACGGACGTATTTATGATTAAAATATGAAATTTACTCTAGTTAGCTACTGTAAGACGCACGTAATACGATTTCATGTAATTTGAATTTTGAAGTACACCGTCACAATGAAAGGGGGGGTCTATTCAAAATAAACCTTCTAATGGATTTCGTTAAAATAACTTTCCTATGCTCTTAAGTGGTAATACGGTTTTGTGACTTTCCACTGGTTTGGTCCTATTGGCTTTAATGATCCCTTAAATATTCAAAACATGATTACAGGGACATAGATGACATTGAAATTTGAATTGCAGCTTTAAAACGAGATCATCTGGGGAGCTCACATTAAAATTTGCCAATTCTCGAGACACGTTTTGCAAGAATACAATCAAAGTAGCGATATTTCTTTTTCAAAGTATTTTGTGAAGAAACTCCCCACGCTTACTAGATTTTGGATAGAGTTTTTGAAAAATCTTCGATTTGTTGCAAAATTATGACTTGTGACGGTACACTAGGAAAAGTTGTTCAGCAAAATGGGACTGCTTTGCGCGAGTTGTCAGACCTTTGCTATATTTTTGAAAAATTTGGAAAACTTTCTTTTATGTATTTAAAATTTATTCTTTCATATATAAAAACCAGCATATTAATGAAATTTTGCCCATTTCTTTATATAAATATTTAGAAAATTTCCCTATGTTTATTGCATACATTGCCGATATTACCCTTTAAAAATTGAATAACAATATTTCAATATGTTAAAGTCACTCTAAAATGGTAACGAACTGAGTTTTACTACAAATCTACTATAATCCTGTTCTCGTTATATCATTTTTTTTAAATTAAACGTTGTTTTTTCTACATTATCAGTAACAAAAAAAAAAAAATAAAAATAATAATTATGTTCCTCCAAGAGTTCCATATGCATGTACGTTTTTTTTTTTTTTTTGAAAAGATATTTCCAATAACCTCCCATAAACGTAACGAATCTCAAGGGCCATGTAAGGAATTCAATTTTCACAAATTCGAGTATTAACTTAAATAATTTTTTTTTATTGTAATTTTCTTTATAATTAATGTTATAAAATCGAGGTACTCTTTGTGTCATTCTGTATTAAATATGTCATGTAAGTAAATAATGATCTAACAAAAATCTATCGGAAAACTTTTTAATCAAATTTGTAAGGTTCCATTAAATTATTGGGTTAAGCACTAGGAACAATTTAAGGTATATTCGAAGCAAAAACACTTCTAAAGAGGATGAGATACTCAAAGAATATCAGCTGTGATTATAAAGTAGACCGACATAAATTTATTCTTATAATTATGTATGAGGATACACATAAATACGCTGAAATTGCACGATTTTATTGTATCATGATGGAAAAGCTGAAGCGATTACTAATACCATAGAAATTTGGAAGACTCATTGTTTTGATAACTCTTCACCCATCAAAATAATGTCCGAGAAAGGAAATTGTAATTTCCCTACAAAAGTCTACTTCATTCTACCACCCAACCGAAATTACCCACAAAGTCTGTTAATCTACTTTCACTTTACAATATCTTCAGTAGTAGCTACGTATTGATTCGGTTTTCTTCGGCAGCCTTTGACACGGAATCCAATTCCTTATCTCTTTTGAGACTTTTGTTTCAATAATCGTTCAGATCAAAGGTCAAGAAGTCTCAGGTGGCCTTTTCCATTCTTGATTGCACTTAGTTATGACACAGCTTTGTGGGGCGATACCCGTTAGTCTCATGTCATTTAGAAAACATGGGAGATCAGATCTTTCTTCTCTTAAGTAAAGCACAAATTCTCTTGGTTGCGTCCTAGAGGGAAATTTTTAGAATTAAATAAAACATTTTTTAATAGCAAGTCGAAAAAAATTATCCACAAATATAAAATAGAATATATTGCCCTCATGACAAAAAAAAAAATCGGGCTTTATATGAAGGCGCTCGGATATAAGAGCGTCATGGAAGGGAAAGGAATATTGTAAACCCAAAAACAAAAAATTTCTTTCTTGTACCTCTTGCAGTTTCCTCTATATATTTATAGACAGGTCTAATTATAGTGATCTAAAATTGAACAAAAAAAAGCCTTCATATCGGTAAAGAGAGAGCCTCTCTGATTTCTATGACTACTTTATAAAGCTTTTGGATGAGATTAGACTGTTTTGTTTTTTTATTATTGTTATAAAAAATATTTAATTGATTTTATTAAATACGTTTTGTTTTCAACTTTGAAGTGTAAATCATGATCATAATTTTTGACTTATTGCCATCATCATCAACTATTAACATAACTATACCTACCTACAAATGTATTTATTGCTAAATAATGTTTTTTTTTTTTTTGAAATTAAATAAAATTCAAACTACAAAAGACCTACAAAAAAAAAAAATAATAAAATTTGTCTCTTTCGCAGAAAAGAGTTTTCTAAGGGTAAAGCAAAATTGAATAGAATAAAGCCTTTGAAAAAGCAACAGCTTGGGAGTTAAAATAGCGCAATCATTAACTCTTTTTAAATATGATATGAAGCGATAAAAATTTAACAGAGATTCAAACGAACTCCAAACGTACATACAATTAAATGATAAATTTAAAAAAAAAATTATTTATAGTTAACATTATTTTAGTTTAACTCCTTTCTTGTCAACGATTTTTCCTTAATATTAGTTAGATATTAATACGATATCACTTAAAAAAAAAAAAAACAACGTTAATATTAGAAAAAAAAAACCGTCTTAAACGTAAATTTGTTATTTATGTAGATTTGTAGCAGTGTTTTCTTGTTGTTGTGTACGATTTTTGGTTATTTAACTTTTATGTTTCAGGTTTGCTTTTGTATTCCGTTTGGAGGAAGGTAAGAAAGAAATAGAAAAAAACATACAAAAATAAGGTAAAATACAGTATAAAGCAGTGAGTGTAAAAAAGTGTGTATGTAGCTGGTAAGTATAGGCGCACAAAACGAATTTAAATATTGAATTAATTAGGGTTTCTTTCATTTTGCTTTTTTCTTTTTGTTATTGTTAAAAAAAAATAATAATAATAAAATAAGAACGAACTGCATTATTTTTAGACTTAATTAATTTAAAAGTGCGGAACAAACAACAGGCCGAAAAATACGGCCCACATAAGAATAATCCCATGCATTTTATAAATGGGACTCTCACCGTCTGCGATCTTTCTAGCGACAAATTTAAGAGTTTCATCTAATAAAACTACAGGAATTGAGAATTTCATCACAGTCATCCACTCATCGCCAGACAAAGGTGTTACTTGGAACACAGTCTATATAAAAAAGTGAACAATCAAATATTTATGGTAATCAAAAAAAAAAAAATTGAAATTATGAGATACGTAATAACAAAAGTGCACTCACAGATAAGACTTCGACATAGAGGATGACAAAGTGCAACGAGAAAGACAAGGCCATCGAGCCAATTAACCACATATTAGACCATGGTGGCATTGTAACCAACGATTGATTTTCTGACAGGCTGTAATAATAATAAATTATAATATAAAGGCTTTCCTATTGCAAAAACGCCAAGGTGAAGCGTTGATGATATATTTAAAATATTCTAACATTTTCGTTTCATTTTTCGTAGAATTTACCTGTTCATGGCGTTAAGCATTTCAATGGTTACCAATACAGATAAAGCCATGGTCATGGCATGTGGATCACTGAAGATTTTGCAATCAACACCTTTGAATTCTTCGCCGCCACCCAAGCAAGACAAATGATGAGTTAATTGCCAGTAAGACAATTTAGGACCATCGTCACAAAATACGAACCACCAAGCAGCAGAACCAACGGTAGCAGCACCAACATAACCACCAATGGCCATATAACTGAAAAACAACAGAATGACTTATCGCTACATTTGGTTCTTCTTCGCTTAAAAGTCTCATCATTTTTAAAAATACTGTAACAGCTGCGTAAATACGTAAAACCCGTAAGTCGTCTCTTCAAAGTGTATTAATTAACTTTAAACTCAGATCTTGGTACATCTCTCTTTTTATTTTTTAATTGACTTTTGCGGTTATATAGAAGGTTTGTTTAATTTCTTTTTATACCCATTGCCGGAGAACTGAGATATGTTCGTTTTATCAAAATTTTCGCAACACACAGCAAAAAGCCTCAGAGACCCATAAAGTCAATATATTCTTGGTCAACATCAACCTCTAAAACTATTTAAGCCTGTCCCTTCGTCTGTGTAATGTCTGAGGTAAATATTCCCCTGGACCAAAAAGGGCGGCTTTATGTGAATATTTCATCGACTATGAGTTCCTTTTAGAAAGTGTCTATCTTCTTCTTATAGAAAGAATAGAAGAACTGGACATCTCTATCTGGGTGCATCGAACGGACGTGAGGTGTAATCCGCAATCTAATGAAGATTGTCCTTAAAGAGTTAATTGCCTTAAGAGTTAGTTAGTTTCGTGCAATTCTAAGGTAATTTTATTAACTGAACTATACACGCTTTCCACGTGTCAAGTGAAAATCGTATAAAAATGTTGTCTCTTAACTCAGAACTAACTATTTTGAATTACAGGCATCGCATATAGTATTTACAAATAGCTTCGACAATAATAAATTATAAGCATTAAATATCAGAAATTGACTTAACTTACCGGAAGAACAACCAGCCGGAAATCAAACCTTCATCGGCTTTACGTGGTGGTTTCTCCATAATGTCTAAATCAGGTGGATTAAAACCAAGAGCAGTAGCTGGTAGACCATCAGTAACCTGTGCATAAAACACGTTTTTTAGCTTTAAATCGTCTCTACGTAGTCAATTTTCTAAAACTTACCAAATTGACCCACAATAGTTGTACTGGAATCAAAGCCTCAGGAAGGCCAAGGGCAGCAGTCAAGAAAATAGAAACTACTTCACCAATGTTGGATGAGATCAAATAGCGGATAAATTGTTTCATGTTGTTATAGATGGCGCGACCTTCCTCAACGGCAGCCACAATGGAGGAAAAGTTATCGTCAGCCAATACCATCTCAGCAGCAGATTTGGCGACCGCAGTACCAGAACCCATAGCGATACCGATTTCGGCCTTCTTCAAAGCAGGGGCATCATTTACACCATCACCCGTCATCGCAGAGATTTCATTCATGCTTTGCAAATATTCAACAATTTTGGATTTGTGTTGGGGCTCCACACGGGAGAATAAACGCGCTCTGGCGCAAGCAGCCTTTTGTTCTGAAGGTGGCAAGTCATCGAATTCACGACCTGAATAAGATTTTCCATAAGTATCTTCGTCTTCGGTAAACACGCCAATACGACGGCAGATAGCTTCCGCGGTGGCCTTGTTGTCACCAGTGATAACAATAACACGGATACCAGCAGCGCGACAACGAACAATCGAATCGAATACCTCTTTACGTGGGGGATCCAACATGCCTACCACACCAACGAAAGTTAAATTAACTTCATATTGATAGAACTTAGTAGAGTCGCCCAAATCCATTTCATCGGGACGCATAGGGTTATCGGCAACAGCCAAAGCCAAGCAACGCAATGTATCCCTGCCAGTACCGTATTGACCAGTAAGGGCCAAAATTTTGCTCTTTAGGGCGCTTGTAAGGGGAACCTTAGAAGTACCAACGCGTGCATGTGTGCAACGTTCCAAAACACCTTCGGGAGCACCCTTAACAAATAATTTAGGTCCAGTTCCCAAACGAGATGCCTTAAGTGGAGTGCAATAGGAAGACATGGATTTACGATCGCGTGAAAATTCCAAAGTGAATTCCTTCTTCCACTTAGTTTCAATTTCCTGACGAACAGCAATAGCGGACGAACGACGATCCAAACCACTTTTGTTAACACTGAAGGGATTCAATTTCTCTGCCAATACAATCAAAGCGGTTTCAGTTGCTTCGCCTACCTTTTCAAAAGCTTGTTTGAACTCGTTAAAATCGATGGCGGAGTCATTACACATAATGCAAATTGTGGACAATTCTTGCGTAATATCATATTCAGAAGCTTTCACTCTTTGTCCATTCAAGAAAAGTTCACCAATTGGTTCGTAAGTAGAACCAGTTAACTCAAATTCCAAGAAATTGCTGTCGTTGCCTTCAACTTTTTCAAAAACGAACATACGTGAAACTGACATTTGGTTGGTGGTCAAAGTACCGGTCTTATCTGAGCAAATTACCGAGGTACAACCTAATGTTTCTACAGACGGCAAAGAGCGTACAATGGCATTCTTTTTGGCCATACGACGAGTGCCCAAAGCCAGACAGGTTGTAATAACGGCAGGCAAACCTTCGGGAATAGCGGCTACAGCCAAAGCGACGGCAATCTTGAAATAATAGATGGCACCTTTAATCCAAGAACCTCCGTGAGCGGGATCGTTAAAGTGGCCAATGTTTATAGCCCAGACAGCAACGCAAATGATCGAAATAACTTTTGACAATTGTTCGCCGAATTCATCCAATTTCTGTTGCAAGGGTGTTTTTATTTCTTCAGTTTCGGACATTTCGGTTCTGATCTTACCAATGGCAGTATTGAGACCAGTGCCAATGACAACGCCACGAGCTTTGCCAGCAGCAACATTTGTACCAGAAAACAAAATGTTCTTTTTGTCTTGATTAACAGCGCGGGGATCGGGCACAGGATCGGTATGTTTTATAACAGACACCGATTCACCAGTCAGAATTGACTGATCTATACGCAGGGTAGTGGAGAAAATTTGGGTGATGCGAATGTCGGCCGGAATTTTGTCACCGACCGACACTTCAACAATGTCGCCGGGTACAATTTCCTTCGCTCTAATTTTCTGAATGCCCGATTTGTCCTGACGGACAACTTTACCCATCTCCGGTTCATACTCTTTTAGAGCTTCGATAGCGGATTCGGCATTTCTCTCTTGCCACACGCCCACCACAGCATTTGCTATTAAAATAAGTAAAATAACTAACGGTTCTACAAATGCAGTGAACGTATCTTCGTGTTCCTCAAAAAGGGCTAAGACCTAAAAAGTTCAAAAGAAAGCACATTATTGACCATTGCAAAATATTAGGACGTTATGTGGGAAAGAATAAAACGATTATAGTTTTTCAGTTAAAATGGCTTTTAACGGCTTCCCGAACACTTCTCGCCTAAAAGTTAGCAAGTTTGAGACTTCTGACCATTGGAATTGACAGTAGACGCCATTAAAAAAGTTTCCGAGTTTTCTACAACTTCTTTAAGTTATTGTTTTATCCCATCAGTTTTCTTCTTCATTTTACAATGAACGAATCCTTGTGTTTGCCATTGTCTTTCTAATACTCAGAAATAGGCATCACAGACAGACCCACTTGCATCTATTTTATCAACGTTAGATTTCAGGCTGACTTGGCTAAATCTGTTGAGTGAAACCAAGCAGCTAGCAAATTGTCATAGCTAACAAAGAAAGGCAAGATTTCGCACACCCTTCTCCCTCCGCTTAGCGCTTTTCTATTGTGCTAATACAAATATAAAATCTAATCTAAGCTTACGCGCCGCTATGAGTGGGAGTTAGTTGCTACTATGTATAATTCCATCCTAAAACTAAAATGCTTTTGCTTTTGCAAAAATGACCATATCTTACAGAAAGCGGAAAAACGTAAATAGTGACATTATTGGCATTTCGAACGTTCCCCCAATTTTTAATTTTCAAAACGTTTTATACAAAGATCAGAAATATCGGAAGTACCAAAGGCGAAATTTTGTACTCTTGGGCTAGAGCCTATAACTTTTGGCGACTACATAAAATCGAACCGAAAGCTTCGCATGGTAAACAAGCTTCAATATCGATACGAACTAAAGCGTTTTTACTACGATATAACACAAGGACGCAAAAACATTGCGTGACTTTTAGTGATAGATTGGAGAAATATTAAAAACATAACTTACAAAAGAGATAATAGCAGCTAGAAGCAAAATTTTAACAAGAAGATCATCAAATTGTTCTAACACCAGCTGCCAAATGGTTTTTCCTACAATTAAGGATAAGAGTACAATTTATGTGAAGCTTTAATATTAAAAAGGCAATTAAAAATAATAACTAACCTTCTTCGGTGGGTAGTTCTGTAAAATCGAAATAGAATACAAACGAAATGTATTGTATTAGTAAATGTCAGTAAGTATATATTTTTCACAAATTCTTTACCATTTGGGCCATATTTTTTTTGATTTGATTTCACTTGGTCGACAGTAAGACCACGTTCTCCGTCTGTGCCGAAGAATTGCAGAACTTGTTCGACGGTTTTAGCATGACCGTCCTCCATTGCTTACCGGTGAGAAGCACTCAACGTAATCTGCAAGCATAGACGAACAGAAATAAATATTACATATAGAAAAGCCTTAATTATTCTTTAATCATATATTATTAAATTAAACTTTTCAAAATAGCCCTTTAACGCGATGGGTTTTATTTAGACCATTTTGCCTAACTCTTAGGAATTTTTAATTGAAGTGCTGGTGTTTCATATCGTAATTGTTCGATGTCTTTTATAATAAAGCAGTATTTTTGAAGAGTGCAGACGAAAATCTGAATATGCTTATTTCACTTGATAGAGTTGATAGTGCAAGATAAAAATGTACTTAAATGTTTCATGAAATTACCGACTATGTATTTTCTGCCAAAAAAGTAACGGGAATACACAAAGTTAAATATTTTTGAAAACTTAGGCAAATGATCGAAGCAGTTTTCTAGGTTTATTCCATGAACATCTCAAGTTCTTTCTTTCAATTTTCATTGAGAGCATCTACCATCAAATCAAATCGCCTCGCACGCATTTTAGATTTCGAAAAAATGAATCATGGCCACAAACGAAATGAATCATCATCAGAAACTCCTGCGCAAGAATGAAGAAAATTTTAATCTCTTTGGAACATGACGAAATAAAACATTACCAATCATGCTGCGAACGGATTCATGGAGCATATTATCATCTTGAACAAGTCCACTGTTTTGATTTTTCGTCTCTTTGACAGCGGGCTAGGACAACACAAACTACCCTCGATGAATGCTTTGTTGGGCTTGCTTATATGCTCGCACTTTTGATGGAATATTAATTATTATCATAAAGTTCTGAAGCGCAAAAGGCAGATCTGGAGCAAATTATTTTTATTCAAAGAAAAAATGCACAACAATAACAACTGTCTCAAACAAATTAATAGTGTAATATTGGGTTATGGTTACGGTCGCCTGCAAAGTTATTCCTAGCAGAACCGATTAAGCGGGACTTTTGCACAAACGATTCACGCTACTTTTTTGACAGCAAATACATATGTAAGGCTTAATAAATACTAAATTTGTTTCTCTTTAAAAAATTGTTTAGTGAGCAAAATATCATTGCACCGGCTCGAATTGCTTTCGTTAGCTAAACAGGAAATGAAATAATCTCTAGCGCGAACGCTGGCTCCTTATTTATAGCAAGCCAAAGGCTTGAACTATTCCTCCTTATATATTTAAAACTTTTTTCTCTAATATTTTAAGTTGTTTAAGAGAAAAGAAAGCAAAGAAAGGAACGAAAAGAACGAATTTCATTAAAATAAACCAAAGGTTAATGAGCGATAATATGAATACATATAGCGAACATGTAAACTTGTGCTACGTCTACAAATAACCGTTGTGCTCGTGTGTGTGCCAATTGCGACATTCAAACTAAGCTCAAGTCTAATATAAAACGAATCGAAAATCGTAGACGAACAAAGCTAGTGGATCTAATAAGTATTTCAGGTACATGCGTTCAGAAGAAAAACATCTGTGCGAACAGTTACTTGGGCTTGTGCGGCGACCTTCTTAGAAAATCTGAAAACGAACTTCGGCGTGTTTATGAACCTTTGAGTTGTAGTAAGTAACACGTCATTATCATTAGTAAATTATCGTGGAATGTTAAAGACCGCGCTGTCCAAGGGTATAAAAGTGCTTGAGAAGCACTCTTAACGTAATCATCTTTATTAACACAACAGCCATTTTCAGGCTTTATTACCATTTTTAATTTCAAATCTATCTTAATTAACCATGCGTTAAAAATAACATTGAAACCAATCTACTAATCAGCTGAGCGAATAGAAAACACAAAAGAGTTTTACTGACTAATCTACAATGGATTTTTCTTTCAATCTATAAACAATTTTTTTATAAAAAGATCTTATTTTACAAAGAGGAGCCCGCAAATCTTTGAGCAAATTAACTTATTAATCATATTGAAAATCGCTTTGTAATGAGTAAATGACATGCACATATATATTTCTCGAAACGAACACGTGTAACTTTAAAAGTTGCACACACATTTACACACAGATTTACATATTAACATAAAAGCAGAAAGCGTCGACCAATGTCTACACTTCTTCCCGCCCTATATTAGTGTGGCATAACCGAACGAATAGCGTCGCCGCAAACGTTGCTCTTTTTGTTGTCGTCATCTGTGTACATCCATTATTTAGTAAAGGGACTAAACTAAAGACTAAAATCACATTTTTACTATCGAGCATTTAACATTTAGATATTTAAGAATTGCGCATTGGTTTTTTCTTTTTTCTTTTTTGTTCTTCAATAAAAATTTCAATTGTTTTTTAGCGAAAATTTTTAAAACAACAAATCGCTTGCCACTTTATGTCACCTGGCTTTCTTTTTACACAACACTAAGTACAAAAACAAAAATTGTTATCTGCGTAAATATATTCTTTCAAAATATCGTCACAACCTTTTCACACCTTCCGTCCCTTATCAAAAGACGTAGGTTTACGACAACAATTTTACAACTCAAACAATCTCAAGGATTTTTTCACGTCTACTACTTTTCCACTGTGCACTTTCCGTGTACTTTACGTTAATACGATACCTGTTTTGATTTTTTTCTTAAAATTGTAACAATTTAAACCTAGTTTAATTAATTTCTACTTCAGTTGTATAAAATATAAAACTGCAAAAAATGCTGATGTTTCTTTTATCTTTTAAGAGTTCTTTAAAAAAAAAAAAAACTTTATTGCTAATGTTCAGTGACTTGCTTTCTTTACGTACGTACACTCTTCTTCTTTTCTCTTTGCATTTTTGCTGTTAATTTAATGGTTACTAAAACGCATATTCGGTTACTCGTTTCCCGTAATATTACATATGCTATTATTAGGAATCAAACAATACAAGCGATCATTGGATTTATTTAGGATGAATTTATGCAAAAAAATAAATATTCATTACGGTCTTTTTTTGTTTTTTGTTTTACCAAAGGAATTTTCATTTATAGTTTTCCATTGTTATGGCGGCCTCGCAAGTTAAAGAATAAGAGAAATTGTAAATTTCATAGTTATATTTTATTATTATATATTAGCGAGTTCAGGACGTTACATTGATAGCCAAATCGCCATGCAAGTTAAGTCAACATGGGAAGATATATCGAAAAAAAGGATAATGAAATCATCAAACCAAGACGTGCTATTAATTTTATCTTTCATTAATATTCATATTTCCTAAATGTGTTCGATGCCGAGAAACCAAAAAAATCTTAGTGGTTCATGTAAAAGACATTTCAAAAGATAGTTTGCGGTGGCTCTAATGTCCATTTTTGATAGGAAAAATCTCAACGCAAAAATAAAAAAAGAAGCTCTGAACTGAAAGTCGTTTCGTTAAACTTTTGCCAAGAATGAAAAAAAGCAATATCTTGAAGACCTGGTAAGAATAAGCATCATGTTGGAATTTTGTCCATCTATTTTTTTACTTCTTTAGCGATTCAAAATAACATAAAATTGACTCGAGAAAATTATTTGACATTTTTCTAAACATGGATGACAATGCGAATACAAAAAATATAGAAGACCCCGAATCGATTGAAAATGTTGTATTGGCCGGCAAGATTGCTCTATTACGTTCCTACTAACAAACAATAAATATCACGTCTTTCGCAAAAACGGAAAATTCGTTCAAATTGTAAGGACGGCCTTAACTATTTTGCAACTTTGATTAACTTTCAAATCCTCATGTGTATTACTATTATTGTTTAGCTAAAATTTCCCGCGAAAATTTTATATAACCTGTACCCCTTCTGATGCATAACGAATCCAATCAACCAAAGTATAATAGTTCTTTTTACCTAAGAAGAACATAAAAGTTTAAAGGCAAATTATTGAAGGATGTTAAACACAAATTTTCTCTAGCTGAATACTCGTTCTACCCATGGGTCGGTTTGTGGTTCTCATTGTCGAACAAGCACTATATAGAATTTGCACTTTATATTAATTGTTCTCGTAAACGAAGGTTCGTTACGATTTCATGGTGTACTCGATGGCGTTGTTTTGTTATACACACATCGATGATATCACAAATATTTCGTGGTAATAAAACAAACCGGGTGGTTTTCTGCCACTAAATTTGGAAAATTATAGGTGCTATTTGTTGGTGCATAGCGATTTTGGTTAAACATTTCCTCATAATGGGTGGGG
Organism: Glossina pallidipes; assembly: GCA_000688715.1. Lineage (NCBI taxonomy): Eukaryota > Metazoa > Arthropoda > Insecta > Diptera > Glossinidae > Glossina > Glossina pallidipes. Next base: position 431,404 of record KK499794.1, on the reverse strand, counting down.
AAGCAGTTGTAGTAGAATAGTGGAAATAAATAAAAAAGGAACAAATTCATCTATGAAAAGACTTCTGAAAACTGAAAAACCAGGAGAATTGACTTGCATACGTATCCGTGAGTAGCGAAATCGATTTCACAGTATCTGACTGTCGTTGGACCGCGTGTTGAGAAAAGGAAGAAAAAATCAAAAATGACTTCCAGAATCAGATTAAATGCGGAAATCATGTAAATTGATTCGCAATTAAATTTTAAGCACTATAGGCATTTTATATTCTGTATTGCTAGTAGGAATTTTTTGTGTGAGCAACAAACTTATAGAAATTACGCGAATATCACTGAACAATTTTCTATGTATCTTCGATAAAAACCTCGATTTTTCAGCGCCATTCTATTAAAGATTTTTTTCAATTTACTTCTCATTCACTAATATTCACTACTTTTTGTAAGATTTTTCAAAAATTCATTTTCAAGAAATATTTAAGTAAATGAACAATAATTATATCATAACAAATGCAGCGCATACCACTCTACTCGTTAAAAGTTCTATAAAGACATAAACTTAGAAGAAAGACATTTCGAGTCTTAAGGCCTTTTAAAAGGTTACCAATACTTAAGGTATGAGTACATAAACCGATACAATTGCAAAGCGTAATAATTTCATATATACATATATCTGCTTATAGCAGACAGCTGTTGCTCTTTACGCAACAAAAATGTACGCTCTAGCGGCAGTACAGTGAAAATGATCTCTTGTTGAGTATGTTGAGATATTTTCAGAAATTGAGGCCATTAAGAATAATCAACATATTTCCAAGGTACACGAGCACAACAACAAATAATAATCTACACACATATATATGTATGTACTTAATATAATTAAAATACTGTCTAAAACATATTTCGACACTCAAGAAATTGTAGTTTTTAAAAATATAATTGAAGAAAACGAGAAATAAAAGAATTCTTGGCAATTGTTTTTATCGAATTTGTATGATCCCTTGATGTCGCACACATATGCGTGTTTAAGTATATGAATATATATTTCTTAACACGAAAAACGAAAAAATTAAATCTAAGAGATCTTGACAGGTAGAATGGCAGGTGCTTTTCTTGTTGAATGTTGAACAAGAGCAACAGCAACAAAAAAATGATTTAATTTAAAATTAAACAGTACCCGGGACTAATGAATATTGAATTATTATTCAGTTTATAGGCATATATAGCCTCACATAAATAAAAGATGAAAATATTATCTAAGATTTGTTTGGGTATTCACCTCTCAAAGCTCAATTAAGTAGACAACGCTTAAGAAGATAACATTGGGAACTTTCTATAAATTTTATTACTTCAGTTGCAGTTAAAAAAACGCGTCGTACAACTAATTTGGATGCGCTAATGGAGAAAGATACTCTACTAACAACTTTTTTCAGAAATTGCATTAAGTTGACATATGTACATTTATATGAATACCTGAAGAAAATATAGAATCGCCAGTTGTAAAAATTGTGTTATAGAAACGAGAAACTCACGCTTGAAGAAAACCATAAGTTAAGAAATAACCATTTGTATACTTTAAGTCCGGTCATAACGTGTAAATTGATTAGTTGGGTGCTCAAGTCAATTGTCAACAGCTGGTTTTTGTTTACCATTACATCAGGGGCTTTAATTCAAAAAATTAATTAAAATTAACGAATAAACACAATACTCCTTGAGTGTAACTTTTTGCGACTTTTGGCTACTACCTGAATGCATATTTAATGTGTGCCTAAGTTCTCCATTATGCTGAATACATATTTGTTATATAATATTAATGGTGTATTTCTTATTAACTAATACGAATATAATGAAAGCACCCATTAGTTACATTCTGATATTAATTATAAGAGATTAACGATTCGGTGCTTTGAAAATTGTCAACCGAGCAATTACCTCTCACTAGTTGCTTTCAAGAGCGCCTATTGACCTATAAACGTAATAGTGCAGTTGAAAGAATAAAGATTCCCCTTGTTTCTCTCAAAGATGGCTATCAAAATACTAGGCTATTAAAACTCTTTTTTCTTAAGCTTAGTACGCTTTCTTTTATTTTTTAGAAAGTTCTGTAAGCAGAGTAAGCGACTTTTAGAATTTATACGTAGGTCGTTTCCGGCAGATACCATTCGCTGATATCTCTTATTTCCTGAAATTAGGTTATGTTTGACTAATTAAAGGGCTTTTCTTTATCGTGAGAAACAACGCGGAAACCGTCGTAGTTAAAAATACTTTAATTATTTTGATTACTGTTTGGGTTTAAACATTGAAGCAAAGATTTTGGAAAGAACCGTGACTTATGCTTTCAAATCCTGTATATGTTCGATGCATTTTGCTGTTTTATTTCCGAAATGATATTCTGGGCTTCGCATGAACACATTATTATGTAAGGATAGTGTAAACGGTGGAAAATTTTTGTGAATTTTTATTGAGAAGATTTTGATCTACCAAATGCTTTTCATTCGGTTTGCCCAGTAGACACTACGTATCGGTCAGACTAAACCTTCACAAAGTTTCAACCGGCACATGACGACGGAAGTTGCAGAAGCTGAACATAACTTCCATGTTGACCTGTTGTTTACTAAATTTTTGGAATCAATTTATCTATTGATACAATGCACTGCGTAATATGAAAGTGCTTCCTACTTTGATTGACAACAAACCCCTAAGGACTTAAAGAGCAGTAGCAATAAAAATGAACGAGCGGTTATTCTACTTATATTCTCTCCTTCTAATATATATATATATATATTGATACGATGACGCATATCCATTGTAGTATAATATATACGATTGAAGTCTTCGTAAATTGATCGCATCACAAACGGCTATATTTAAAATAAATGCAAACACAAGCACATATCGATTTTAATTTATTTTGCTTTTAAACGAATAGTCATTTCTGCTGGCATTATCTAAAGCATGTTTTTGTTTAATAGGAAATATTTTTGTGGTATTTTGAAATATGGAAAATCGATTTCGATGTCAAAAATGATTTCTATCCTTTCGTCATCATTTAGATCAAAATAAGTAAAATTGTATAAAATTGAGTTATTGAAGGTACTCTTCAAAATTATCAACCTCGTGAAGAACGATATATAAGTTAAAAGTTTAGTAAATCTCGTTTTAGATAAGGAAATTCGAACCACGTAGAATTAGGAAGGGATTAAAATGAAATTTTCTTTCTCCAGTAGTCAACGGAGCGAATAATACCTATGAAAATCTATTAAGTCCATGCTACTTTTATAGTAAGAAGTTTAATAAACACGTGTGCGTATACATGCATACATACGTTCAACATGGGCTAATTTAGTCAGAAAGTAATTAAATTATGATAAATGAGATTTATATAAATAAATATATACGATGACATACTCAATGATGATGATGATATGCTTATGAGGAATTTTTATATCTTTTGTTATCTTTTCATCATTAATTGTTAAAATATTTCTCGTCCAACTTTTTAATGCGATTAATTTTGATAATTAAAATTTTATTTATTTCTAAAAATTACATTCAAATATAAAATATTTAACATATTTTATAACCATAGATAAAAACAGGTAAAAACATTATAGTTGACCAGGGCTCATCGCTAAAGCTACCAGTCTACACTTACTCATATAACGACTTTTTAATAGATAAGGAAGGAATCAAAAAAAGTGATCCGATCCGAGTCATTTTCAATAGCGTTCGTCTTTGGGCCAAAAAACGAACGAGTGTGTCAATCAAAATGAACACAGAAATACATGAAGCGGGCAGATAGACAGGCAGACAGACAAGCTTACATTGAGAAAATGATTCTGAATTGAGCGGTGTAATTAAAATTTCATCAACACATATCAAATATTATAGATTGAACACAGGAAAACAAGAGGGACAGATGGACAAACACGTCTAATAATAATAAGCATAGTAAAAGGTGTCTCTATATCAAGTCCTACGAGATGTCGCATATATCCGTACAAACTCAATATACGCTTGTGCCGCTAGTGGCGCAGGATACAAAAATATAAAATTTAAAAGAAAACCCTTTTTGTTACAAAAATAGTTCACTTTGCCGTCAATTCCTTATATGCGATATTTAAAGTCAAACGACACCCAAATACTTATTTCATTTTGGAATTAACCGATTTTTAGGCAGCCAATATATCTTCATTTGCGGAACGTAGAAAGTAGTTTTTACGCATTCTGTTTTGTTTGCGTTATGGTTAGTGAGCACAAAACCTCACAAGAGTGAAAAAATAAAATTTAATTACTTGTAACTTTGTGTGGTCATCGTCGATTCTCTCCATTTTTGGACGTAAAGAGTCGCTTGCCTCGTAAAGTAAACGTGGAAAATTTCAGGCTTCTAATTTTAATAATTTCCGAGTAATGAGCAAAAATCCAAAAAATTTTGTTCAGTTTACACTTCTCTACGCGATTCTGCTATGACCAATTTGGACCACTTTCAATGTCAGCCTGTGAGCAGAGACTTCCAATGTTTCTACCAAATTTGAAGTCGATATCTTCATTTTTGCGGCCAGGAGAGTGCCAACAACGCATACCACACGGACACACAGACGGACAAACATGGCTAAATAAACTTGGAATTTCACGTTGATCAAGAAGGGTCTCTGACACTTCCTTTTGGGTGTTGCATACATTATGGAAAAAAATTAGTATACACCCAACTTACAGTGGTGGGTAGAAAAATAAATAAATAAACAAAAATTCAAAAACCCCTCTAAATAACTCGGATAAGCTTCAAGATCATGATACAAGAAAGCATAGGCCATTGGTTTTTTGCTTACTGCAAGTGCGTCCGCGAGGAGAAAGAGATATTTAACTAATTTTAAAATAAAACTTAACGAAAAGTAAAAAAAAAATTGAAAATTAATGTAATTATTCCAAATCTAAGCATAGTTTGGATATCAAACAGACAAAGAGAGGGTAGTGTCGAACATGCTCCGCTGTTCTCGCTCATCAGTACACACCTTTTATGGATTCTTTTCTGTCCGTCTGTTCTTCTTAGTGAATGCAAGCAACGCGTAAGTGGACTCTGTGCTAGTCATTAGATAATAAATTTATTGTAGAATTTTGTTTTTCGAGAGATCTTTTCGTGTGTACTCTGAAACGAGACCTAAATCAATGATTTTCGTTCTCGTTTGTAGAATAAAAATCTTTAAAGCAAGGGTAGGCCTCTATGCTATGTGACGATGTGATCGAAGTTTCTTAATAAAAATTATTTAATAATTGCAAAATCCAACGCTGGCTTCAAAAAGTAAACCTCTCGCTTAAGACTATAATAATGCGCTTGCAGACTATTTTAAATTACACATACGTTATGATGTCCCACTTTATCGCTAGTAAGCGTAGCAAAGCATAGATAAGAAGCAAATTTCATTGCAATAAATACATTGCGCCGTAAACTAGGCAAGTACGCGATTTGTTGCAAATCGACAACTTTCTATTTTCATTCTCATGCTTTATTATATCCCCATAAATATCCCAGACCATGAATATTCCAGATCATAAATATCCCTTTCGCATAGCAGTCATATATATATTGTTTATATTCAATGTATGCCTATCTGTTCGTTTGTTTATTTTGCTCTGATTTACTTAATCATATAAACAACTGTTTATGGAATTTCACGCGTAATGTTTCAGCTTGAAAACTTCAGTGAAAAAAAAGAGAGAGAAAAACAAAAAGGGAATGAAAGTACATTCCCGTAAACAAATGGTTTAAAAGAAAATTTTCCCCATCAAAACGTATACATAAACAAACCTATAAATACATTTTTTTTTATAGAGCGTAAAATTGTTTTTATTTGAATAAAAAAAAAAAAAAAAAAAATTATTTGATGCAATTACATGAATGTATGTGCAGGCATGTATATGCAGGGACCAATTCAAAAGCTGTCAAAATGATTTTTTTTTTTTGAATTTTTCTAAATTATTATGTAATAAGAAGCAAACGGCAAGAAAAATATGATGATACGAAGAGAAATTAAAAAAAGAAAAAACGAAAGAAAAAAACATTGAAGGAGAGACGAACGTATATTTAAAAAAAGCTTTTCTTTTTTTGTTTTTTTTTTTTTTTTTTGGTATACTCTTCAATTGGTGTGCTTGCGCGCGTGTATGTGTGGATATATGTATATAAATACACTTGAATATATTTTTGAAACGGATTTTTTTTTTCAAATTTTTTTACATGCATACAGATACATATATATGCATGATGTATAAATATACATATAAAAATGTATATCACTCATCAACAAACGGTGGGCGACTAAAGAAAACATTATGAAATATGAAAAAATTTTAAGAAAGAGCAGCAACAACAACTTTTTTTTTGTGATATTAAAAGGAAAACTGTTAGAAAAAATGACTTGAAACGAAATTTTTCTACAAAAAAAAAAAAGTCGATTCTTGGATGCCCTCTATCTGAAAAGAATATTAAGAAGGTCTATTAATTGCGAATCAATTGATCGGTGGCTTAAACTGGGTATCTACTGGAGCTTACAAGTTCTTGATCATTTTATCATACTTCGGGGACTTCAAACTTAGCGGACCACTTTTTTTTATTCTTGCTTTTCTTTAATGACTTCACTTTCTTCTCTTGCCACCTCTATCGTTTATATTTTTGAAAAGAGGGAAAATTTCAAAATATTGAAAAAAAGACTACACAGCCCGACTATAAAGCCCGCGTCTTTTGCGTGTGTTCTTATTTACATCCACTTCTATAGCTGATAAAAAATAGTATATATAGCTAAATATGCATACTATTATGTACGTACGTATGCATCTACGTACATAGGTTTTGAAAAGTGTCTATTTTCTTGATCGTATATTGTTTGAGAAAACCTTGAATTGTTTGTGCTGCTGTTGGTGGTGATTTATTTTTAATTCTTTTGGGCTGAGAATTATTGGTCTGTTATATTGCAATTGTTGTTTTTGTTGCTGCTATTGTTGTGATTATTAATGTTGTTGTTTCTTGTTCTTGTTATTATTGTTTTTGTTCTTATTGTTATTGTGTCGTACTGTAGTATGGTGGCCAGAATTTATTTTTATTTTTCAACAGATAAAAATTCAAAAGAAAAGAAAAAGAAAACGCAAACGAAGAAAAAAAAAAGTACATTTTCAAAACACTTAAAGGTGACAACTAAGGTGAAATAGCTACTGATTGATGATGACGTTTTTGGCTCGAAAAGTAAAGCCAAAGCAAGTAAAGAACACAAGAGAGTTTAAAAATGTTGTTCGATTATTTTCGGATTTTTCAAATATTTCTTTTTGTTATTTATCTTCTTTCTTCCCATTTGTTTATTCCTCTTTGCCTTAGACCTCTAGATGTAAGAGAGGCTTATATATATATATATATATACATGTATGTATATACATGTAGTATTTCGTTTTTTTTATTTTTTTTTTTTTATCCAAATTAGTCCTTTTCGATGTTTTCGTTACACATGTCTAAGTGTGCGTACATGTATTGTGTGAAATTTTCTATTTTTGAACACTTTTTCTTCTTTTAGGCATATTTTGATTTATTCCAACACTTTCGCTTAAGACACTACAGGAAACATTTCGTCCTTTCTGATAATAGTAACGTAATTTCTCCTTTCTTTTTCAAATTTTTTTAATATTTAAAATTAATATTTTGTTTTTTTTTGGTTTTATTTATTTATTTTTTTTATTTCAATTATCAGTATAAAATCCAACTTACAAAAGTATTTATTCACAGTTTATAGAATTCTTTAGCCTTTTATTTGAAAAAAAAAACAAAAATTTTTTTTTTTATATAATTTTTTGTTTTTTTTTTTTGGCCCAGCCAAAAAATTAAGAACTAAAGGAAAAAGATCGCGCTTTTGAAACGATCGACGGCGACTAAACACAGGGAGAAAGTGCTCGTTGAGAGTGTCTATCCGAATCAGAAAAATGCTTGTTGCTTTTGGCAAAATTCCCAGACAGACGTAAACTCTCTACTGCCCGGGGAAAATACTTTTAATATGTTTTGTTAGAATAAACGAAAATTTACGTTTAAAACGAAATGTAAAACGAACGAAGCAATAGATTGAAAAGCATATATTAAAAAACCTTTATTCTCAAAAAAGTACCAAATACCGACGAAAATAATCTCGTTTGGAAACTATAAGAGTACGTTGCATACAAATTTGAAAATTTAAAGTTAATCAAGTCAATGAGCGCGATTTCTGTGGTAATTTTTTAATAATGTTTTCAATCTCATCTTTCAATTTTTCGTCGGAAGAAAAGAAAACTTTGAACTATGGAACTTAATTAATGGACATGTTGTTTGATTGCTTCGCTTTGGAGATACCTCCAAAAGGATAAAGAAATTCGAATATTTTTACTCTAATGCCTGGAAACTTTAAATGATGTATGGATGAGTTTTACCTGAAAACTTGTATTTAAAGGTCAGAAAGAATGAGTTCCTCCTTGTAAGGTTTTTATATTTACTTAACTTGCATTCTCGATAGGTAAACATTCAATTGATATGTCGGACACTTCTGCATGTCCGATCATAGTAATATTTGTTATGACATGAGTCAGAACAAAATCATTTACTATGAGGTGTTAATTTGACTTTTGGCGAGAGAGAATGAAGCCATGCATACGAAGTAATTGAAACGACTTAATACTAGACGGACATTGATTTTCTTGAAAGCAAAACTACGAACAACATTCTGCGTTATTTCCTTCGAACACTATTTTGTCATTATTATTGTCATTGTATGACTTTAATGGTTAACCAATTGCCAGAGTAATTCTTCAATCACATCAAAGACTTACTCGATTATTCTGCTTTTACGCCAAAACCTTATAGAAGAACAAATTTTCTTCTAATACTTTCTTCACAGTTTCACTTGTAGCAAAAATTGGAAAACGGATCTAAATATGATTATTACAAACTGTTGACGCTGGGTCTAAAAGTTCAAGACATCATATTCAATTCACTGAAAAACAATTTAGTTACTGGAATGCTTAGGAGCTTGAAGAAAGCTACTCTCTTTTCTAATACGTAAATTTTGTTCGGGTGCTGGCAAAAGACAATGACTCTATGACGTTACTCACCATACGGTCATTTTTTGTACATTGAACAATATTTTTATCAATTTTTCCCGATACTTTTTTGACAAAAGTACATAAAGTATACAAAAATGTATGGCCGATAGCCAGCCAACTAACAAACTAACCAGCCAGCCTGATTGCCCGTTTGCCGTTTCTATTTGTTACCCATACGTCTTATCATCATCAACAACATAATGATTTTCATTCGAACAGCAACTACATACACCAAATGTTGTCTTCAAATAAATGTTTTCATAATGCACTTGTGTTTGTTATTAATTTTTATTCAAATCTCTCTTTACTTTTTCACCCGTATGCGCGCCTATAAAAATTTATCGCTATTGTAAGATATATATAAATTATTATGTATTTCTATCTTATACTGAAGGTATTTTTGCAAAAAAAAAAAGTAATTTTGTACACATATTGAAGCATATTTTCTTTACACTCACTACGTAAGAAACATAACATGCTGAGTTTATCTTCCCATTTGCAGAAGGACTTCCTCGATTCAATATCATTTTTTGCATCGATCTAAGTTTGTCCGTCCGTCTGTCTGTCTGTCTAGCTTTCTTGCTGTTGGATGAAATTTGGGACACCAGCGTGTTCTGTCCCAAGCATGATTATTCGGTTCGGATCGTTCACTCTCCATATAAAACTTTATTGGGAAAGATCGGTTTATGAATAACTTTATTAAAGGAAATACTTTGGGTTATTTAACAGTGGGCAGCACCCCACAAAGTGTTTTCACTTGTTTTCTTTCAAATTAGTGGAATCGTAAACATTCGTAATCGCCTAAGTCGTCTGACTCCATCTAGACGTATACGAGACTTACCCTGAGTGAGTGGTGAAGCCACTTCATATCAATGATTTGTTTCACTTGAAATACAGAAATTTTACGTTTGGTTTCTTTTTAAACGTCTCTTCAAACATCTCTTTATGATGTATAGTCGACTACTATCAAGCAGTGTATGTATATTGATCTACGATGTATACCTACTATGTGTACCAAGTATTCAGCAATACTTTCATTTTAATAAACTCTTCAAGATTTTACAATTTTTTATTAGATAAGCAAAAAAAAAAAAAAAAGACTAAATATACGAAAACGAAAGCGTACCATTGTTAAAAAAGTATGGAATGAGTTTTCATAACTCATCATCTAAATTTCAATAAGATTAATAAGCTCTCAAAAGCAAAAGGAAAAAGGAATGCTTTTGTCGCAAGTTTTCCGATTTCGAAATACTTAAATACTTAAAAACGATTAAGAAATTTATCTCCGCTCCGTGACCGAATCTTTCATGCCTATCTTTTATAAAAAGGCTCAAAAAAAAAAAAAAAAATGGAAAAGAACTCAATTTTCATACTCTATAATACTGGATGGGCGGGGCTGCTTTTTTTTAATTTTCAGAATAAAATTTGAAATTTATATAATGTATTGGTCGTTCTTTATGATTAACATACAAAAAACACGGAAAGCAAATGTGTTCGCAATTTTTGTTTGCGTAGCCTTGTGGATTGTAGGCGTGTCCTTGGATCGGTTTAGGAAAACGTATATCAAAGATACTACACAGTTTGGCAGACGCACAGATGAAGAGACGAACAGACGGACATGTTGTATGCATTCCGGATTTGACACTTGCGGAGAATTTATGCAATTTGAGGGCTTTTCGAAGCGAAAAAAATTGAATTTTGACTCTACTTTAGGTAAGGCGTGATCAATTTTACCCATTTTTGTACAGGTACTACAGCATCGTTCATTGAATAAATGTTCAAATTTTTTTAGTTTATGAATAACGAGCAAAAAACAAATTTTTTATTCCATATGAAAAGCTTACCTAACATTGTCGACATGTCCTTCGACCGACTTGGCCCACTTTAAATAACCAATGTGCGTGCAAGATCTTTCAATGTTTTTGCCAAATTTGAAGTCGATAACTTCATTTTTGCGGCCAGAAAAATGTATAGCACAGACCTTACACAAAGGAACAGATGGACATAGTTAAATCGACTCAGTCGAGTTTCATACTGATCAGCAACAAACTCATGTACCTTGTGGAGTCTTTGAAACTTCCTTCTGGGCATTACAAACGTCCAGACAAAATGAATACACCTCTCATCCTTCGGTGATGGGTATAAAAATTGATTTCATTAAAGCTATATAGCAACACTAAAAATGTCACTTGGGAATTAAAGTTGAGTGCGTTGAAAGTCATGCATACAAACTTAAATTCCACACTTAAAAAAGCACTCTGTGCTCCTTGTGTTTTGCTTCCTCAGTCTTTAAGAGTAAGTTGATAAGGATTATGCAATATTTACAGAAGCACAATACGCACACAGTTATTTAATGGGCACTACATTTACAAGCACAATCAATTTAACCCAAATACGCATATACATAAAAATAAAAATTATGATAAAATGTTAGATTAAGTAAAACAGGTAGAGCCATATTACCGGGCCACGGCTTACCATCACTTTGCTTAACGCCGGACTATTTTCGGTAGCTTTCGTCGCTGGGCCAAAGCATGTCAAGGTAGCAATCAAAATAAACATAAAAATATATGGATGAATGTCAGGCGGCCAGTCAGACGGACAAGCTTAGATTCAAAACATGATTCTTGATCGATCTGCATAATAAAAGATTGGTCTACGACTTTGCTAATTGGTTCAGATTTAAATGCAGTGAAATGGAATAAAGATGGAGAATAATGTACAGAAAGATCATACGATTTTGTACAGTTCTACGAATGCACCAAAATCTCGAATGCCGAGTCCCTACTCAGATCTTCATATTTAGAAGGGAGATTAAACCAACAAAAGATAATAATCGGTTACAAATACAAAACAGGTAAGAGCATTATAGTCGGGCAAAAACGGCTATTACATACCCCACACCACCTCGTCTAACACAGTTATTGGCTCGTTACGACAATAAGACTCCAAAAATTACGTACTATTTTCATGCAAAGGGCTACTTTTCATAGAAGATCGCACATGGCAGAGTGCCCAAAATATCACATGACGTAATCAAAATTTAGGAAATTAGTGGGTATCCCAGAAACACATCTGCGCGGTCCAAACTGGGTAAAATCGTTTTCCATGTCAATTTATTGTTTGTGAACTAATTTTCATCATGAAGCATAAGAAAATAATATCTTCTTACCATATAAAGATTCAGTTCCCGTAGGAATGGTTATGTGTGAGGGCGTTCAAAAAATTTCCCCAGTCTGTCCAAAGTTTTCACACCAATTTAGAATGCCGAGGTACTACTACTTAGTCACTTTTGTAGAAAAATTTTGAAAATTGCAATTTCTTTCCTTATAGCGACTTTTCAAAGTAGGAGTTTATATGAGGGGTGGTCGACAAAATGGACCGACCCGAAACATTTTCAATATCGTTCGTCAAAGCATCAAAGCGCGTCAGTTTACGTCAATGTGATTGATTTCAAAATATCTCAAGAACTGCGCACACAAAAATACCCTGGTCTACGTAAGACGAAAACGCAGACAGACTCGCTTCAATCGGCTTATAAAATCATTCTGAATTGATCGCGATAATAAGAGGTGAGTCTATGTTAAGCCCTTGAGGGGGCTGCGTATGTCCGCACAAACTTAATATACCTTGTGCCATAGTAAGTGTAGGGTGTAAATAGAGTAGAAAACAACATAATCGAAGTACCTCGCTCCTATGTAGGACACATTCGCAGTAACATGGCAGAGCCGTGAAGAAGGCTTTCTTTTTCTTTATAGTTCTCGTGACTATTGCTTTCTTATCGAAAGTGATCCACAACTTAACGATAACACTGTTTATCTAGACATATAAAGAAAATTATTTATTAACCGCGAACTTTTCGTCTGCCATTACAGAGAAGATATGTCAGTTACAAAACAATTAACGTGATCATCAAGCAGTAATCGATACTCCCAAGTGTGCTTTTAAGATAATTATCAGATACATTAAGTTAAACAGAAAATTAAATTTACAACGAAACTCTAAGTTACTTTCCTAACCTTCAGATTACAGTAGTTGTAGAAAAGGGCTCTGTATTGTGGAAAGGTATTTATATTTGAAAAAATTTGTCATTTTATTTTTTTTTTTTTGTTCCTTAATGCTTTTATTTGTTTTACTATGAAAAAATGCTTTCAATACAATGTCAATTAAAGAGTGTACCAGTAGGTGTTCCTCATTACACCTTGGAAATAATTTAACGGGGAGAAGTCAGTGTAAATTTTTCAGGAGAAAAATTATTCTTTTATTGGCCTAATATATGTTTTAAGCTTTTTGGAAGATATGGCAAAATGTTGCAAAAAGTTTTCTTTTGAAATTTTGGGCTTTTCGACTTTGCCTAACCACTACGAAAGATTACCTTAGTCAAAAAAAAAAAAAAAACGCTCTTGAGAAGTTACAGCGTACTGCGTACAAGCTGTTGTTGTTTAACTTCTTTAGAAGGGCATTTTTATAGCCACAGGACTGCAGACTAATTGTAAAAATTATTACAAAAATTTATTGCAATAAAAAAAATTTATATAATTTATATAAATTATATTAATTATATATAAATTTATATCCTAAAACTTTAGATTTATTTCTCTCGAAACGGGCTTTTTCAAAATAGCAACAATTTTCATTTTTTCGATCTGAATCTTTTACAATATCCTTGGAGCCTACCAATAAATAGGAGACTTTCGATAAGTTAACTTAAACTTTTTATACCCTACACCACTGGTGGTACAAGGTAGCGTAAGTTAGTGCGGTCGTATATAACACGCAGAGCGACTTAAGGTAGACCCACCTTTTATTATACCGGTCGATTCAGAATCAGAATCTGACTTAATCTAAGCCTGTCTATTCGTCTGATGTGTGTCCGTGTAAATTTGTGTTCAAGCTACATGTTGCATTCTTCGAGGCGTTTCGATGAAATTTGGTACACTGACGTGCTTTGATCCAAAGACGGACGCTATTAGACATAGTTCTAATCAGTACGCTTTTTCGGCCACTCCACATATAACGCCCTATTCTGAAAAGTCGCTATATGGAAAGAAGTTGCAATTCTTAAAATTTGTCGACAAAAGTGGCTAAGTAGTAGTATCTCGGCATACTAAATTGGCGCGAAAATTTTGAACGGGCTGGGGAAATTTTTTGAACGCCCTCTCATAAAACCATTCCTACGGAAAATTAATCTTTCTAGGGTAAATAGGTCGAATTTTCCATTTTTCGTGGTGAAATTTAGTTCATAATAGGAAATTGACAAAGAAATCAGCCTTACCGAGTAGGTCTCTTTTTTGAATATCACCGCATATGAGGATTCTCATGAAACCAAACCCTTACATGCCAAAAAGACCTAATTGCTGATTTTTGTGTGATGAAAATTTGTTCGGGATAGCAATTAAATAAAAAAACTTAAGTGAGCGCATTTTGAATCACTATTCTCTCTCTCTATTTCGCTCTATTTCTTAGCCACACTCCATACAAGATATCTCAGGAGTAAAAAAGCTTAACTTTTAGTATTTTATGATGAAAATCAATTGATAGTCGCGCGTTTGAGTAAAAAAGTTAATTAATAAAAGGGGATTTGGATCACATAGGCCAATTTTTGTTTTGAGCCTAACAAATGTAGGTGCTATCATGAAAAGCACAGTTTTATATGGAGAGAAAGTCTAACCTTCCAATATGGGGGCTTTCATGAAAGTTATGGCTTTGCGTCAAAATAATGCATACTTTGTGGAGTATTACGAGTGAGTAACTGTACTAGACAAAGTGGTGTAGGATATGCTATGGTCGACTTTGCCCGACAAAAATGTTCCTACTTGTTTGCTACCAATGTCCTACCAGTTTATGAGATCTTCCCAAGTAGGAAAAATTATTATTTTAAAGAAAAGCCGTCTGCACTACGCATAAGAGACATCTGGACTTTCACATTGTTCAAATTTTAAGGGTGGTCTCATATGCTAATATTACCAATTTACGTTCATTTCTTTTAGGGGACGGGAAGAGCTGTGTAACTTTAACATCTGCACCTATTCACGCCCAAAATCCATCTATAGACAATTTCCAGTAGTAAAATGATTATCATCACAACAAACTCATTTGCAGGACTAAATGAATCCTGCTGGCAAAATTGCGGCCAAAAAAGACTAACCTAACTTAACCTAACCTAAAGAAATAATTATTCATCAATCGACAACAAGTAATAATAATAAAAGATAAGCAAAAAGTATATCAGTAATTATTAATTTTCACAATTGTTTTAGAAACTTTCTTATCTGTATATGTACGCACACACACATATATGTATTTGGTATTGAAAAGTCTAATGCTCCGCAAATTTGACAAATTTCCATAACACAAAGGCACTTTTTTATATAAAGAAAACAAAGCAGACATTGAACTTTGAATAAATGGTGGGAGTATGCTCTTTGAACGATGATTGCGTTCCAAATTTTCAAATAAATTAATTTAAAGAATGTTGAGTCTATTCTTAAACGACTGTGTCAAGTGTGTTTTTTGCTATCAAAACTACTTCCTCGGTGCACCCTAGTGTTTCGCTAAAATATTTATGATTTATTGTACATCGCAATGTGATCTATGTATGTGCCTCGTTGCCTATATAATGTGAAAGATCTTTTAAGTTAAAATATATTTATTTATATTTCCTCCCTTTTTTGAGCAGCCAAAGCAAAGCCTTTATACGCACAGTAAATGTCACTGCTAGTTAACAAGATTATGACCAGAAAAAGGAATTGAAGCTAATTATTATAAATGTATGTAAAATGCTTGATGGGTTTAACTAATTGGCATTAACGTCTCGCTAATGCAGTATGGGCGTGTAAAAAGTATGCGGAAACACAAGAAACAATTTTTATATCACCTACGCTAGCGCTGAAGCAAGTCTTCCTTATGTTTTCATACGTCGGCTTTCGGCTTCTTCAACGATTGGCTTTTTGGGCCTCCAACAGGTTCAAAAGGGTTGCTTCGAAGTGAAAACTCGAAAATATAATTCAATTCGAAAATATTCAAATGGAGCTGTACATCAGGCACGATTAATCGCCGACCCGCAGGCCGCATCCTACCGCGAAAAGGAGGTCCGGCCCGCTTCTTTTACAATTTCAAATAAATCAATTTGCTCGCATATAGCGATGCTGCAAATAGATTGCGCCTACGTTCATTACCGGCTCAGCTGTGCTCAGCTGTCAAGTGTGAATTCGGCGGAAATTTCTCGAGGAAGGATGACGCACTTTCAATACCAGCTGCACCAGTTGGTTTTGGCCTCCGTGCGATGATATGAAAATGAAAATTGGCCCGTGAATGAAAAAAGTCGCCCACTGTAGACGGTGACGAAGTCAGTCAAAGTCTTTGCCTAATAGTGCAAATAATTCAATTAATTTGGCATCCAGTGAAAACTCGAAGAGTTCCAAGTTTAAAGCGTCATAAACAACGTTGTAAGCAAAATTAAAAAATATTTTTATGATTTGAGTTAACTCGATGAGGATCAAACGGTGATTTGCTGGCAGAGATCATCATTGTTCAAGGTCTCAGGACGAAACAACGTTGTAAGCAAAATTAAAAAGTACTTTGATCATTTGAGTTAACTCGCTGAGAATCAACTGATGATTTCCTAGCAGAGGTCATCACCATATAAGGTCTTAGGACTAAACCGGGGCTTGTTGACTATTCAATATTCTTTCAAACCTTCCAATCATTCATATACTCGTACTGGTAACGTATACGACGATTCTATCAAAGTTGTTTGCAATATTTTCAACAATTTCGGTTGCGAAATTTAATTCAAACTTAACTTAAGGCCAAGTTTGTGCCCAGCAAGTTTTTCCCTTTTTTTCCCCTTAGCAATGTGATTAAGTGGTAAAGTTTACAGTTCATATTTTTAGTCTCTTAAGGTAAGAGAAAAATTGCACTCAAATTACTTGCTTCACTCTATAGTCAACACATATCCGTAACATTTAACATAACGGTAGTAGAATACTTTTACGGCTTTTTATTTAATATCTTAAGATGAACGATACAACAACAATGTTGTCGGCCGACGGAAATTTCTGTTCAACCTAAGAGCTATACATTTTTTTAATTGGTGTTTAGGGGCAATAAAAAATGTTTCAACACATACTACATTTTTTATTGCCTTTGGTGTTATTTCGCGATAAATACGCATTTAAATAAAAAAAAAAATTTCTTCTCACCATTGAGTCAATTTTTCTCTGTCAACACTTACTTATTTTTCTTACTTTTTATTTATATTTTTATTTTTTTCAAATTACGTTCTATACCAGGGGATGGGTAACTTATTGCTTCAACGGGCCAATTATAAGTTTCGTGCCACGGCGGGGGCCAGAATAAGGCTCGACTATTTTTAAAAACACGATATTCTGCATCAATTTTCACATCACATCTCACCTTTAATAGGTGTACTGCCAAGCCCGTAAAGAAGCCAGACGACACCATATATTTGCCATGTTGGTATGTGCGATCAAATTGAGTTATTCGAAATTTTAAACGAAGCGGGATGCGGCCCGTGAGTTGATGTTTGCCCATGTCTGATCCATATCCACAACCTATAAATATTTTTTTATTATTTGCTCCCTTCAGAGTCCAGCGACTAAGCGCATGGGGGGTCATATGTCTTAAGCATAACTGCCTTCGCCTTCTTTGATACATGTACTTATAGTTTGACTTTATTGTAATTGAAAATATGGTAAATAAGAAATGCTTTAGAAGCTGGAAAGGGGATAGGCCCGGTTTATCAGTTAAGTTAACGGACAAATAAGAAAAAATTAAAATCCGATACAATTTTTCTCAAAGACAACTAAAAATTGAGTGCAAACGTAAATGTTGCAAAACTTTTCAGTTTGTCCGTTTGTACTAATTAGTTTTTAATATTCATTAATTTTAAGCACAAGCATCAAGACTTATGTAATTTCTCTTAGTGACGAATCTGACTTTACAGAAAATAATAAAATTTATTTAAATAAAATATAATAACTGAAGAAAAATGTTCGCGGCGTTTTTTCATCAAAACTATATGCGGAACTAACTATTCTTGCGTTTTAACTTTTTTCATGTTCGAACTTGCTACTTAGGGTAGTGAAATATGGTCCGCCTTGTCAACTTTGTTCGGATTTTCTCTTTCTTCCTAATCTAGTAGAAGTCCGCAGATAATGTTCCTCGAGTTTTCATTGTTCGAGTTGTTCCATATTGGAATTGTTTGCCACTTGATTCTCGCATATTCTCGCATTTCATTTGGCCGGATAAATAAATTAATGAATATGACCGATCACTCGAGTTATGTTCCCTGTGCTGCTCAGAAAGAAGTGGAACGGGGGAGAGAGGGAGAGTTATATAACGAAAGTAGTAATCGCTTTCCGCGGTCTTTCCTTCTGCTCAATTAGAGAGAAATAGAGAAAGCTCATGAGGCAAGATATGCCTTTCAAGTGAACCAAACACAGACCGTTATCTTACGTAGCGTCATTCCACCTTTTTGCACAGCTTCATCCATCTTAGAGAAAAAGAGTTTTTCGCATATAAGTTTGACCTATTTTTATTGTCAGTCCCTTCATTCATTAGCAAATTGCGCGCCAATAACGATTCGCAAATGGAAGTTGGATCCATTAATTTTTTTTCGTTCATGTCCCATCCAAACATTAAGTTTGCTTGTGTGTCTAGTTTTATGCGAACGGTTGGATAAATGTTTTTTAGGTGATATCTACTTCCAAAGCAATCTTATGAGATGAAACATGTTAGGTTTCTTTAATTTTTTAATGAATTTCATTGACTTTATCAGCGGAACATCAGGCAGGACGCGTTGGGTCTTAAATATCGACACTTTTAGAGCATAAGCCTGCAAACTATTGCATATTGCCGATTTTGGTGAACGTTTTCACCATAAATACGGCGAATTTTTTCGCGGTTTACCTGCGGGACGCTATCGCTTTAATCAAAATATTAACTCACAACGATTTTCTCAGAATTTCGGTTTACTTTCAAAACGCAAATTTTCCTTTTTTTTTTACGATCGATCACTGAGGACATGCTACGTACATATATAATAAGGTGACGGTCAGAAAGAAGTAGAGAAAGAGAAATAGAGTGGCCGCAGTCTGGGAGGTGTACGAACGATCGGTGTTATGTCTTTACCGACCAAGCACTCATCATAAGCTTGATCACAGGTTAATCTTATACTTTCTATCTCCTTAGCTATACGTAGCTTCTCTTTCTCCGTAGCCATACGAGAACCATACGGAACGTTTTTTCTTTTAATGATTTTCTTTCCTTCTGCGAGTTAGAAAATCAACAACGGATGATTTTTTGAGTTGACTAAAACATCCCCTCTCAGCCTTACGACTAAGATCAAAATGTAGTATTTTAATCACCTATAGCTTGTCATATATTACGGTGTTCAATAGATTTAGTATTGCCAAACTTACACACGATAACATGGAAGAGCTATAAGCTTACTCGAAACCACAAATAATAACATCACACCTTTGGGTCGAATAACGGTTTCTTTCTGAATAGCAAATCTTTAATAGTTAAGCGCACAGATTCCTAAGAAAAAAAATAATTTAAGTTAGACTTTTCTGCTCTAGGCAATAAGTTTCTATGCCCTTGTTACACCAAATTTGCTTGTAATGTGCTAATCAAGAATATACGTAATTCTTATGAGATTCATATAAAATAAACGCATTTAAAAATCCTCTATGGACAAAACAATGAAATAAATGAGCAAAATAACTTATTATGCTTGCTTAACGATAATAAACTAAACCTTATGTTATAAAGTTAAAAACGCAGGCTTTTGCATTGGTTGCAACATAAAAATCAAAATAAACGTTGCGTATGAGTGACCTTTTGCTTTCATATACTCATAAGTTCGTATGCACATGGTGTCCCAGTTTAAAAAAAAACCAAAAAATAAATGACATTAAACTCAATAGAAATACTTTCTGATAACGTGTCAGGTAGCAAGGCATACACAAATTGTAGTTAAATATTTTATAATATGTAGTGAAATAAATAATAAAAAAAAAAAAATAAAAATAAATAAATAAATGGACAAATATTCCAATGAATCGCTTGCTCGTAAGTGTTTGTTGTTGTTAGAAGAGTTTATTGTATTTTTGAAACGATGTTTCGCTAAATTAAATCTAAAAGTTAAATGTTTATATAAACGCATGTGATTGTTTTACAAGCAATAAGACAAATGCATCGAATGCAAAATTTATAGCTTTTAAGATGAGAGGTCAAGAAACTTATTTAAACTTAAGTTTATGCAAAAAATTCTTTTACACTGTGAGGGTGTTGTTATGGTAAACATATGTATGTATATATATTCATATTTATACAAATATATTTATATATTTATATATACATATATATAAACACACCCACATAAGAATACAAACACACTTACATACATACATATATATATATATACATTTAATATGAGGATACAAAATATATGCTAAAATATTTTTTTGTAAATAGTTTTTATTTATAAATATATTGTGAAATATGCTTGTTTATGCAAATATATATGTATACATGCCATCGGTGAATACATTTTTTTTTCTTTCTTTTTATTAAAATATCATTTATTCTGTTATCGCAAGACTTCTCAATACAATGATGCCCACAATACAATTACAGGTATGTAGTGCTTTACATATGAAATATTTTTTATGTTTATATGTATATGCATGTAATGCGCAAAGATATTCTGTAATAAAAGTTACGTAATGAATGGCATTATGTAATATTTTTTCATAATTCTCTTTCTCGCTTTAATTCGTATTGGCTGATCGGTCGCTGATGATGCCCAGATGATAGGCAGGCAGGCATGTTAGTGCTAATATGTAGAACAATAAAGGGCACAAACTACATGCATACATATGTACTATGAAGAAAAATTTGCGAAAATGTGTGCATAAAATAATTAAAGAAAATATTTGTTTATATTAAACTACTAAAAACGCCATAAGCACGATGAAAATAAAAAAAAAAGCTTAATAAGTTTTTTCTATTTTGCTTTTCCTTTTTTTTTTTTTTGAAATATTTTTAGTTCAATACGAAATATGAATATTTATTTGTCTATAGCCCCGTTTGAATGGCTGCAAAAGCAAAATTGAAAAGACTTTTCCTTTTTTTTTTTTCTTGGCATCATTTGGTTTAACACACACGTACTTTCGTACCTACAATACATAAATTCTGTCAAAAAAGTACTAGGAATTACTCATTCGGAAGGTTACTTATTCCATCGAAAGTAATCCAAAATTCAAGTCAATAGAACTGTAACGGGAACTATGCAGAGGTCGCTTTGCGCTTCTCCTTATCGAGAAAATTCGATATAAAACTTGTATTTTGGATTACATTGTTAAACACATACACACCAATAATATCACAAATATTCCATTGTAAATACAACGAACGAGAGAACCCCAACTCGATATGCAAGTAGTCCAGTACCACCTAAACCTAAAATGCGATCGTATCGCAAGATAGCTGGATAACGAAAATCCCAAACCGAGTCCAGCTTGGATTGCATATCGGTGAACTCAAATTCAGAAAGGTAGATGAGAATGTTGGCAGGTCTCGTCAATGGCATCTAAAACATTCTATTCGCTTCTGCGAAGAGACTAAATTTTTTTTTAGTTCTGTAGAGAAGGTTTGCATCAAAATCGTGCACACAATCGTTACAATCAACCATCAGATTCGGCATCCATGGGATTTCTTCATCACTGTCTTGTGCATCAGTGTGTAATGAAGCCGTCTAAATATAGATTGGGAGAGGTATTCGATAAGCTCATGAGCTTGAGAAACTTCTTACTTTTTTCAAGTTTTAACTACTGGACCCCGCAGAGAACGATATAAGAGGACTTGGGCCATAAAGCTAAGTTCAAGAAACATAGATAAGGTTATAAAAATCCCTCTAATGATTGCATTAACTATTGACGGAAGTCTATTACTTTAAAGGTATTACTGTTCTTCAAAAAGTTTTTAAAAATCTTATTGTCAAACTAAAATAAAATGCAAGAATTTTGGAAATTCCTTGTACTTCTTTGACATACTAGGTATGTCTTATTCATTTGTTCCCCATACATGTATCCTATGTATAATTGTGAAAGGGGTCTCAAAATTAGCTGAAACCTTTTCTAAAAGCCCTAATTTTTCTTAAAAAATTTTCTTGATTTCAACAAATTTTTATTAATATCAAGTCACTTAGTACTTATGCTAAGAATGCAATTTCTGATTTCACGGAGATATTTGCCGTTTGTTATTTGCTTTATATTCTTTCGAAATTTCAACTGACTGTAGCCGTCAATCATTCGATCAACGAAGTTTGCAAATTATAGAAATTTATTGACGAAACGTTACGCGAACGTGGCGCCAGATCTTGTAAATGTTTTACTAAGAGAACGTGCTGTAAAACAATGCGAATCGTAAAAGATTCCTTATAATATTCATTGCAATATAACACCGAACCGCAAAAAGGAAAAGTGTATGATAAGCTCAACGATCGTTGCGGTCGGGCAGTTCTTCCGCAAATTTTAATTTAGCAAGCTAATTAGTTCAAATTATAAACGTAAACCATAATTTCGGACAAGCAAAAAATTTGCAAACAAAATTTTCAAACGACGAAAATACTACATCTTAGATTTGGATTAGAAAGTAGTGCCGCGAAAGTAACTGACAAATATCCAGCCCGCCCAGAATAAAATTTCACTATTCATATACTTTTGAGGACATGGCGACAATTAGTAAATCGAATCTTTTTGTAAAGTGCTTCAAACGGTGTTGGTTTTTATACGTTGACTTTATTCTAACAATAATTTTGAAGCAGCGGTTTTTAGGCGCCCAATAATGCAGGCAGCTAAAGCATATTTTCTAGCTCCGAAACGACGGCCGTTAAATTTTCCTCAGAGAAGAAAAGGCAACGAGAACTAGTGGGTGTGTGCCCCATTGGTTACTGACTAACCGCTCAGTACACCAAACACACGACACGACGAAGTAAACTCTACCCCAGTACAGATTTGATTCAAAGAGAAAATAAAACGATTAATATCCAAATGCGACCATTAAATAATTCTTGCATAAACGAGATAATTTGACGGCGGGCACATCTTACTCACACTTATAAAAATATCTTCGATATCTATATTATCACTTTCTTTTTGTGTTTGGTATATTGAGTTGTTATTACTTTTTGACCATAAAAAATTCCAAATCAGTCCGTTCGTCCATTTTGAAACACCTGGCATTCAAAACAAAAAAAAAAAACGAAAAGAAACATATATTCGTCGTAATTAGCAAAGAGTAGAAAAAATGAAAAAAAAAGAATATTTTCAAGAGCAAAAATACCAATAATAATTTATGCTGATTAATATTCTTTGTAAATACTGTCACCTAGAACCTGGCCATAAAGTTAGCCTTCAGTTTTATAATTAATACAAATAAGCTAAAAGCATCTTAGAAAGCAAAACAGAGCAAGAAAAATAAAATAAATAAATAAATCCATAGAACGCGAGTGAAAAGGCTATTTTTGTTGGAAGAAAGCTTTTTGAAGACAGAGCAACGAAATGCAAATGCAAATAAAAACTACATGTTATTCGAATTTGAGAGCAGATGATGCTGGCCGAGAATATTCGGACGGCATTGAATGATGCCGATGCTGCGCAATAATGATAATAACATAAAAAATAACGAATTTTACATAGAATGCATGTGACAATTGGTCAATCGAGGCTGCTCTTACACTGGGAATTTTGCTGATTCTAGGAAAGGTTTTTCATCACTACGCTCCATAGCCTGTAATTTACTGTTTGTTCTTTATCGTCGACAAAGACTAATACAGTCCTTGCAAATACTCTAATTCTAAATATAATTTTGCAACGGTTTCTGCTTGAATTGTAAGTTCGATTCACTTCACTATACCCAATGCCTACTGCATGTTCATCTCTGTTATTCATTGGATTGAGATATAGATCATTATTAGTTCCATTCGTTTTTCCAGCAAACTGTTACTTAGTACAAAAATGCTTGAAATAGTGAATAAGATAAGAAGACATTTTAGCGGGCCACGGTCCACTATTAAATCCTCCGTACCGCCCCTCAAGTGTATGGAAATTAAATTAATTTTTGTTCTGTAATTCTTGCATTTTCTGTAATGCACACAGTTATCTATATGTGCACTTTTCAAATGGGAAGTCACACGGGAAGTGGTCAACAAGTTGGTCCGCCCTCGTTTTTTCGGTGAACACATGGTAGTGCACCAAATGTGTTCAAAATACCACAAAAATTTACGGTCTGTAGGTTGAACACAAGAACACATGATCGAAACACGGACAAACAGTTGTGAATCGATCGGTATAATAGAGGCACCATCGATGGTCGTAAAAAGGCGTACCATATATATGTGACACATATTTCATCTTTTGACATAATGGCCTTAATAGAGTAATAGAGGATTTCCAAGTTGGCAAAATGTGCCGTAGGGCGAATGCTATCTTCCGCGATCCTAATCATTTGATGTATTACTTATATGAATTAGTTATTCTTCTTCGGTGCTTTAGTGCAGACTGTTTTAGATCGATTTTGTTAACTAATAGCGATAAAAAATACGATCATTGAAAGTCTTGCACAGTGCTACAAGCTACACCATTTTTTAAGTACAGATGGACAGATGTACGTTTTGGTGAAAAATGTAGTTTCTCTGCAATTATGGATTCAGTTATCTGAAAGTATTCTTTCACAACTACATTAGGATTTATAATTCAAAAGGAACTTTTTTTTAAATCTAATTATATTGCACCGTTATATATGGGAAATATTTATCTCGGCAAGTAAAACATTTATACAACAAGCAGAAAATGATTTTTTTTTTTTTTTTTGATTATAAATCTTGTCAAAAAACAAGCAAGAAAAAAAAAAGCTCTCAAGTGCGCCGGTTAAAATAGAAAGCATCGCAATGATAAAATTTATGGCCTCGTTTGCATATAGTACCGTTTAGATATTTACAAAAATTCGCAAAGACCCTGAATATTTATAGCTAAAGCCAAAAGCAAAAGTCCTTTTGTCATTTCAATCATTTTGGATTTAATGTCTGCGACAAACATTGTACATATTTCGCTAATCTCAACAGGGAAGTAAAATGAATTCGTCAAGGTTTTCGCTAATTCAAAAAAATTAATTTCATTAAAT
Source organism: Glossina pallidipes (assembly GCA_000688715.1). Lineage (NCBI taxonomy): Eukaryota > Metazoa > Arthropoda > Insecta > Diptera > Glossinidae > Glossina > Glossina pallidipes. Next base: position 406,097 of record KK499794.1, on the reverse strand, counting down.
AATTAATCTTAACATAGCGCATCCATGCACATGTCTTCATGATAATAATAATAAAAAAAAAAAAATTAAAAAAATTAAAACAGATAAAAATAAAAATTATAGCGTGAACGCTTGTCATTGTGCTGCATAAACATGTATAGGCTTATCGGATTCTAATAGCTTTGCAGTATGCTCACCGCCCAATACACCATTTAAAAGCAATTAGTCATATTTAGTGTAAAGCACTGTTAAGGTAGCGGGTTTACACCAAAAAAATCGACGAGGAAGTGTCAGTACCGGTAGCGAAGGAGAAGCGACGACAGGTCCAACTAAGCAAACTAAGTAATACATCAAATGACTAGGACCGCTGAAGGTAGCATTTATTTATTCGCCCTACGGCACATTTTGTCAAGTTGGAAATCCCGCTGGATTAGTCAAAAGATGAGATATATTATATCCATCTCTGTCCTGAAGATTTTAATAGAAACGTTTATAACTTGCGATCTTCTTTTCTCATTCTAAGCACGACATGAGATTGTTTGAGTTTACATTTTATGAACATATTATGCAATATATTTTATTGTAAATATTAAGAAAACGGGAAAACTATTATTCTCGTACGCAGAATAACACACTGGAACGAATATTTATATCATATTTTGATCAAATTTATGTATTTTTTTTGCTGAAACTCAGACAGGAATATATACAACTTTGCACTTTTTTTTATTTTCTTTTTTATTTTTTTTTTGATTTCTTTTGTTAAATATGACCAATCACTCAGGGAATGTCCTCTTCAAAGCTAGGGACTTTCCTCAATTCGAAAGAGTTAAATATAAATTTCTTGTATTTACTTAGAGAGTAGACTGGACAGAACAAAGCTAACTGGGAAGAAACTTTATAATAATGAAGCACGCACAGGAATCGCCAGAATGAGACTTGTTTTCAGAAAACAGATAATTTGGCTTATAATAAACTAAAAAGTAAAAAATAAATTGTGTGAAAACATGTTTTCAGAACATATCTACAACTAAATTAGGACGAGCACCCAGGTGTCATGTCTGCTGGTTCTTCTTTTCTCCCAAAAATACTGATTGAAATGCCACGAAGTTCGTGTAATTCGTGTAACATTTACAGCCTAAGAGTAAGTTTGCTTAGAGGAAAAAGAAAACCTTAAAAAATTCTCTTTGAATTTGTATTAGGATGCGTAAACGATACCAACGTCCACCTCAGTCCACTAATATTATAACGCGCCTTGAAATTTTATTTATTTTTATATTTATAATTCGTATAACTATTTCCGATGAATGCTGGAAAAGCTTTTCGTCACACACATACTTAAAAACCAACAAAAAAGGAGGTAAACAAGAAGGAAAGACACTAAAAGTCACACTTTGTTCTCAGGAAAACCTTCATATAGGAGGATGTCCAAAGCATCATATAACTTAGCATATGCAATCGTAATAACCGGTAATGAGCGGAAAAATCAAAAAACCATGATCTGAAGATTATCTTTGTGCTCCAAGCAAGAATGATTCCGATCGACACTTTCACGTTTAATAAAAAAAATGGCAATTATCTGTAGGGCCACTTACAATACATGATGATGATAGAATGATTATTAAAATAAAAACGTTGCTATATTATCTGTTACAAGGTGGATGGATGCAAACATATTTGCAAAACATTGCGGACGTGCATGGACACGTAGAAGGGAAAATGTGCAATGTATTCAAAAAAAACATACTGACCAACCCACTTATGAAACTAAAGTTTTCGTGGATACTAGAGGAACGGAAAAAAAAACAAACAATGAGACATACCCGTACTTAGCAAGAACGGCCAATGGAAGTTGATAATTGTCGTCAAAACATCATTGAAAGCGATAGCAAAGGAACAGAAAAACACATCCATCCTTTTGCAATTCCTGCGCCTCCTCTCCACATATCAACCTGCTGATGGTTTCGAAAATGAAAACTTAAAAACCCAAAACACCTCTCAGGGAAATGCCTTGGTTTTCAGTGAAAATTTCCAACACGAATCCTCATTCTTTTCATTCTTTAATTGAGATTTATCTGCTTAGCATGCCCACCGTATAATCCACGATACAGGCGTTTGAAAGAATCTGGTATATATGTGTTTCCTCAAGATCGGAACGTAAAAATCTTGGATGGTAAAAAGGTTAGAATTAGTCCCATGGGGGGCTACAAGTTTCAAAATCATCATTCTTATCACAGGGAATATTAGATCGATTGGTCCAAAACTTGCGGTAAGCGACTATTGCGCTAAAGAAATGTTTTGTGATATGCCTATGGTGCAAGGCTTGGTAGGCTTACATATACTTGTAAGTTTTTACATTCATTCTACTTTAGAACTTTTCATTTTAGAGAGTTTAGCTTCGGGATACCTATCGAAGGGGATCGTTATATAACCCGGAGAAGTCCCGATACTCGCTTTATTATCGTGAAACTAACTTGTTGACCCATTGCAAATAAATTACGAATTGAATTGATTACATGACCATATTTATAGATCTCACAGATCAAGGACGAATACTCAACTGGTCTTTTAATGAACGCTCTACTTGATATATAAAAAGCAAAACAAAATGATAAAATTCGGCATTTTTTATTAATTGCCTCTTTAGTATAAATTTATTAGAAATTTTTTTTTTGGTTTAACCTTAACATTTTAAAGGACGATTGAACTAAATTGAATTTTCAGTTTTGTTTGTTTATTAATTAATTAATATTGCTACACATCCGCCTGAGTGTCCGAGTAGGCAGGAGTCTCGACTAGCGATTCAATGGTCGCGGGGTCAAATCTCAAGTGCGGTAGAATTTTTAATAATAATAATAATAATAATAAAGCCGAAAGCCTTAGATCAGTGGTTTCCAACCGTTTTGTACCGGCACCCCCCTTTTTAAAAAAAAAAATAATGCTCCCTTTAAAATACAAGCGAGATATTTCGATTCGAAGAAGAGTATGAATGGGATGTTTTAGCATTTGTACACCAAAAATTCGCGGCGAGGATTGTGGATTACGTATACTGCTGATTCATTTTTTTGACACCTATTTGCTTTTTTGGTTTGTATTTGAAAATGATATTTTGGAAACGGCTACATGTCTCTCTTGCAACAGGTTGGAAACCACTGCCTTAGATGCTGGTGCTTTAAGACGTTAGTCTTGGAATTTATTCTCTGGCTAAATTTACAATAATTATAATAATAATATTGTTACACATTTCCTCTTTTCTCGATACGGTCCATATCACTAGATCGTGGATATTATTTTCAAGACAAATGCCCTTCAAAGTTCTTTTAATTCCAAGTTTTTTTATTTACAAGGATTATTTACATTTTACTTTGGCAATACTCTCGACTTCTCAACTTTAGTATTCTTGTTCGACTCAAATGTTCTCGTACCACTAGCCCTGCCTTCCGCAAATAGTCTATTTATATTCATTTCTACAAGCATGTTACTATTACCTAACTTCGTGGCTTCATTTTTAATCCGTTAACCTGCTTTTCCGCTAATCGTTTTCGTCGGCCGGTGCTGCATGACGCGCTGCGAATATGCCCTAGGGAATTTATTACTTAAAAAAAAAAAATCAATTAGCATTAACTTTTCTATAAATAAGCCAAAATTGAAATTATTAATAACAAAAGAGCTTACCGCAGCTTTGCTTATACAGGCGCTATGAAAAGTACAGCGAATTCAAGGAGATACGGTGAGTTCAGGGAGGTACAGCGAATTCAGGTGGCCAGATAGCGCCGGGATGAAATAAATAAAAATAAATAAAATAATTTTAATAATCAATTTAATATCAATTTAATATTTTTCGTGCTGGAAACTTTAGGCATTTAAAGCAACTGACTGCTTTCATAAAATCAGCTGATTTTTCTTTTTAAACTTTTTATACTCATAACTCAGTCTACCTACACAGATCGCCTATACTTCTATTTCTCGGGCACTCTCTGCAGGAATACCAACCAACCACACTAAACTAAAAACGTTGGGAATGATTGCGGTGCATAACGTCGCATGTTCATCAAGCATAAGCATCATCAAAAGTTTCTAAACTAAAAAATCACTCTTAAAAACGTTTTACACACGCACCACAAAATCGAAGTCATAGCACCTACGCGCCTTTTTTACCGTTACTGGGTTATAGGTCTAAATCTATACATACAGGCCTAATCCTTTTTTCCCTCACAAAAAAAAAAAAAAAAAAAAAATATCGTTATTAACCAGCTATGGGGTAAATCATATATGAAATTAACGATTGTTGAATGCGTGCAGGCACAACGCGTGGTCCATTTAACTCGGCGATGTCAAGTAACCGTTCTTGTCCATAACTGGAGACCACGACTAAACGCGAAGATTGAGAGGGTAAAAATTTCAATAATTTTGAATCCACTAAAACTGGCATAGGCGAAACCAAACGCAACATTCCCAAATCATAGACCATCAAGAAACGATCAATTGCTAAAGCACTTTGCCGTCCGCGATATCCACATGATATTAGTACATAAACTTTATTTATGTGACACGGTGACGCTCGGAAGGAAGAGAGGAGAAGACAAAGAGATAGGAGGAGAGCAGGAGTGTTAGTGGTCGTAACCTGATGGGTTAAAAGATACCCACTCGTTTTGAAATGTCCCGTGTATAGGTGACATGCATATGTTGCTATTTATTGCTTCACAAAAGTTTTGTGAATTTTAATTAATGTTGTATTTTATGTATAAACTGTACTTTGCTAACTTACTTAATATCATTTGTGGTCGAAGAAAACGATGAACACGTCGACGACGGCAAATGCACTTCACCGAAACTGAGATCCTTTCTTCTACGTTTAAAAAATATATTTCTAGACAAAAACGGGGAGGTATTAGCCGTTTGGTATTTGTAGAGGATACACAGAGAAGATACACAGCTAAATGTGCGTATTACGCACTTGTGAACTATTTAAAAAAAACTCTTAAAGTAAAAGATGTCGTTAGGCTGCAGAATATATTGTGTCGGCAGAATATATTCTATAGTGTTAAGAGTCGTGTGTAATATGGCCAAGTATCTATAAACGCAGATACGCAGATTCATCTAGTGAGATGTTACAAATCAAATATAAAAACTTGATTCAATCAATCAGGGACAACATGGTCCTTTAACTTTAATTTAAAAAAACTTATATATTCTTAGTCAAGAAAATTTCGCAGCCTTTGCTTAAATATTAATTTAAAAACTGCTAAGCGTAATAATAGAAAGCTTCATTTGTAAAGTCATAAAGTGCGTTATTAGACAATATTACACGTATAAAGCGTGCGTATCGATGTGCGTATTATTGTATATCTAATGAAAAGCAGCAAAACGGGGAAGGGATGATTTCACCCCTTCTTTGCTTAACCTTTAAAATTGAATAATGTCGAAGGAATATGTACGATTACAAAGTCCATTTATTTTTACGAGCGCAAGGAAGGAGGTAAAAGAGGACGTAAACCCGGCCGAAAAGCATCAAACGAAAAAATTGATATTAGAGCTAAGTTGGGTAAGTTTTAGATTTGCTTAATCATTTTAACAAAAAGAAAAAAAGGATCTACTAAAAATGAAAGTGTAGTAGTAATTCCATAAAGTAGTCAATGGCAGTGTAAGTAAGACGAACGTAACTGAATTATTTAAGAAAAAGCAAATAACGCAATAGACTTGAGGCCCGTATGAGGATTAAATGCGCAGGCACCATTTCTTTTGTATCGCAACGAAATTACCACAATTATTCTTAGATTATCAAAATTAACACTTGTTGCATTATAAGAATTATTCTCAGATTCTCAGATTACCAGAATTAGCACTTGTTGCATTATAAGAATTATTCTCAGATTCTCAGATTATCAAAATTAGGACTTGTTGCATTATAGGTACTATCAACAAATTCTCTCAGATTACCAGAATTATTCTCAGATTATCAAAATTAGCACTTGTTGCATTATAAGAATTATTCTTATATTACCAGAATTATTCTCACACTGCTACGGCTGCCGGGAAATATGGAGACATTACGCAAATGGACAATGAATAAAAAATCTATATTTGGATATGTTCGGGGAAGTTTAACCACCCGCATACCGTTTGTTTGTTGATGAGAATTTCAAGCCAGTCGTTTCAATGAAGTTCCTTGGTGACGAAGAAAGTTTATACTTGGGGCTTGTGGGCTAATATTTATAGAAGAAAAAACTATATGAAAGAGGAATAAGTCGGTGAGAGAAATTTACCAAAATATTTTATTATATGCAATAGTTGTATAATTTCTCTTTTAATTTCGAGAGAGGATTTCTCTCTTTCAAACTTGATACATTTACAGAGATTTAACGCGAAAACTATGAAACGCTTTTCGTTTATTGCGTATAAAGATTGCAATTTTTATCAATATGAAAACGTTTATAAACTCACGCCTAAGAATATGCGCATCAAAGGTGTCTAAGGCAAAACGCTCAAAACAACGTAATGTTACCTGTGAATGAATTCATAAGTGTTTAAATGATTAAATGTAGAATAAATTATAAGTACACAAGCTATTAAAATATTCGATAGTGTATGAAACTTTTTTTTTATTATTTACTTTTGCATAAAATCATATAATGTGTGTGAATATATATAACGTTCACAAAATTAATAAATTCATTTCTTTTCCAGGCCTAGCAATATATACAGCGCTTCGTTTATCCCATTCAATAATCGATAATAAGTAAAAACAAATATAAATGAATTTACCATCTCTATGAAATACATTACACGCACGTACGCGACACACAACTGATGAGGATTTCTTTGATTATTTGGCAGCATGGCATTGTTATTGTAAGACTTAGTTTTACCCATTTAGTCATGTCTAAAAAAGAGAGAAAGAAGAGAAAAAGTGAGTTGTTTCAATTTCAGTTTTTCTCTTCAGATAAAATGTCACATTACGAGAGCTTGCGAGAAATAAATATTATACGTAAAAGAAAAAACATATGTTTGTTCCGCGAACAGAGTAGTTGGTTATAAAACAAATACTTGAATAGTTGTTCGCTTAGTCCATTAAAAATCAACATAAAAAAAATTGTTTCAACAAAATAAAACTAAAATAAAACTATGGGGAAGAAATTCGGACGTTCTACCAAATCGAAAATTACCACAAAGGATAAAACGTTTGGTAAAAAACAATTGAATAGTAAATTCCAGCATCGGAGTAGTTCTGCAGTTGAAGCACTAAAAAAACAAATTGACTTAGAAAAGAGTACCTTAAAATATCATGATTTAAGCAAGATTCCAGAGGAAATCGTTGAAGAGGAAGAACAAGAAGATCATTTCCAGAGTTTAGTCAACCAATTGAGTGTAGCAAGTAAGATAAAATGAAAGTGAACTTGACTGAACTAAGTTAAATATACTTATCCTTTTAGCTAAAAAGCGGCCATCTTTTAAAGAAGCCCCGCCAACCTTGTTAGCTTCGAAGTCAAAGGATCGTTCATTAAGCAAACAAAAATCTAATCTAAATCAGAGTAAAACTTCGGGCAAAGAGCACGAATATTTGAATAGATTATTGCCGCCTTCTAACCGTTTTAAAGACCATTTAAAGCATGAATTGGACGCGGAATATGTAGAAAAATTAATAGCGGGATCTATAGAGAAATTTAAAAAAACTGTGGAATGGTCTCAGTTGGAATGCTTGCATGTGTTTATACCTAAAAATAAAGACAACGATCAAATAATTCATATCGATGAAAATCCACCTAAAACACTGGCGACAGCTGCTGATCTAGAGGCTGTTGGTGTGCAACCTTCATTAGCTAATAAAGCTCCTACCCCATTAAGCGAATTGCAAAGCGAATTATTTTCCATTGTCAACGTGTATAAAGATCTTTATTATCCTCATCGAACTTTAACGAACGGAGAAGAAGTTCGTTTGGTGTACACTTTACATGCTTTCAATCATATATTGAAAACCCGAGCCTGTGTTATGTTGAATAATAAAAAAATTGAGGAAGAAGAAAACAGTAATAACGGCTTAGTATTGGCTGATGCATATCGTGATCAGGGATTAGCGCGTCCTAAAGTATTGATTGTTGTGCCATTTCGCGATTCTGCATACCGTATAGTTTCATTAATGGCAGATATTGTCAAAAAGAACGTTTCGGCATCATCGGGTGAGTAGGAAAAAGTTATTACTTTTGTTAACCATAGGCCTCCATTTTCTTCTTTTTTCAGATAATGACCAAAAAACAATTATGAATTATGAACGATTTTTGCAAGAATTTACGGGCAATAGTTTGTATTTTCCTAAAACAAACCCCAAGCCGGAGGATTATGAAAAAACTTTTACTGGCAATACGGACGACAATTTTCGTTTAGGGTTGTCTTTAACCAAAAAGACTTTAAAACTTTATACTGATTTCTACGCATCAGACATTTTAATAGCTTCCCCTCTTGGCTTAAGGGTTACAATGGGCGGTACCAGCAATAGCGATGTAGAGCATGATTTTCTAAGTTCCATCGAAGTTCTCATTATTGATCAAGCAGAATTGATTTTGGCTCAGAATTGGGAAAATCTTTTGCATATTTTAGAACACATGCACTTGCAGCCAAAAACTTTACGAGCGACGGATATAAATCGTGTTCGCCTTTGGTGTCTTAATGGCTTTTCCAAATTCTATCGTCAAACGTTGATGTTCGCTTCCCATGAATTACCAGAATTTCGAGCCGTTTTTAACAATAAATGCTGCAATTACGAAGGAAGCGTGCGAATATCTAACCCCGTACAGCATGGGGAAATACATAATGTCTTGGTACCTTTGGCTCAAGTATTTCAACGTATTGATGTTACCGGTTTAGAAAATGTACACGAGCAGCGTTTGCACTATTTCATCCATAAGGTTTTGCCACAATTCAAAAGCAGTATTTTTGCTCATACAATGATTTATGTACCAAATTATTTCGACTACGTCCAATTGCGGAATTATTTTAAAACAGAAAATATTAGCTTTGTTCAAATTTGCGAATATACAAAAAAGGAAAAAATTGCCCGGGCCCGAGATATGTTCTTTCATAGCGCTGCGCATTTCTTACTTTACTCGGAACGTTCACATTTTTTTAAACGCACTCGAACGAAGGGCATTCGCCATATGATTATGTATCAGCCGCCGATGTTTTCCCATTTCTATGCTGAAATGATCAATTTGATGCATTCATCCAACCAAAATGCTCGAGATGGGTTAGACGATTCTATGAGTTGTACAGTGTTATACACTAAATATGACCAATTACTTTTAAATGGTATATTGGGCAGTGAGAATACTGCAAAACTATTAGAATCCGATAAACCCATACATGTTTATGCAGCACAATAACAAGCGTTAGCTATAATTTTTATTTATAACAATATAGATATGTAAAGATAAAAATTTGGTGCTTTTGTAAAATAAAACCATTCGCATTTATTAGCAGTTTGAATAAATTATTATTATTGTTTAATATTATATCTTAGTTACAATAAATAAAGAGGAAGTTTGGTATAATATGTAATCTCAATGCAGCACATTAAGACTTCATTAAACAATTTCGCACTCATTCCAATTTGCAACTATTTTCTTTAAGATTTTCGAAAAACAAATGCCCCAAGTTCGCGGACATTAAAAATTTCAGGGAGCTGCAAAAATAGACAGGCAATTATTTTTGAAACTACTTGTAATATCCAAAATCTGATTATACATATATTATAAGAGTAGTCAGAACATCGTATTTTAACTGTTATATGAAATGAATGTTATAGCATACACCACGACAATATAGATCATATAAACTAAATATCATAAACTTAAGGTTACATGAAATTAAATGAACAAAAATTGGCTTTAAAATTTGAATGCTGTAGCATTCACGTCATTTTGCATCACTATGAAAATTAATGCTATAGCATTCACGTCCGCGAACGTGTTTATGAATAGATGTTTGGGATTTGATAAATATTTGTTTGTTGTTGCCATACAAATTTGGTTTTAGTTTTAACAGCAAATGCGGAAGTTTCGTCCGAACAATCTCGAAATTTATTAAACAAATTGTGGACCTTTTAACAGAAAACTATGAACACATAAATAATTTTGTTCTTCTTTCCTATGTTCATGGCTAAATGTTTTACGCGTTAACATGCCGTTACCTTATTCTTATGGTATTTTTCAAATTTAAAAAAAAGAAAAGCAGCTAACGGTTTTTAATTAAAAACAAAAAGTGGAAATGAATTTCTCTTAAAAAAATACTAAAAAAAAAAACAATTTGTAAAATGACTACATTTATCTTGGAAAATCACTTAAACATTACTATGCTTACCAAGAAACAATTGTATAAAAACGTGAGTACGTATGCATATTCGTTTGTTGCAACATTGAGAAGAAAGAAAGCTCAAAACATCTCATAAATATATGCATTTTCAATCCATGCAAATTCTGAATCGACTTAGGCATATCCGTCTGTCCGCCTCCACAATAGCTATCTGATGTCTGCGGTAGACATTCTCTAAGACTGGCAATGAAAGAGAGTGCAACATAAACTAAAAACACGTCCACTTTCTACGTTTTTTGGTCACTGCACGTAATTGCAATGGAATAATTGGAAAGGATAAGAATCTCCAGATACATTTTATGGAAAAACATACAAGACACAGTCGAATTAAAAACGAAATGGAAGCCTTGAGGCGGCAAAGGCAGAAAGTAGCAGATGTAGCTGACAGCGGAGTGCGAGCCAAAGAGGCACTCATAAAAGTCGTGAAGAAGATGACTCTCCACGACAAAATCGTACAAATGAACTTCGATGCAGTGTACATAAATAAGAAGACAGTATATTCACGAACGGAGGATAAACTGCATGGATGCGAGTATATGAGCAGGAGCACTACGAAGGCGAGGAGCACCAAAGAATCCTCGTCTTCGTCGAAGATTGATGAGGGGTTTCAACATGGTACTCATCGTCCATCCCTTCACGCGATATAAAGGTGCTACGGCCGACAAATTAGATGACAATCTCCAGCTTGCCGAGGGGATGGGACTTCAAGTAAAAGCTGTCGACTGCGACCGATTTGTCGCCAGGCAAACCATAAGTATGGTTTAAGATAAGTATGGGTTAATGGAGTGTACAACACCTATCTATACATCCTGGAAGCCTTCAGAAATAAGTTCACATCAGCCGCTGTTCAAGCCGAATACAATAAAAGCGTATTCTTAAAACTCTCTCTCGCAAATAGAAGCGCCCAGCTCGGATTCGATACGCGCAGAGGCTGCGCACGCTCAACATTTAGTCGTTTCAGTTTTCTGTTACACAAGGACTGCATGCTGTTTGCCAATGGATCAAACGAATTTAAGGAAACGCAATGCTTACAAATTTGGATGTGCTTGTACCCTCTTCTTTAAAGGGACGCACTTATTTAAAGCATCAAATCAACTTTTAATTTAATTACTCAACCACTGCACCACGGACGATGACCACATTGTGTACATTTATCGCAATGAGAGTCATTGGTGTTCTGTAAACAAACTTATTGCCTTTTCCCAAACGGTGTTGTTTATTTATTTATTAACACATGTTTTTTTCAATATTTTCTCAAATGTAATCAAATTTATATTTGCTCTTCGTATTTATGCTTTAATGCCCGCAAATTTATATTTGCTCTTCGTATTTATGCCCACATAATCCTCTGGCTTAGAATACAAATTTTCCTAAAACTCTCATTTCTCACAAGCTCTGGAAATGTGAAATTTAATCTGAAGGAAATAACTGAAAATCAAGCAAATTTCTTTTTCTCTTTTTTCTCTCTTTTTTAGACATGACATTTGTACATGGGTACAAATAAATCTTACAATAACAATGCCATGCTGCCAAATAATCAAAGAAATCCTCTCATCAGTTGTGTACCATGTATGTGCGTGTGTAAATTTAAATGTATTTTATAGAGTTGGCAAATCTATTTATATTCGTTTTTGCTGATTATCGAATAATGAAAGCAAAACAAAGCGCTGTGTATATTCCTAGACCTGGAAAAGAAATTGATTTATTAATTTTGTGAATGTTATATATATTCACATACATAATATATATAATTTTATACAACATAAAATAAGGTACATATGCTTTCGAATATTTTGATAGCTTGTATACTTATAATTGTGTTCTGAGTAGTGTATGTCTTCTTTTCGTCTGCGATTTTTTGATTGTTTCGGTGTTTTTGTGTATTTGGCTCGTGTCTTGTTAGTGTTTTTGCCTAAACTGGTTATCGCGGATACCGTATGTGCTTTTATTTCCTCTATATGTAATAAAAAAAAAAACCAAAAGCACAAAAAGAAATATAAAAAAATTGGAAACAATTGACATTTTCCATTAGTAGTTCCCAGTCTTTTTCCAATGAGTGGTTTTTTTCCCAAATTACTAAATAATAGACAATAATAAGGCATAACGGCCCCATTGAAGCCAAATAAAAACTCAAATAGATTTCATCTACTAGCGGAAAAATCTTCGCAGAGAAAAAAAATTAAAAATCCGGACTTTCCGGTGTTGCAAATCAATAACATCACCCCAATTGACAAAAAATATGTTGTTATTTCTTCAACTTATGTTAGCGTAACAATTTCACAAATCAGTCCTTCGCTATAAAAAAGCTCTAGATGGTATTACAACACATATAGACTCTATCCCGATTCTGCGCGATGGGAATTTACTTGTACTCGCTGGGAACCCGCGCGCAACCAAAAACTTTAAAGTCGAAATCATTAGCTAATTTAGGTGCAATTTACGCTGAGCTACATGAGTGACTGAAGTTTATAAATTCACTAAGTTAAATGATGACGGAAAAACTCGTTCTCCTATAGGAAGGTTAATTATGACCTTTGATCGTTATCGATTACCGGAAACAGTTAATGTGGCTTAGTATGAATGTAAAGTGGAACTCTACATTCCAAATTCCATGAGGTGGAAAAACTGCCAACGACTGGGTCATACGGTAAAAAGATGCAACAGTGCTCCATCTTGTGTTACTGTGGTCTTCCTCCACATGCTGAAAGCTGTACGCTTAGTTCCTAAATAAATTGCAATGATCAACACTCGGCATTAGACAAACAATGCTCACGGTTTATACAAATGCGTGAAATTCTAAAAATCAAAACAGAAAATTACTGTAGCATGGGCGAAGCGCGACGCAAGTATCGGGAAATAAATCCATCTGGAACCCAAAGAATTAACAAAAGTAACACCTACGCTGCTGTCGCCTCAGGTCGCAAATCGAGCCTAATAAGCCTTTAACTCCAACTCCTTCCAATGAAAAACCTGTTCTACCATAAGCCAAAAATATTGCGAAACCAGTTCCATCACCCGCCAAAAATAATATTGAAAAAATCAAAGCAACAGCAAATATTGAAAAATTAAAACAACAACACGTATCCTAAAGTCTAATAAACTAAATTCCCCAGAATCACCAGCTGTCAAGTCTAGTCAGCAAATTACTGTAATGGATCCAATCTTTCATCACTTAATCAACCTTCAATTTCAAATTATTCATGTGCGCCCACTATTTGCATTCAAATGTACGCAGCCGCCTAAGTACAGATTGTTCTGCTGGTAAGAACAAATTATGTACGCAAAATTCCTATAGCGACATTTTCGATGGAGACGTTGACATGTCAACTTAACTCACCTACCACTCCGTTTCCATGTCACTACAATTAAATAAAGTTTTTAAAATTATACAATGGAGCATTGAGGGACTTATTAATAATTTTGATGAACTCCGTACAGTTATATATATCCCTTCAAAAGATCCATAGTAGAAGCTCTTTTAATCCTATTCCACCCAAATCATATACTGGATACTTTAGGAAGGCTGGTCAAAATTGATATTGCAAACAAGGAGTTGGTGTTTTTATAAAATCAAATAAAACTCACAAACGCATGAATTTAAGCTCATACATACAAGCTGTAGCGATACAAATAGTCTTAAGCATAAAATTTGCAGAGCTTTCGCTTTTCGCAATCGTTTCCTCAGCAAGAACTCTACAATTTATTCTCCGTACAAAACTCTACAATTTATTCTCCGTATTAAAGACAAGCCAAAAACTATACATAAAAATTTAGTTAAGAAATACAATACGGTGGATGTAAACTAAATTTAATTAATTAAGGCATACAAAACTATAAATATATAAGAGTTTAGTTATATACAAAATAAAATGAATTAATGAAGAACTACCATTCACTTAGATAAAATCCTCTTACGTTACGGAAAATTGTCAACGTATTCTAACACATTGTTAACGTCTTCTAACACATTAACAATTTTCTCCCTGAAACGCTAAGGGTTTAGTGTGATCGCATATCGTTGTAATGCATCCACTTTGATGTGTGACAGAATTATGCAAAGTCAGCATAATTCAATTGCAAAAAGAAAAGAATTATTATGTCACACTTCAACTGGCTGAGAATTGCACTTCGTAATGCAATACGACGCTAGGCGTGCTAATTAAAATAATCCGTCACAATTATAATATTATTTTATGCTCTCGCTAGCATAATGAAATTTGTTAGTTTTAGTATAAACAGCCCTGTAAATTTTAAATAAAACCAATTGTTAAGAGTTCAAAATTGCGTTTTAATTCGTTAGATTAAAAAGGCGTTCCATCCGCCTAAATAAATTAGCTACGGACTACTTATAGCCGATCTCTTTACTGGCACTAAAAGAAGTGGACAGACTTGGCGGACTGAAGCTGACCAGTATAGGAAGGTATTGCAATTACAAATACATTCATTACAGATTGTAACATCTAGATTATCTTGGTTTCTTAAGTCCAAGAACCTGATTGTAAAGCAACAAGTTAGTTTCAAGCGGCGTAGAGGGTGCCTCGACGCTCTTTTACATATTGATTATTTTACAAACAAAGCAATTTCCGAAACGAATAATGTAACAATTCTCTCTATTTCTTCAATTCTTCAATTACATCAAACTGTTTATGCCGCACCGACGGCTTAAAATTAAAATTAACAATCATCTCTCTGATTCCTTTCCGCTAATGAATGGCATTCCGCAAGCATATCCTCTTTCTGTCACGCTTTTCCAGATCGCTTTCAATGAAATTAGTAAAATTCTTTGCCGTGTACCGAGAATCGAACATTGTCTCTACGTGGACGATGTATACATTTTAACAAAAGAAAACGATAGCACGAAGGCAATCAACATCCTCGAATCTTTTGGACGAGAGATCTCCACAAGGGCAAACTCGTCAGGCGCTAAAATTTCTATACAAAAATCAAAAAAATTCACATTTATCGAAAGCAGGTATGTGATGCAGGAAATGTACTGGTGCATATTAGTGCCTTACCAGTGCTAAACGTACTCCATATTCTCGGGCTCACGTTTTCCAACAAATATCGTTGGAAAACACACTGTCTTCGATTAAAATATTCTATTTTAACAAGGGTGAATTTCATACGGTAGGTTGCGTGGAAAAGCCGCGCGCACATTAACACTATTGCTCATCTTACCAAAATGCTTGTTTTAAGCAAGATTGGCTATGCTTTGATAATTTATAGCAATAGCTGAAAATCTAATATCGACATCCTTAAACAGGTCTATCACCAAGCCCCCAGAGCAAGTTGTTATGCTTTTCGGACGACGCCCACAAATAATATTATAATTAAAACTGGTCTCCCAGCTTTAGAAAATAGACTTTATGATTTAAAAGCTCAAATGGTCCCCAAACTTCTTAATTTAACCCAAATCTATTCTCGGTGAAGATGTCAGAAAAATTATTGCCAAGAAATTTTTGAAAGTCACCATCTGCAATTGACTATGGTTTACACGTCGCAAAGGAATTGAACATTCGTTTAAAAATTTTCCGCTATTTTGGTCTTAAACCTGCATGGATTTTGAAAGACTACTCTTTTGACATTTCCTCGTCTACGCACAAAAAAAAAATACTGCAAATTACGTCTTCAGGAATGTAATAGTTGAAAAAACACAAGTACTGGAGAGAAAAGGTGTAATAGTTGAAAAAACACAAGTACTGGAGAGAAAAGGTTGAAATCTTTCATACACAGATGGCTTAAAAAGCTTGCTTCAGAACAGGGTCTTCTCAGTCACATATTCCACGAACGCGCTTCAACTTTCGCAACCGAAGCGAGAGCTATCCTTCACGCTGCGAACCTTTTTTATAAAGACAAGCTCAAAACCGTCATTGTTACTGACATTTTGTTTGTCTTAAAAGCTATACGGAATCCTTCGATTTCGAGATGGAGTACCATCAACAAATTAAGGAATATCATTACAACACCCGGCGAAAAAATGAAAATGCTATGGGTACCAAGTCATAACGGTTTATTGGGAAGTGAGCAGGCTAATCGAGCGGCGAAGTATGCTTTTTCTGCACCTCTAATTATGGGTGATGTCATGGAAAAGTTGGATCTTCAAAGATATATTGGAAGAAAAGTTAAAAGGCAATTACAGAAGTAAATCTACGATACCATCATCAGCACCACTCTTCTATTAACCCTCAAGTAATTCCACCTTTATGTCCAACAAATGTTGAGAAAATCTAGATCCAAACATTGTCGAAAATTCGCCTTGGCGATACAGTTGCAAATCACCAATGGATCTTGAAGAAGTCTTCCTCCACAATCTGCAATTGTGGGAAAAATTCTCACTATAAAGCACATTCTCTGTGACTGCCTTAACTTTTCCTTGGCGAGAAGTATTACATTTGGAGCGATTAACCCTATGGACATTCTAGAATCAGCTACAGAACAGAATATCAATACAATGTATTACTTAAAACTACTAGACTCACTATCTAATTCACTTTTATAAATTAGAGTCGATAGCCTATGCTGCTAGTGCTCAATGTCTTTTTTTTTTACTCTAAGAATTTATATCATTAGTCTAAAATTATAATAATAATAATAATAATATTTTAAAAATGGTATTTTCTCCTTTCATTTAATCATTAAAACACTTATGAATTCGTTCACACAGGACATTACGTCGTTTTGAGCGTTGTGTCTTAAAAATCTTTGACGCGCATATTCTTAGGCGTGAGTTTATAAACGTTTTCATACTGATAAAAATTGTAACAAATGCCACACAATGCAATCTTTATACGCAACAACGAATGAATAAATGAAAGACGATAGTTTTACACGTTCAATCTCTGTAAGTGTACCAAGTTTGAAATCTTCTCCCAAAATTAAAAGAGAAATTATATAACTATTATATATAAAAAAATATTTTAGTAAAGTTCTCTTACTGACTTATTCCATTTTGAATCCAGAATACACTCAATACTATGTAATAGTATTCCTTCGACACACCATAAACTGTGGCTTTCATGAAAATGCTAAAAGTTGAGTATCGGCTGTCATTTTGTACATCATATTATACGTTAACAAATTCAAAAAAACTTTGAATGCTTTAATGCAATTTACCTTCATCATGGTAATCATCCTCGTAGCAACAGAGATTTGTTATAACATCGGCAGCTACTTATTGCGCACCTAATAAATAAACGGTATCCCTAAGCTTTTCATTTCTATTTCAGTTGGATGCAACTACCACGATTTTTCATTTCAGTTCGACGCAACTACCCCTCCTCTCCTCCTATCTCTTTGTCTTTTCCTCTCATCCTTCCGATCGTCACCGTGTCACATAAGTAGAGTTTATGTACTGTCTAATATCATGTGGATATTGCGGACGGCAAAGTGCTTTCAGTGATCGTTCAAAAATCAGCGACGGGGGTTTTATAATAGAGAGTTAGTGTGGCGCTATTGATTCCAACATGTGAATATCAAACGAATAACTTTACCCAAATGACTTTCCTATATGTCAATATACATTGGTAAAATTGTTTGCGTTTCCGAACATATTTGCGAGTAGTGCGTGCGGACGGGATTCACTTTTATTTATTATGTTTATATACACGTATATAAACATGTATAAAGTTGCATTGTCTAGGATATTTATGGCAAGTAAATTAAAACAAGTAGTATTATTTCCATATATAACAATGTCGTTGGTATTATTACAAATAAATTAATCCATCAGGTGGAGTTTACTATATTTATTTTAGAATTAACGATTCTTGGACGCATAATATATTTTCATGTTAGGAATGTGTAGAATAATTTGCAGCATATGTTCTTGTTTATCTTATGAGTGATAAGCAGAAAATATTGTTTTTATTTTTGAAAACCTGTGTGATCTCAGATTATGCTGTAATGCGGCCGTGTTCTTACACCGATTTTTTCCATTTCCCACACCAACCTGCGTGCAAGAACAATAATTGATATATTTGCGCATCTTTAACACATTCTCCATTCTATATCACACATTGATGCATTCATACTTTGCTTCATCCAAAAAGAGCGCAGTCTAAAAAAGCAATGGCGAACGTAATATAAATTAATATGGCGGCACACATACTTGTTGTGGTAATGCCGCCAATATGAATAACGCAGGTGTACAATAGATGTACAGTATTCAGCAGATTTGCACAGAGACTAGAAATTGTTAATTTATTTCAAAATAGTTGTAGATCAACTTTTGCATTATGTTGACTTCATTCGTTCAATACTTCATTCATTATTTAACTAATTAATTAATTCGTTCACTTACGCATGCATTCACTCCCTCACTCATTCATTTATTTATTCTTTCCTATATTCAATCTTTCAATCTTTTTTCATTGCCTCACTCATTCACTCATTCATCTTTCTTTCATTTAATTTAAAAAAGAAAAGTAGTTCCAATAAAAACACAAACGTATATAAAAAATATTTCATTTGTCGATAAAATACTTGCAAAATTTTTGTATATTAAGGTAAATAATGAATTAAAAATCTTTGAAAAAACCAAATATTAAACATCTCATAAATTAAGTATATTCCTACTCAGCTAAGCTAATGCCGCTGACCGGGTTTGATTTGTTCAGAAAATTGCTAAGGAGACACCAACGAGACTTCCGGAAGAACTAAATGAATCTCAAATAGGTATTCTTTCAAAAATATTTGCATGTAACTCCTTTTTTCTCTCCAACAATTTAATTTATTAAATACTATACCAAATTTTTAATTTAATTTCTGTAAAACTCCTTTCTTTTCAACAACTTAACTTATTAAATACTACCCTAATTTTTTATTTAGTTTTCATAAAATTTCTTTTTTTATATTTTTTTAATTTTTTTTCACTTCAATTCGTACAAATTCTTTCTTTTGCATTTGTAAAATGGCTTTGATTTTTCGATAAAAACCGTTACCTGTTTTTCCTTTTACATGATTTATAAAAAAAATACCATGTGTGGAGAATGGAGGATGGAAAGCACAGAGTTGTTTTCAATAAATTGCAACGTTCGATTCTGTTAAAGTGTGAGTAAGAATACGTGAATAAAGTGAGAGTGAATAAATGAATAAAGTGAGAGAGTGTAGGAAAAATCCAGGACGCAATTCTGTTAAATGGGAAAAATAACTCTGGCAAAACCTATTCACAAAAACAAATCGTAACACCTCGCAAATATAAACAAAAAAATGTTGGACATATCAGTTAATAATTGTAGTTAATATACAGAAAATTTAATTAAAAATGTAGTCCATTTATCGAAAGGAATACATAATAGAGGATTGAAAAATTATATTTTCAAGAAAGTTAATCAGAATTTTTTTTGGATCAGAGGATTCGCTTATTGTTGTCGATTAGTTTTCTATTTAAATTAATATATGCTTAATAACTAAAAATTTAAGAATGCTGGTACTAAGAAATATTTTTTATTTAAAATATAATAAAAATTTTATACTTTTATATAGACAAAAATTTTATCGAAATTTTTTGAATTTGCTGAGAAATAGATTCAATTAACTCAAATAAAACAGAGTTTGTGTAAATGCTGAGAGAGTTGAGAGAATGTTGTATTTGTTGTTTTTGTGTTAAAAGTTGTTGTCAAATTATTCGTTTTGCTGCTGGCAACGATTTTAAAATCTGAAAATTTTATTGAATCGTTTAGTGCTGCTTTTTACTAGTTAACTACTACTAATTTTTACATCCGCGTCAGCTACTATTAATGAAGTTCGCTTCATCGGTGAAGTAAAAATTTATCAAAATTAGGCATATTTATATAAAAATTAACAGAATTGCACGAGAAAAATTGGTATGAATATTTTATGAAGTATTGTAAAAATGCCATATGAATTGATTTCAAAAAAAAAATTCTTCACTACTGGCAATACCAAAGTGCAATTAAAGTTTTTTCGCGACTGAGAGAGAAACATAATTAATTCCAATTGAAACAAATGCACTTTAAGTGTTTTTATAAAGTTAGAAGTAAAGTTAAAATAAATGTAAAATACATTTAGTACATTATTGTTTATACAGTTAAAGAAAATATAACAGTGAAATTATGTTGGAAAAGTTTTATACGTGAGAAAGTCGGAAACGAGTTAAAGAAGAAAACGTCTTTTTTTTCTTTCCACTACTACTGTTGCAAGAAAAGAAGACGAACGACGATACAACAATCACACACATCATCACATAAAAATATAGAAAAGACAAAAAGTCTCATACACATAATTACATTTAAGTTGCAGGTAAATAAACGATAATTAAATTTTTTTTTTCTAAATTTCGATTATAATCTTATATTGAGATCGTGTCAAATTAAATTTGATTAAAGTTATAAGGAATTCGATTCTTAAATTTGTGCTGGTGTTCGTTTGTGTCTATATAATTATGAGTCAATGCTAAACAGTAAACAACAAAATATGTATGCACTTACATATATATAAAATCGTACAAAAAAAAAGAAGAAAATATGAAAAACAAAAACTCAGTTTTTATGTGTAAGTATGTTATGTGGTGTTGTTGGTATGCTTATGCTTTACCATATCCGTAATTGGGTATACATATGTATTTATGTATATAAGTACATATATCGAAGTTCCCTTAAACGTGTATGTATATATGGACGTAAAAAAATTTCATACCATCAACATTTCAAAGTTTGAAAAATCAATATCGTCGAACAAATGTATGTGAAATTTACAAACAGTGAATATTATAAGTATATTATCAGTATTCGTGATGCATACAGATATAATTTCAATACCCTACATCTCTCAAGACAAAATCACATTAACGGATCAGAATTACGATTATATTTGCAGATATTTCTAGTAGGGGTTTTTTAGTTTTTGAGTACAAATTACCTGGTACGTGCGTGAACAGTAAAATGGATGATTTCTTAAATTTTATTATAATATTCCTTTCATTAAATACAAAACAAAGGAAGTGCAAAACAATTTCTTAACAAATGGAGAATAGGCTGGAATACCTCTTCTTTTCTGTTGCCTTATTGATTATTTCAATCGCGGTAATCGTGAATGCCTGCGGTAAATCTCAAGAAACCTTAATTAGAATTCATATCTTCATTCTCTAAACATACCACGAACTCTATCTATTGAAATTCTATCTACTGAAATTTCGCCGTCTTCATTCATTTTTGAACAAATTTTTAAAGGTGGATGTACGCCTGGAGATCATAATTCATTAATAAAAGTGACGAACCAAAGGGCCATAGGGGAAAGACTACTATCCACAATATATCTTAATTTTTTCGTAAGTTATCATACTGAAGCTGAAACATATTTGGTTAACTTTTCGATCATAATGCATATGTGCAATTGACTCTTATAACTTCCTTGATCATATTGTCTACAGATTTAAAAATGGTAAGGGCTCGACTGTTTTGTTTCAGTGCATAGATTCAAAATTAAAATGTTTACTTTTGTTTGCTTTCTTAAAAATAAGAATTAAGTAGCAGAGAAAGCTTTTGAAACATTAAATATATATATATATATATTTAGTAAATAGTTCTAATAGTTTCTGGCAGAAAGACGCAGCTTGTTTATTGAAATTTAAAATCCTTCGCTATATCAAGGCTGTAAAAAATTGGCAGTTTTTGCAAGAATTTTTTTCAAAACATTTATTGAAGTCCATTTGGATTAGGAATTGCACATTCATCCTCAAGGATGTTTGACAATTGCAACCGTAACTACTTACTGGTAAATAAACAAATTCCATAACTATTTACGAACATAGGCAAAGTTGAAAATTTTCGTTTTAACAAAAAACAACTCTGTTATTTAATTGAAAAGTCTTCGGATTCTTTTCAATTCCGATGGTTTACACGGTAATTATAATTTCTTCATTGGATGCATAATATATCCCAAGCACAAGAAGACTGGAAACAATCGATATCAAGCCCAATGAATTGGACAAATATTTCAACGATCTTTACCTTAACTTCACGATATTTGCTTTTTAAAAACCACTATGGATTCTCCACACTTAACGCGATACTTGTAAAGCACGGTTTCGAAACAGCACAGTACGACTTAAACGCGTTAAACGTTATAGCTCTTCTCCTGATGAAAGCAACCTTTTCCACAGTTTAAAAATTTTTGCATGCGTTTAGTCTAAAAGTTTATAATTAGAAAACGTCTACGAAGTCTTCTTTAAAGAAGGTGATCTTCCAGATTGACAAGTAGCACTGTGGTTATTTGTATTTGGATTAAACTAAGTCAGGAAATTTATTTAGAGAAAGAAAATGGTTCAGTGAGTGGGCTTGTTATTTTGCTTAAGAAATTCTTCCCCTGCGGCACTTACAACATCCAGACTAGAATGGTTTTTTAGTGACCAATATTCAACGGAACGCTTAGATGAAAACAAACAAATATTCATTTATTTCTTATACACAAGAAAGAAGAAGGGTGGAACATTCAACTGATTGAGCAGTTTTCGAAAAGACGGGTAGCAAAAATTAAGCAAATTTGCTTGCTTATACAGTACCTGGAAAAAGAGACAAAATTAAAAAACCTTTATAAAATTGTTCCTATAATGCAAAGTTAAAAATTTACTTTTGTGTAATAATATTAAACAAAATTACAAATCCTAAGTTATCACAAAAACTTCGGCACTTGTATCTTGACATATCAGTTTTTGTTTTTCAAATTCGCAAAATTAAATAAAAAAATGTTGAAATTTCTTGCTATATCAGATATTAAAAATCGTCTTTAAATTATGCTTCTATTTCTAAAGGTGGTCAACATTTTTTCCAGCCAGTAAAAAAGATTCTTCGTCCCTTTTTCCAAAATAAGTTATGATCACCTCACTTAAATAGACACACTTGATGTGCGTCATTAACGAGACTGCTCTGTGCGACTGTCAACTTTTTATAGATTTCAATTGAGTCTCATCGTAAAGCCCGTTACTCATTTATTCGTATTTCTTAATTACAATGCTTTGCTAAATTTGTCACAGATTTGCAGTGTGAAGAAATATGAACCGGAGAACCTATAAAACGACAAATTTAGATCGCCAATTTCCTAGCTTTTTCGCCTTTACTTTTGAAGACGCGCTCACTTTTAGACATCAAAAATTGAAGAAGAACGCCTATGTCAAATAGCAATTTGTTACCTCGATTTTTTACGATTGCGATAGCTCTAACCAGGTCAGACAGGTCTAAAGGTCAGGCATGGCATCATATTTACGTAGGTTTAATTATATTCCTTGTGTGCGCACATTTTTCGTAATCACTGTTGACTATCAATATGCGTTAGTTTAGCTGTTCTATGCATACATATGACGAACGTATTTTCAGTTCAACGTTTCATTTCAATTATTAATATATTGAATGTAGCTACCAAGCATCCAGCTTACAAGCCACTAAGTAAAACTGAAGCACGTAACGGGTGGCAAAATTTTACGTTGCTGATGCTTCTTCTATTTCGTCTTATTTCTCTTCTCTTATTATTTTTTTTCTAACTGACATTTTACGCCCAATTTTCATACATATGAATTCCACTTGCGCTTTTTTTTTTTGTCTTGTTCATCTCATGTTATATACATCCCAAGACAGAAAGGAGAGCGAACAAAAGCAAGAAAAGTTTAGATGAAAACGAAATAGAATTTTTGTCGGAAAAACTCGTAAAGTTTTAAAAGAAAAAAATGATTTACAAACAAAAGGAGAATTTGCTGTTCGGAAGATGAAGCTATGATCTGTAAACGTTATTAGACCAAGAACGTACATGAATTAAGGAAAATACTCGTACTCGTCTTATTAAATTATTAAACCGGTAGTTATGTATAACGGGCGTATGCTAACAGCATTACACTAAGGGATTTTGCTTTTTCGTTGTATTACCAAAGTTTTGGTAAAATAGAAAATTTTCATTAAAATCTTTTGCTCCTTTGCGTTGTATTTTTTTTCGCAGTGCATTTGGGTTAACCCTAGTCGCGTTGAGGAAAAGCGCTCTAGGAGCACGTACACATACGCCAGCCGTATATATATATATATTCACGTTTCTTTTTTTTTTTTTTTTTTTAAGTTTTAGTACTTTAAATATTAACACGGTATGGAGCCTTCAGTATGCATATCTGATGAAGCCGATTTCGATGGCCAGAACACAGCCCTGCAAGATTATGGTCAATATACGACAGTGTATCCGAATGCACCGTTGTATGCGACTAAAGCACCAGCCGGTGTGGCTGTTTCCCGTATTGGTTCACAGTGCTCATATCGCACTGAGCATAGTTCGGCTGCGAAAATCATAGGCTCACAAAATAACTTGACTAGCTCTGTACAAGAGCTGAGTAATCCCGTGGGGCTGCCTACCGATCAAGCAGCTATGATGCCCACCCTACGTTACATACAGCCCACACAATATGAGGAAATGTCCGAGTATGGTATAAATCCAGTGATGCCATTTCCTTCAGATGGTCAGTATGCCGAAGACTCGCCTGTGGCCTATGGTTATGTATCAGAGGCTAACTACGTGATGCCGACAGTGAGTGCCAAGACAAATGCTTACGGGGCGAGACCGTCAATGTTCGATGATAATCGTAATGGTGCTGAAGCCGCTAGTGCCATGGGCCTTGCTCCACAGGCCTTTGAAGATCCTCATGATTTTCAAAATAAAATGTCGCAGCTAACCATCAGTTCATTTGGTGTCGTTTCACAACATATGCGTAATGGAGGCAAAGATGAATTAGTTGATGGTTCTTGCAGCGATATTTGCTCGACTATGCGATGGCGTGATCCAAATTTATCGGAAGTCATTAGCTTTTTGAATAATCCGAATAATGCCATTAAGGCGAACGCGGCTGCCTATCTACAGCATTTATGTTACATGGACGATCCCATAAAACAACGAACTCGTATTCTAGGGGGTATACCACCACTAATAAGGTTGCTCTCCTATGAAGCGCCAGAGATTTACAAGTAAGTTTAACATGGTTTTCAAGATTTTATTGTAATGAAATTATTTAACTGATATTTTGTAGAAATGCGTGCGGGGCCTTGCGTAATTTGTCTTATGGTCGTCAAAATGATGAAAACAAACGTGAAATTAAAAACGCCGGTGGCCTGGCCGCTCTTGTTAACTTATTGTGCCGCACTCAAGAATCTGAAGTTAGGGAATTAGTGACGGGTGTTTTATGGAATATGTCTTCGTGTGAGGACATCAAACGTTATATCATTGATGAATGTTTGGCTGCCATTGTTAGTAATATTATTCATCCACATTCCGGCTGGGACCCCGTTTGTCCCGGTGATACATGTTTTTCCACCGTATTTCGCAATGCTTCCGGCGTTTTGCGTAACGTCAGCTCGGCCGGCGAATATGCACGCACTCAACTGCGCAATTATGATCATTTAGTCGAGTGTCTGTTGTATGTTGTAAGACAAGCGATTGAGAAGAATAACATCAGCAACAAGACTGTCGAAAACTGCGTTTGTATATTGCGTAACCTTTCATATCGCTGCCAGGAAGTAGAGGATCCCAACTACGATAAGCAACCGAATGCGGTACCCACGCGGGCTTTATCCTCCAGCAAAGGTACATTTAAGATTGTGTTCTTTCTCAAATGTTCATCTAACCACAGCTTTTTTTGAATTTCTAGGAGAAAACCTTGGTTGTTTCGGTACTAGTAAAAAGAAAAAAGCCCAAGCTCAAAGTGAGCAAAACGAAAGTGCTCTTGCTACTGTGGGACATGCTGGTGCGGCCAAAAATACTGCCGATGTGACCGTCAATAGAGGTCCCTTGAAAGGCTATGAACACTTGTGGCAACCGGAAGTTGTGCAATACTATTTGGCTCTATTACAGAGCTGTTCCAATCCCGAAACCTTAGAGGCGGCCGCCGGTGCTATACAAAATTTATCAGCCTGCTATTGGCAGCCAAGCATAGATATTAGGGCTGCAGTACGTAAGGAAAAAGGTCTGCCAATTTTAGTGGAATTGTTACGAATGGAAGTGGATCGAGTTGTGTGTGCTGTAGCCACCGCTTTAAGAAATTTAGCTATAGATCAGCGTAATAAGGAACTCATTGGCAAATATGCTATGCGTGATTTGGTGCAAAAATTGCCGTCTGGCAATCCCCAACACGACCAAAATACATCGGACGACACTATAACCGCCGTATTGGCTACCATTAATGAGGTGATCAAGAAAAATGCGGAATTCTCCCGCTCGCTCTTAGATGCCGGCGGTGTAGAACGCCTTATGAATATAACCAGTCAACGCCAAAAATATACAAACTGTGTGAATAAGTTTGCTAGTCAGGTCTTGTTTACAATGTGGCAACATCACGAACTTCGTGATGTGTACAAAAAGCATGGTTGGAAAGAACAAGATTTCGTTACCAAATTCATCGATTCTCACAGTGCTTCAGCACATTCACCGAATAACTCGAATAGTACTTTAAACCGGCCTATGGCTTCACAAGGTCGAACCCGTTATGAGGACCGTACCATTCAGCGTGGTAACAATACGTCAACGGGACGGAATAAGGAGGATTCTCAGCAGCAGCAACAACAACAACAATCGCAAGGAGCGCAACAACAACGGGCTTGTCAAGATACACAAATGTTGCGGCAAATGGTTGGGGGAGGCGATCACAATCCACACCCTTACGCAAATAACGGTCGTGTCTAAAAATAGGACAATAAAAGGAAAAAGAACAACATTCGTGCCTATTAAAAAGGTGGATAGATGAAATATGCTTGAAATGATTTAGTCGTAGAAAGCGATGATACGATGATGTCCATCACAGGGCCAAAATAGCATTAGCCTTGAATAGCAATAGCACGATGAAAGAAACGATGATGATGGTAATGGTGATGATGATGATGATAATGATGATGATGATGATGATGATGACGACAACAATGAAGGCGTAGCAATAACGATATGTATATACTCGGCAGCGTTAGCATTCGTATTCAGATTAATTAACAGCACCTTACATAAAATTATGTACATATTTAGAGATTCACAAACACCCTAAACACATTCATCACATACACGCCTACACAAACAAAACACACGAACAGAAGAACATCCACGACACAGTTTATTACTTAATGAGCGCACATACGGCTTACGTAAACAATAGAATAAAAAGGAAAATAAATACAAAAGATGCTTTCAAAGTCAAGATTGGTCAAGACCAAAAACCGATTATAAACATTTACATGAAATAAATTGTTTAAGTCCCGGCCTACAGAAAAGAAATTTAGCATCTTTCGTTGTAAAACTAAGAATATCAAGTTGCAGTTTATTCAAGGATGTTCAAATTCAAGTTGATGTCCACAGTGTTCAAGTATGAACACTGTTGAATATGGATAGGTCCGCTTTTTCGACGATTCACCTCATGACGCCCTATTTTGGAAAGTCGTATGGGAAGAAATTGCAATTGTCAAAATTTCTCAACAAAGCTTGCTCTGTAATAGTATTTGGACATTCTAAATTGAGATGAACAATTTGGTTCGGCTGAACCTTCTCTTATATAACCGTCCGTTTTTAATGTTTCATGGTGAAAATTGGCTCATAATAGCAAATTGACACAGAAATCAATCTTACCGGATTTGGGCAATGTACGCCAATATCTTCGATAGCATCGCATATAAGGATTCCCCCAATAGGCTTTCATGAGAACTATGCCTTTGCAGAAAAGTAATGTGTAACTTTTTTGTGTGTTATTACCAAACCATATTAGTGAATAACTATTAGCCGAAATAGTGCAAGGTATCTAATAGTTAGCCTTGCCAAGCTGTAATATTCCCAGTTGTTTTTACGAAATTGCGTTTATTTGCAATGACGATTTTCGATTAATGTTTACGGTAAATTCTTTGCAAAATCGCTGTTAAACTGTAAAGCTTTGTTAATTACTTCTCTCATCTTTGATAATTCCAAATGGAATTCCAAATTAGAAAATTTAAATGCTCTAATACCGATTGCTCGACCTATCTGCCATAAAATGAAAACACTTAAAATGCATTGCCAGGAGCAAACAAGTCGCGACCTTAGCAATTTGCTCGAATATCTAATGGAACAAAAAGAAAGAAAATTTTAGCAATGGTAACACGGTACATTCCCAGGCTTGCGACTCGAGTGACTGAAGCGTGTGAAAATATCGGAATGGATTCGAAAAAAGAAAAAATGATGTAAGCTTTGAACTGCTTGCTTTGAATTGTTGAGATTGGCGCCAAACCGAAAATGGTTTTTTCGTAACCCTAAATTTTTCGTAGGTATTCTTTTAACATATAATAATAAAATACTTCTAGTTAGGAATTTACCCGTAATTCAGTTCATATGCACCTTCTTTTTTGAGGACATTTTACTTTTACCGATTCCTTCAATTAGAAAATTTTAACTACTTCCGATAAGCAGGATTAACATATTAGCCATTAGCGGACCCTTTAATTATTAAAAAAAATATATAATATGAAGATAAATAATAATAATTGAAAGATATCTACATATATATATCGTGATTACTTACTGCTCTGAAAACCATACGCAACGGCGTAGGAATATTAAAATTGAACGCATAGTTATTGCAGACGTTGGTACAAAAAAACGATTTATATTTATATCATCTGAAGAAATATAAAGAATTCTTAAAAGCAAGTTAAACCCCTTGTCCGCATCTTCAATGAGCTCGACATAATATTTAAATATTGACTACGTTTAATAAGCTTAACAAACAAACCTATTATATTTAAAGTGCATTGATGACGGGCTGCTCCAATCGTGCATTATGGAAAAACATTAAAAACTGGTGAGTTCTGAAGATTTATTTTAATACACGTTTGCATATCTTTACAGACTTTACTTAACATTTCTGCAACCACAGTGTTCAATTGGGCACCCGGTGCAAGTTTTCGTAGGAATTAAATTCAACGACTTGTAGCTAAAGCCTCTGCAACTCTTCATTTAAAAAAAGAAATTGCAAAAAATACGTTATCAATTTTTTTACTCACACCGTTATCTTCGTTATGCTATTCGTTAAATTTCTTATCAATTTTTAGATTTTATTCGATATATAATTAAAGTGGCTTGTACCGCTTTGGAGATACGAAATTCTGATGATTACCTAAAAAAATATATTTCTCATGTCGCTAGCAGTTGGAAAAGTCATATTTTCTTTAAATTCTTCTTGTTTTGATTTTTTTTATTTCGTTTGTTTGCCCTTTGCCATTTAACAGCATTCAATACCATTTAACAGAATTCAATACATTGCTTTGCCATTTAACAGCATTCAATAACAGCATTCAATAACAGCATTCAATACATTGTGTTGTCAGCTTATCTTATCTTATTAACAAAAAATGATGAGCTGTCTATTTTTTTGACAGCGCTGGAAACGAGCGCTTTGCTATACATGTCATTTTAACCACAACCCAAAGCAAGTCAACTGGTAATCTGTTAATTTTTAAACGAAGTTTTCAAACTTTTAACTGATTCTCTCCATAAAATAAGTTCCACCAACGGTTCCATTTACATTGTGTTAATTCTTAGCGGTATTTGACGCGCAGAGGAGCTGACGTGCGGAGGACTCTGACCTCCTAAAACGTCGATATCTTCACGTCCTCGGTCTCCTGCCAATTTATGCCTTTCAGTAACATGGAGAGCGCATACCCAAATAAGGAATCTTATGTGAGGAAGAAGTAGTCGTCGTCGGACTCGAAGTCGCGTGACCATTCCGGCACGATGAAGTCCCTCAATTTTTCTAGTATCTCCACAATATCCATTGACGACCTGGTTCTTTTCCTCTCTCCGACCGCTAGGTTTAAGAAGATCTTCTCTAATGGATCCTGGTCTATCCTGAATAGCTTCAATGTTTCGTCAGGGTAAGCCTGCACCAGATCGTCAATTATGTGAATGAAATTTTTGATGGTCAATTGGGTGTCGACGGCAAGCAAGTCCGCTTTTAAACACTTGCTTAAATAAATGTCCACCTCTTCCAGCATATTTCGTCGCTCCGTCCATTTTCTTCTATTTATTTCGAACCGGTGCATCACATTTACGATTTTTGTGACATTTCGTATAAATTCGCACGCTTTATTCGCCTGGGCGGTGGTAACGGACAGCAGCTTTGCATTTATCGACCCTTGGATGTATTACACCTGCGCATTGCTGAAAAAGTTCATAGACGCATACCTCCCAAATGGTGTGTTGCAAGGTGTGATGGGGACTCTCAGGCCCCAGAATCGCGATATATCCTTGTGCGACTTCGTCAGTCAGTCTGCTTTCACATCACTGATACAGAGTTAATCGAATGTTGCGATAAAGTGGAAATTATGATGAAAGAAGTAAACATTATAGATGCACCAGAAAAAGCTCGTGGTGACAATGACAATAAAACAATAGTAGATATAACATTTGAGGACTTTTCTACAACGCCTTTTAACAGTCCTATAGCATCGCCTGAGAGTAAATTAAGAAATTACGAACGGACCACTTTATTTATATCACTAGAGAAACCGAAACGTTACTATTACCGTAAATTTAAAAAAAAGGCGAAATCAAATTTGAAGGAAAAATTCAAGGCCGCTATTGATGACAATAATGACAATATGAGTACATGTTCATCTTCATTATTGCAATGCAAAAATGACAAGCATCTTCTCAATGTTTGTAATCAATTCGATGACACTTTAATTGACAATCATATCGTAAATTTGAAATCCAAAAAGTCATATGAATCCATCTCACAACGTAAGTTGCTCTTTATAGGCTTTTTTTTAACAACTCTTCAACTTAACAACTTCAGATCTTTATTACGACGATATCGAGAAAGAGGACACGTACAACGCAAATGAAAGTAAGTCGCTTTTAAAATCTGTGAAGAGACAACATTTAAGTTAATCAAAAATTTTTTAGCTTTAGTGTCATGTAATCAGTGTAAAACTGGGATAAGTAAAAATTATCATTGAGATCTTAGATCAAAACGTGAAGGTCAACAGTGACTTTCCCAGTATATCTAAGTTCCCAGTAAATAAGCAGATAATCCAAGGTATGGCTTTGAACTTGGTGCTGAGAGAAACTAATGTTACATTACGACTTCAAAAAGCTAGGGGAGAACGGCCGGAGTAGGGAAAAGGCAAAAAAAGTTCGCTTGTTTCTGCATGTTCTCAAACAGCGAATGGTAAAAAAATCTTCATATCGGAAGAAACCAAAATATCCGTACAAAATATTCTAAGAGAATTTCAAGACAATTTGCAGGAAACATTCTGTACATGCAAATGAAGTTTTTATTGAAAATGCAATAGAAGGAATGGAAAATAAAGTCATCTTTAAAATGCATAAAGGTGAGGTGGGCAAGTTCAGTAATCCGCTAAGTTCGCTTGTTTCTGCAGGTTTTCAAACAACGAATGGTAAAAAAAAGCCCATATTGGAGGAAGGCCAGACATCCGTACAAAATGTTATGAGAATTTCAAGGTTGTTTACAAGAAAAAAACGACGAAACTGGACTGGAAGATATAGAAGGTCGGATGGAATCCAATGCACAAGTAGACAAAGTAAGCAAACCACAGGTATTCAAACGGCTAATGCGAAGAATGTGCTAATATCTGAGAAAGGGAAAAAACTTGTCGAAGGCCTGCTAAACGAATTTCATCAAAGTGAAAGTGACGGTGATATTGAGAATAATTTACTTTGTATAAAAAATAAAATTATTTCCAAAAAGCAAAGCATGCTGTCTGAAAAAAAAACTTTTAACACATCTTTAACAAGTAGCAAAGACGAAGAATATTACCCTAGATGTAGCGGCAAGTTGTCAGCAGGTGAGAAAAAGTCGAATATAAAAGTTGAAGACGACGAGGAGTGTGGAGAGATTGGAAACGATTATGCTAATATTGTATTAAGTGAATGGGTTCTTACTCAAGATAATTCAAAGCAGGTTGCATGTCTACAAACCGATGATACACTATTGTTGGCTCTTAATGATGAATCCAAACAAGCCATTTTAAAAGCTCAAAATACTTGGCAACATTTAAACATTTCATCGTTATCCAAGAAGCCTAGCAAAGAAATTAACCCAACGTCGCGAGATCGTTCAACATTTCGAAGACAAGAATCTGTATATATTCCTAATAATTTAAGGTCTCCCAATTGACTCTGTGAAACACCCAATAGAAATTTATTACAAACCGAATTAGGGGAGTTCCTTAAAAATGCTGTTGAAACAAGTACACCATTCATCAATAGGAAATTGCCCCTTCAGGAAATGGAAAAAGATCCCGATACAACTTCTTGGATAAACAGGAGCAATAATAAATAAATAAATAAATATAATAACAGTCCGATTAGTATCGTCACACTCTCTGATAGTACCTGCTGTAACGTAAGAACTAATTCATAAATAAATTAAGTCCTAAAGAACGTATGGACCATTTAAGCATATACGGGGAAGCGCCTCCAATCAATCTATCTACAGTTTTAATGGTAAAACGACAAAAGAACTGGCGGCCATCGAGCTTAAGACGTACTCGTACTAGTTCAAAGAAATAACAATGACAATAAAGAGAATTCATTTTACTTCCATCGTATTACTTGTACATAACATCACCCAAAGCTGTATAGCTTGGCGTAAGTTCTGGTTTGAACGATTAGCCAAGAAGTTAAAGGGTGTCCACGGGGCTCAGGTTGCCCAAAGTAGGATTGCTCCGGCAGGAAGATGCACACTACCCATCGGAATGCTGGACGAATGCCTACTTGCCTGACTGCTGGGTACAGCCCTTCGGGGAGTATTCGTGGTGGCTGTGGTTACCTCAAAGTTTCGCGGGGAGCATTTAAAGAGGTGCTTAGATAGGACTCGACGCAAACCACTAAGCGAGAATTTGGTCCACCCCCATTTTTTATTGCGGTACTTCATGGTAGAGAGGCCCCCTTCAATGGGGATTCCCTTTCTCCCTGGGGGGTCGTCAATCAACCTCTCGATTGCCGATGGTTGTAGGCAACCCGTCTGATTAAGACTCATGTCAGGTGCAGACGTTAAACACCCACAGATATATCTGTACATAACATGTATGTCTAAAATGTTAATATATATGATTATTGTGATGTATGTACGTATGTGAAAGTATATAACTAAGAAGGTAAGTATTTTTTGCAAATGTATTGCTCTAGGTTTCCCTTTAGTTTAGTTTTACTATTCGTTGATCGGTTTTAGTTTCATGTATATAAATGAAGAAATTAGGTTAAGTTCATCGCCTGAAATGTGAACGTAAAAAAGCATTATGTTTGGTTTTCTTATATGCGCAACACAAGCCTGAATTATAGCCTGGAGGTACAGTTTTCCCAAGCATGTTGTAGAACTCCTCACGAATGCTTTTTTTCTTCTTCGTTTCAGGTGCTTTACGATTTGCACTCTTTGGGAGAAGATGTCTAAACGGACTTATCAATTGTCTTATTGCGTTCGTCGATCATAGATTTATTAGATATGTTGCGTTTTATTTTGTCGTCATGCCTATTCGTATGCATTTGTTAATTGTTCAAATTTTACAACTAATTATCTTCTTAAAACAGTTTTCTTAGCTAATAAATCTTTATAAAATGAAAAGCTTTTTAAGCAAAGTTTTCAATCACCTTAGGTTTTCGCTTCCAAAAGCAAAATACAATAACCTTATGTCTTCAGCTGTTTTGCTGTCAAATTCACGTAACATGCATCTCGCGAAATGTGGCAAGATTTGATGTAAACTCCGAAAACTGCTCTAAAATATTTAGTAAAGCATTGAGACACAATAAAAATTTGTATCTGGCAACATTAAAACTCAAAGCAATAAAACTTTGCATAAAGCTTTCAGTTGATTGAAATCTTATAGTAAATTTTTCTCAAAACTCTCAAAAAGAGAGACAGAAATAAAAGAGAATCACCGCAATTGCTTGCACGGAATATAAATACAAAAATTTTCTATTTTTTTTTAGTGTGTGTGTGAATTTCAAGAAAGGCTGAGATATCGTTTTTTTTTAACTTTAAATTAAAGTTAAAATATAGTAGATCTCGTAATCAAAAATAGAAGCGATGGCATTATTCATTTAGTTAAATGCGCTAATTGCAAATTTGAAAATGACTGTAGAAATTTTTTGCTCTGAGGGATATGTGTATGCAAATTCAAAAGCAATATAATAACAAATATGACAACGGCTTATAAAGTGCAAATTAAGCAAGTCAGCTAGAATAGATGTGTTGTGTTGTTTTTGGCCCAAAACATTAAACAATAAGAACAAAAAAGTTATTAACCAAGTAACTAAATGTGTATAAAAAATCGGACCGTAATGAAATAGGATAATCAAAGGTGTGCTCAAAAATAAGTGAATCGACAAAAAGAAGAAAAGTGAGTAAATAAGAATGTGAACGCATCATCCATTTATATGGGCTAAGCTAACATCATTTGTGTTATTATTCAATTACAAGAAGAAAGCAGAAAAAGAATTTAATTTCTCAATTTTGCCTCTCTAAGTCTTTATGTTGTACTCGCCACGACATTGTATTGTCATAAAAATTACGATAATTGTGTGAACAAAAGGAAAACAAATTCCGGAATCCAAATTATACATCATATAAGTGTCTTCTTCTTGTGCAATTTTCAAGACACTACCAAACAAGTCAATGGCATTTAGTTACGTAGTTGTAGTTATTGTTATTGCATAGCAGACAATATTAGGTGTTCAGTCATTTCAGAAAAGAAGAATAGCTGAAAATAGAAACACAAAAAAAAAACAACAATCACGTACACTAGTAAAAGCAAAAAAAAAATATTAATATAAAACTGAATAAAGTTTTTCGTTAGATTTCGTCACTTGTTAAAGGCAGAAGAATTAAAATGAGGAAACGCTCTAACTGAGGCAAATCCTAAAGCAAAATTATGTGGTAAATTTTATTATCCTTTTAGAAAAAGAAATAGCAAGCAAGTGTATTATGTTAAAGAAAGCTTGTCAATTAAAAAACTATATAAGAAAGAGGACCGCATGACTAAACATTTTTTAGGAAATTTATTTTCATAAGAACAAAAAATTCTCTGACATTGATTTACAGCATTTGTCTCTCACTTTTAGGGATGTGCTCGTAATATTTTTATTAAAGTTTGTTATTTATTTACTTTTTTAATATGAAGAGAGCTTATACCAAAGGAAAAAAGAGAGGGATAACTGGTTTCTTTAAATAATAAAAATAAAAGTAAATAAAAAACAATACATTTATTTAAACAAGCACTAAGATAATTGTTTTTTTTATTCTTTTTTTTTTTTTTTTTTTGGAAGGTCGGCTGTTATAAATAATCATCAAACCATATAGTTAGTGACTACATTTTTAATTAAAAAGCATTGTCGCATTTGGTGTTTGAAATCATTGAGCGTAGTGTAATAAGGCAAGAAGAAAGTCTTCTTTCGTTATTTTAATCTTTAAGACTACCAGACGTCCGTTTTAAAATATGAAGTATGACTATTATAATTAGTGCAAATGCTTTGCATTTCTTCAACGGTATAGCATCCAAATCAACGTAGGTTGAGGTTGCACATTAAATACAACAATCAGGGTAACCAGCGCGTGCAGCGTATAATCGATTTCATATGCTCCTCTCTTCCACAAAGCGTATTAAAAATCTTGGTCAGGATCAAATTCGGAATGCACCTAAACATGTCCGCCTTTTCATCTGTCCATCTGTCTGCGTGCGCAATTGCGCAGTATTTGTGACGAACATTCTTTCTTCCATGGAGATATCGCCTACAAATTTGCGAAAGAATGTGGAAGTGATTTGAACTTTTTCAAAGACACGCCTACAACGCCCACATGCCTGTGCGATAAAAGCTTTTATTTTGAAAACAGGAGAAATCAGCCGCCATTTTTTAGTGCATGAAAATTTAATTCTTTTACTTTTTTTGCCTTTTTTAATTTTTAATTTTCTTACTGTTTTCTTGATATGAGTCGAACGACAGTTAGTTAAGAGTTTTCTTGCCTAATATAGCATTATAGAGCTGACTATAAATAAATAAACATCTGACTGCACATAAATTTATTGGAGTAATTCATGAAACACTCATTAAAGGCATAATTAAAAGAACAAGTTAAAATGTTATAGCCGGACAAGAGTGATCATTAACTACCCTACACCAGTTCGTCTAATGCCATTCTGCATCTATTTTTATTATGAAGTAATAAAAGTTGGAGCTCTTTTAAGGTTTACTTTTCATGAGAGAGAGAGAGCCATTAGTAGATTTTGCATGTCAAAGCATTATTTTGTAATTTTTTTCATTATGACGTAGTATTTACTTATTGCCAAATGCGGTCTATATATCGTTTGTATTGTGGAAGGTTTAAAAAATGATTCCATCCAATCCAAAGTTGTCGGATTGGTGCGATCCGATCAATTTCGGTAATGGCTATAAAACTTTCTGTCACGCCCCAAATATAATTTTCGTACTTGTTATTAATTCAGTGTTAAAAAGGCGTAGCTATTGATAATTTCAAATTCGCTAGAAAATAATAAAATTGGTAGGTGGGAAAAATTAAAGAGCAATCGCTTTTTTTTGTATAACTTGGGGCAGGCAGTTCAGGTATATAAACTATTGATGAGTTGGAGAAATATTACTTTATAGTACTTCTTTATCCGTTGTCTTGCAATTATTCAATCATTTCTGTCCACATTATCATAAACGAGGACTGCTTTTTTTTATCAGGCTTTTTTTATAGGAGGCTTACAAGTGTTATGAAGAAGGCATACCAATAAATAAGATTTGTGCTATATATATATTACTGAAGTTTTGAATTTTTATATCAACTTGCAATTTTTCATTTCAAAAACTTGCATTTAAAATATATATATATATATATATATATATATATCTGGGAGATGGGAATTTTTCGGAAAGCCTTTATTTAATGTTCAATAAATTTGAAACATCTGCTGTTGTGGCTACATCTAGTGTGAAATTCTTTTTCATTTGTTTAAAAAAAAAGTTCCGTAAATGTCGGTGATCATCACTGCTTATTATACAATTATCTCAAAACCAGTAAACTTACTATTGGACTTTAGTTTAAAATCTTTCTCTCAACAAATGTTTTTAAACATTTATATGGAACAACTATTTGTTCTTTTGTTTAGCACGTTTCGCATCTGTGAACTACGGCCTTAAAGAGGGGCACGTTAAGTCTAAATTCTTCACCAGCCAGAAATTTCGCAAAGCTATTACTTAATTTCTAAAACATCTTAATAAAAACAAGTAAAAAGGCTACAGTAAGCCGTGGTCTACCATAAAATAACACCCTTTTTCTTCAAGCAAAGTTTTTTCAAAACAATTTGTTATGTGCTATGTGCTATGCGCTCGAAATGTGGTCCAATCTAAATCATTTTCAATAATTTTAGCGGTGTAATAAAATATGCGTCTATCTCAAGTCGTTCTGCATGTTGCATTAATCGCACAAATTTAATGTACCGTCGTACCACCAACTGTGTGGTGTAGGTTATAGAAAAAAGTTGAAGATTCGACGAAATCCCTACTTTATTGACGTTGAATGTTCAAGTGGAGTAACGAATTTAGTATACCTTAATCCAGTTGTACGATATATAAATATGAGATGTTCCGTTTTTACACACACCAGCGGATTTTCGGTTGTTAATTTGCTGAATAATAGAAGAAGAAGAAATGTTCCGTTTAAATATTTA
Organism: Glossina pallidipes; assembly: GCA_000688715.1. Taxonomy (NCBI): domain Eukaryota; kingdom Metazoa; phylum Arthropoda; class Insecta; order Diptera; family Glossinidae; genus Glossina; species Glossina pallidipes. The sequence continues at coordinate 368,076 of KK499794.1, read as the reverse complement.
CAACCGTTAGTTAAGGCTTGTTTTTCGTCGTTAGCTTTAGTTTAGTTTTTTCTACGAAACTTTTAGATACACAAACCACGTACATAACAAATAAAAATACAACAATGACCGGCTGCAAAATGCCCTACATCACGATCTTTCAAAAGAAGGCTTCGTACGGGAAGTGGCTTGAAATCCTTCGATTATTCTTTGAATATGTTCAGGAGAAAACTGGCCACACCGCTAAACTCATAAGTATACTTTGTTGCTGGTTCGTCTCATCAAAATATCTCAAATATTGCAGCCAATAGGTTGAAAACGAGCAAACAAGGCGGACAGGCGGACAGAAAAGCTTAGCTCAAATTCAGAAATTTTTAATTCTGAATCGCATTGGTGTAGTAAAAGATTTCTCTGGGTGTTGCACCCAATCTCCAAGAAAATTTAACATATTCTTATACCGCAAGTGCTGTAGGGTACATAAATTTCAAATAATATTTAATAATACTTAACAATGGGAATAAATTTTAAATATTGACATTTTTTACTGAGAAACAATTTACTGCGAAGTTCTTGTAGAGTTCAAAGTTCCTTCTTATATACAGATGCACCTACCTATTCATGTCAGCTTTGACTTTGATTTTCACACATTCTCTGCTAAAGCAAAAACAGTCGCATCTGTTGTTTAACTTTTTTCATTTATCTAAGTTCTGTTTCCTGTCCTATGCGGCAGGTTCATATTAAATGTTTGTGTATCAATCATTCTTGTGAGCTAATGTTTGGCAACGGAATTTCATTCAGGAATGCCAGTCAACCAGATATACTACACAACTGAAAAGTATTTTGTGCTGAGAACTTTTTTTAAAATTTGTAAAAGTTTTCTAAAGAGAAGTCCTTTTTAAAGGAAAAGTGTAGCGGAGATACATTCAGTAAGCTTCGTTGTACCGTATACTTCTGTAATACAAGGGTATATTAAGTTTGTGCGAATATATGCAACATCTAGAAGGACTTCAGGCAGACACACCTTTTATTATACCGACCGACGTTCAGAGTCATATGCTGGATTAGTTTATGCTTGCCTATCCTTCTTCCTGTTTCTATAGGCTGCAATTTATGAAACATTTTGAGGAAATTTGGTAGACTGACGTGTTTTGGCCCAAAGGCGAAAGCTATTAAAAATGGTTGGGATCGGATCACTTCTTCGAGGATTTCCCATACGATACCTTATTTTGGAAAGTCGTTATATCAATAAATGTATGGTGGCGTAAGGTATTTAATGGTGGTGCTCGTGGGCCACCACAATGCTTGCACTTGTTTTAGTACTGATGGAATATCTGTGGTAGAATTTGTCGTTGCTAAAATAACTTCAGAAAGTTGATACGTAAAAAAAAATGCTCGACATGAGCTCAAAAAGAGGAAGGAAAAAGAGTATAGGAGCGCCAACGCTGGCAAATCAATTTTTTTTTTGCCTGTGTATGCCACTTTTTTGCACCTAACATAATATACCGGACATTTCATGAAAATATGAACGAAAACCATTAGAAAGTCTTGCTTTAAAGGTGTGGCTAAAATTTGCAAACAATCGGATGAAAAATAAAGGAGTCATCAGAACGATGTACGTTGAACACAATTATACATGAACAGTCATCAGACGGACAGACGGACTTGGATAGATTCCGAAAATGGTCTATTTCAAGCGCTCCTGCGTGTTATATACGTCCGCACAAAACTAATATATCCTGTACCGCAAGTGAAAACAATCGCAAAGCAACGTTCTTTCAGATCGTTTTTTGTCAACGACAACTTGTAACTATAGTCGTCGTAAGCGGTATTTAATTGTGGTGTTATACCGTCCATTAACAGCACACACTTCCTTTCTTATATTCCTTAGCAAACCAAGTTAGTGATTGTGTAAAGTGCAGCGAGGGTAAAAGTAAAAAAGCCTTTAAGTTGTCCAGATTTACGGAATCATTCAATTTATATGCGTACGCAACGACTTTTTGAACTAACGGAAAGCATCTAACTTATTAGACTCGAAGTTCCTTAACATGGTTTCAATTAGTCCGAATCACACTTTCTGGCCGCCCGTCCACGTCAGTGACAGCAGTCTGTGAAAGTTGAAAGGCAATTATTTAAAAGAATCCTGCATATCCCGAGAGGAGATGATTGCCAGCTTGGGCAGTGCAAAGAAGAAACAACGGCAACGTTTCCGTATAAACTTTTTCGTCAGTGTTTTTGAAACTTGTTAATGTTTATAAAGATCAAATCAGGCCCTAATAAACGCCTCCTAATGATCCCCAAGAAAGCTCTTACCTTTCATCCCTCCGCTGAAAACGCAATGTAAGTTTCATCCTAAAGCCAATACAGGTGTTGTTAACAGTTTATTGTTGCGGTTAATTGAAATTTAAACTTTTACAAAATAATTATCGTCTAAGATTTAATGCAAGGCGATCGAAGCAAATGCTTATGAATACTATAAGATCTCTAAACAAATCACTTTTCCATTCATTTCGTTCATTTCTAGCCAAGTGATACATTATCTAAACACATGATCCATCCATCACAAATCACCTATAAAACCTTTAAAAAACTTGATCACGCACAAGCATTCTGGGCTAAACTAATCGTAACGCTCTATTTATCATAAACATAAAGACGAATTTATTATAAACAAGTGATGAAACGTGAGCGCTACATTTTCTCAAAAATATCAAAATTATTTAAAAGGAATTTTACTCGCGTTTCTCTTGACAAAAAGAAACAACTTTTTTTTGTGTTGTTGTTGTTAAGGTCGCCTCCTAAAGGCGTTCAAAGTGGCATTGCAATTAATAGTTTCTATCCCTTCTTCTTAGTTGGGAATTGCGGTGAGTTGCGAGTTACGTCTGTGCAGTCATATCGACAACACTGAATGAGTATAAATAATAATACAAAAAAAAGAAAAAAAGGTCTCTGGTACTTTTCCATTAAAAAAAATGAAAAAACGTTCAGCATAAATAAATGTTAACAATGAAGCGTTTTTTAAAGAATCAAAATCGCGCTTATTTGTATAAGCGCGTACCAAGGTGTAGGCAAAGGCGATTTGGTGACAAATAGTTTGCGTCGTTTTCAAACTCAAACATTAAATGTTCACACTTACAAGATTGAAAATTGAGATTCTACGACGTTATAAATAAAGATTCAATGAAGAAAAGAAAAATGCGGAAAAGTTACAAATAGGCAAACATAAGAGAGCGAAGATGACGTCGAATTCAACTAGGAAAGGTATTTAAGAACCCTTTTACCGGAACTCTATAAACGTCCTAACAGACCTATGTTAACTTGCTCTGAGCAAGATGTGGCCGGATTTGGAAGTTTACCTCGTCCACATTGGGTAACATAAGATATTTTTGTGTACACCTCGTGAATCCATGTAAAAATACCTTCTGAGTGAGCTCAAGAAATTCCAACTTTTCTTTTCAGAACTCTTTTTAGCAATGTTTTGAAATTTTGTATGTTACCTAAAAGCGGCTGGGGAAATGTGGGCTAATTTGCGACTCTAGTGCGTTCACGCTAGAAAAAGTTGTCAATTTTTCTTCCTCACAAAAACGACTCCCAGGCGTCTGCAATTAATCGTCGCAACATTACTTAGTGCCCGATAAAGGGATTGTAAAGTGGTTCGTTCATAAATAAATTTAGTTTGGCTAAGTTTCAACTAAAGAAAGCTTGTTGAAGCAATGTCGAGGGCTTTTCATTTAATTAGACTGGCGCGCCAATGACATTGTTTAGTTGCAGTTAAAAGGCAATGCCTAGAATACGATTTGACAGTGGTTTTGAATGGCTATATATACACGATTTAATTTATACGGAACTTGGTGGGATCTCAACTTCAGTCAAGAAGATGCTGGTTAAATGCGTTTAATATGAAAATAAAATATTAATTATTGCATCCTCTTCTCTTCAAACCCACAATGTACCGGTTTCTTGTGTGTCTCCCTAGTTTACAGCAAAATAAAAGCCAATAGTTAGCTATTTACTGCCTGATAAAAGATGACTCTACGACTTGTAAACATGCCCACGTTTAGAAGGTTTTGCATAACCATGCTTACAAATCGTATAATGGTGTTGACCACTTGCGTTAATTGGCGAATATTTCATTGCTTGCTGTGCTACCATATAAGATGGCAAGAGGCAAAATCTTTATAGGTTCGAATAAATTGCCTAAATTTATTAAAAAAACAAAATCGCTGGTCTTTTCCTCCAATACTCGCTTAAAAGGCTCTCCCTGGTGGCTTGCCGGTAGGTGCTTACATCTTAACCGTAATAATATTGAAGTCATGTCAATTCATTGGTTATTCAATTAAGACAGAAATGTTATCTTCGTCACACTTGAATTCCAAATAAAATATGAGGTATCGCTCTGCTCTCGTTAGCGTCCTAAGCGCCTACCTCCCTTCTAAACTACGTCATAACTTGCTAAAAAACAGCAATTTTTCGTTGCTTACGTAAGCACTTTAAAGAAATGGTTTAAAATTTCATAAACTATTTCGAAACGGCTTCAATCGAAAAAGCGTGTGTTGAAAACGCAAACTATAGGCATACGACTTGAAATGTTGTCGCAACAAATTACTAAACTTATTGACAACATTGAAGCTTTAGCTGTACGGTGTAGCTGTAGATATAATAATGTGTATAATGAGGCACAGACACACACACACACCCGCGTCGGTATCTAAGAGGCATAATTGTTTATTATGTTTGCATACATTCGTACACATGTACGTACATATTTGATTCTTTAGAAAACAGCTGACAATACTTGTGCTCAGTTAATTTTTTTATGACCGCTTTCTGCTATCACATCTGATAACACGTTTTTAGTTGAAAAGTAAACGTTATAAAGACAACACATAATTATTTAAATATATATGCAAAAGAAAAAAAAAAAAAAATAAAATTCAAAAAAACTATATGTGAATTAATATTTGATTATAACAGTTTTAAATCCTTGACATAAATATCTTAAAATAAGAAGTTGGTTGCGTTCGAGATGCACGAGTTTTAGAAAACATGCCCTCTATGGAATATTTACATTGAATTTTTTAAAGCTTTCGGAGAGACCTTGAATTGAACTGTTTTTTTTTTTTTTTTCTTTTTTAATTTCCGTGTCCTTAATGTAAGTGTTATTTATGTGTTTATGCAGGTTTATGTCACATTGTCATGTTTTTTTGCATTTGTCAAGAAAGCATGCTTTGCACATCTACTCTCACTGTGAGTAATGTAAGTAAGCAATGATTTCGTTTTACATTATGACAACCAGAGCTGCATCTGCATATACACCTTTGCATATATGCATGTATGTGCAATGACCGCATTGTATTAAATGTTCAATATAAAGTAGAATTCTTTGGTTATCGTTTTCATCAGATTTCTCAAGAGACGTTAAAAGTTTTTCATGACAGGATTGTTGCCAGGAAACGAAAATGCATTTTCTTCTAGGTTCTTAGTAAAATGACATAATAATAATGTTTGCGAAAAATTTTGTTGCATGCATACTTGTCCTTTACTAGTGAATTTAAATTTAGTCGTAACATTTTTATGATTTCCTTTCTGCCTTCATTTCCATTTCCATGAAATGGATTCCTTAATAACACGATTTCCCTTGAACGCCATTCAGATATCGTAATCAAAACTTTATTATTTAAATTTTGTCCTTTGCAAGCTTTAATCAACTAATGCAAAACGCATAAAAATCAACGCACGCAAGCATAGTTTTAATCGCTGTTTAAGTTTAGATCGCAATTATAACGAATTTATATACGCGGGAGCAAAACGTTAAGGACTTATGTTTGGTAGTAATTTCTTTAATCTTCTATAGCTTAATCCTTATAAAGTGCGTAAGCAAGTTAAACAAGCAAGTACATTATATTCGGCTATAACCGAATCTTTTATTCCCGTCATTATTATTATATTAAGAAAGACAAAAAAAAAAGTGAAAGAACTAAATTTTCCTGCTCTATAATGAAGTGGGCGCGGCTGATTTTTTCTATTTTCAAAATAAAAATTTTTTGTCGCATAGTCAGTCATGTGGTCGTTACAGACGTGTCCTTGGAGAAGTTTAAGTCACTTCCAAATTTGTAGGCGATATCTTCACTTTCGTTAATGGGAGAATGGTTTCCATAAATACTACAGACAGACAAATGGACAGACGAACAGACCGGCATGTTTAGATGCATTCCGATTTGGAATTTTAAAGTTTTCCTCTTCGCCTCATAAACATAATGAAAAAAAAAATTAAATTTTGGATATACAAATTGGGTAGGCGTGGTCAATTTTTTCCATTTTGTGCAGATATACAGCATAGCCCATAGAACATGCATTTGTACATTTATCTGCTACAATTTATGAGTAATGAGCAAAAAACCGAAGTATTCTCAGTTTACTTAGTACAGTTGGCGCGTCCTTCGATCGACTGCACCATTTTGAATCACTTCGACGCAAGCAGTTCTTCTAACTACAAAAATCGTTTTGGTTGCAAATGCAACAATTTCTCAATAAGGCGCGTACCTGGTAATCTCTCGCGCTTTTGTTTCCTAACCAACTCGAATTTTCCCACTCTACGTTTAGGCGGTCTATAGTGATCGCAAAGTGCAACGTAAGTAATTATCGAAACTTTAACTTGAAAGTTAAAATCCGTTTCCCTTAATATAATTCTTCATTTATGCTCAAAAGATTACGCATTGTTTGCATATCTTTCAGGGATGTTGTTATATGGAAGGAGGCTCGAAACGAAGGCAAAGGCCCTCCAAGTTTAGCAAACTAATTTTCTTGCCAAAGGATTTATTACTCACCTATTTTTTAAATCCTAAATACCTTAGTATACCTATATACACAGAGGCTGTCTTTTCATTAGTAACTTTATACGCGTACGGAGAAAACAAAACCTACATCGTTGAAATTTCTTATTAGGTTTTATATCAAAATTCTGTTTTACTGCACTGTGTTACGATGTTTGGATCGCAAAATATTAAAATTTGCGCCTTTTTGTTATATAAATGCTGACTTTTCGAGCAGTGTAAAATATCAGACCGTCCGATCTAAATCTTTCACATGAATTTATTATGTCGAAACACTAATATCGAATAATTTTTCTGAAGAAATTTTGGAATTTTCAACTGTTCCGTCAACCCTCGGGTCCAAAAGGTACACCTCTGTGTACCGAATTTCGTCAAAAAAAGTCGAAAATTCCAAGCTATAGCTTGAATAGAAAAATCCGTGGACCGAAATCCAACGGAGAGAACTTCTAGAAATGGGATATTGAGAACGCCCTTTCTTCGTTTTTTATAAAGACAAGAATAAGTGTATTTTGAGTAACAGAGCAACTATTTTTATATAACCATCCGCACTATTCTACTGTTTATGTGGATAATTCGTATCGGGTTATAAAAGATCTATTGTACTCGTCCACGACTCTAATTTTCCATCTTTAGGATGCCCGTCGCCTTAGTTCGAAGTACTATGTCGTGTTTGTCGTTATGACGTATTCGGTAAACATTTGATGTCTGATTTCGCAGATGCACATAGGGTGCACGGAGGGACGTGTCATTCATTCTTTTTCAAAATTTGCATGAATCGGTAATCGCGACAACTACGCTGTTTATCTGGGAGAGATATCTGAGAGAATTGTGTCCCGTGCAGGACCCGGTGACCGAACATAGACCGGGTCAAAAATAGAGGTATTTTCAGTCTATGTTGTACTCTGTAAGCGTGCCCTTCGATTGAATTCGACGATTTTCGACACCATTCTGTTTGCAATAACTTCCAGCGCTAAGACTAATTGACGAAATGACAGACGTGACTTGTTGGACTCACTGGATTTGACACTGGTTAAGAACGTGTATACTTTCTAGCGCCTTTGAGGCTTCTTTTCGCACATTCCAGACCTTTTTAGCAAAACAATTAAATCACACTGTTCTTCGGCGTGCCCGATTCCCCTATTTTGCATGGTATATACATTCAAATGTTGTTATATTTTGCGTGATTTATAAGTGACGAGTACAGTAAAACCAAGTTCGTTTTGCTTATTTCGCTCTTGAAAGCAGAGGTTATAAAATATTACGCTGCACTGTGGGAGTAACATTCGGCCGATTTGACCGTTTTCGATATTAACGTGCGTGCAAGAGTTTACAATGTTTCTGCCGAAAATTTCCAGCTGTTGTCTTCATTTGTACGATCAGAAGGATGCTTTTCGCGAACATTACCGCAGACAGACAGACAGGCATACATGATCAATTCATTTCAGGGTTTGCTTCTGATCAAGAACATATGCTGAAACTCCTTTCTGGGTGAACATATCCTCGTCCTGCTGCGGGTCAGTTCAAATGAATTTTTGGTACCCTAAGCGACAAACGGTACAAAAATATAGGAGAAGCTTCGTCGTCTCAACCATGAGAGATGCATCAGATTAATATTATTTTTCGTTATTTGGAAATGTGATAGCATGTGTCGGTCTGTCGGTCCATTCGTTCACTTTAAGATTAAATAAATCAACAAGTAAACAAAGAAAGCACAAATATGGTCTCAAATTGTTTCTTATTCAAAAATAGTTAAAGGTTCGTTTGCAATTTTGAAAAACCCATGAATAAACCAGAGACAGGAGGTACTTCATAACAATTTTATGTTTCTGCAATTGTGCGTGAAGTGTTGCTAATTTGTTTAAAAATATAAAATAAAAATAGTGTAACATGTACGACACGACGAACAATGTATATCGAGTGAATGAATCATTGCTGTGTCCGCATATCAAATATAGTACACAAAGTATCAACGGTCGGTAATAAAAAAACAAATCGGGTCAAATCGAATTCTATTCGTTATTTTCAACAATAGATGTTTTACTAGTTTTAAAATCAACTTTTAGGCGAGCCTAATATGCATTTATAACAAATTTTTGAGATCGACAGATGAAATAGATCCATAAAACTTTGATAATACATTGAAATTTGAAGCTTGTAGAAGGGTGTCTTCAAATCGAAGAAAATCTAAATGTGCTTGTGGCCGAGTCAGGCCTATTTGCCAACATGAGCTAGGGCTTTTAGTTGGAAATTTTGGGGGTATGCGACTGGCGGAAGGACGGACATATGGAAATTGGTTTAGAATTTTGAATTCAACGTTCGCTTAATAAAGTCTCTGATGCCGATTTCTGTTACGAATAGAAAGACAAATCTATTATATTTCTATTCCGCGACGGAGGGTAGTAAACTGGAATAAAAACTATATCGTCTAGCGTCTCTAATTTACTGATAATTAAATTAACAATGTTAACAAATGTTAATATGTGCGAATTATAATCTAATAAACAAGTTATTCTAAGCAAAATTCAAGTCATAATAATAAAATTTTTATGGCACGATATGTAATATGTGATGTGTGTAAAACGTGATAGTTTTATATTTTCGTTATCATACATATTGTGTGAGATTTGTTAATTTTTTAAATTGCCGACAAGTAATGGAAACTAAGTCAAATAACGCATGACCTGTTCCTGTCCAGGGAGTATTGAAGTATGCGATGAATAATTTCGTCTACGAAATTTTCCCCATTTGCACTTGTCTGTAGACAGGCGCGCTTATTTATGAGTTAGACTCATTTTATCCACCTTCAGTGACCTACTCTCCCATCGCACACTTTTTTGTTTGTCCAGACAAAATGTGTACTCCCATAGAAAGCATAGCATTTTTTTTTTAAAGGCCCTACGGCTTTTTCCTTTCTCTTCTAGCATTGGAAACTTGAAAAGGGCGGTTTAGAAAAAAAAAAAACAAAAAAGAAAAGCAAAGAAAAGATAATCACTCAAATAGCTTTGTGGATACTAATTAAGCCCACAAAAGTCTACCCGCTTAGAAGTAGAAAAGAAAAGTGGATTAAAAAAAAAAAACACTCTTGAAGTGCGTAAAGTCTAGTATTAACTACTTGTTCCGTGGTGGCGCGCAATGAATCAGCGAAATTGATGACCATACGTATAATAGATTGTAATATATTTTACTATAATTGTCCTCATTAAGCAGAGTGTAGTCACAGCACGTGCACTGTGATTATCATAAGACTTGCAAAGTGCAAAGTATGTATAACTTTAACATTTTCTCTCCATGAAATATAAATTCCAACTGGTCTAAGAAGGCCATGGCCCACAATTAAATACACTGCACTACCCTACAATTAGTTGTATAACAACTTTCGAAAACGCTGCGTGATGTGGGCAGTGGCCGAAAAAGGGGTATAATCATAAGCATTTGTAAAAGGTTCGTTCTTGGGCCAAAACATGTCAGAATACTAAACTGTAAAACTACTGGGTGTTGCATACATCCGCACAAACTTAATATCCTCCTGTAGCACAAATGGTGTAAAGCATAAAAATTTGATTTCACTAAAAGTAGATTGAAATATTTTTCCTTTTGTACGAATTTTGGTAGTCCGTTTGTTTGTTTGCATTACATTGTAGTTGAGCAATGTCGACCACGTCCCCTGGCACAATTATTCTTCGAATTTCATGATAAGGTATCAAAAAGTGTGCTTTTTTTCATGTAAAGGCCACTTGCCCGAAATGTCTGAACTGAAGTGATCTAAGTGATCTAAGCAAGTTTAATTCACTTTTCAAGATTTTATTATTCTTCATCTACTTTCGTCATAAAAAGCTACAAAGTACATATATTACCACAAAAAGGCTTCGCTTTTCATGCGAACTTTTCATACATAACGTCGTCTAAAAAGTAGACCCAAGTATTCCAAATTATTATTACAGTTACTTTTCACGACAAATTCGACCGATTTTAATCATAAAATTTAAAAAAAAAATTAAGCCGTTTTTGCCAAAAGGCTTCCAAAATGTTCACTCACATGATTCAAATTTGATACACTTAAGGACTATATCGAATTACCCTTGTTCGTCCTTGGGCCAAAGCGGTATATCGAGTTGTAGATTCAAGCAATAATTCTGAGTCGATAGGTATAATAAAAGGTGGAACCGGCATCCTAAGTCATTATTTATCCGAGTGGGGGAATGCTATCGTCGATCACCATTTCAAAGGCGCCAACTTTAGTGATTCCGTTACTAAAGGGAACTCTTCATACAGTACACAATAACACAATATAGCTTGTATCAGGGAGAGGGGGAGTATAAAAATGGCCAAGACAGGAAAACAGTTATGTAATACCGTCAACAAACAATAAAATGAATTTTTCCTTTAATTTATAAAATCATTTTTTTTTTCTCTATCAAGAAAAAGCATTGTGTTATTGAGACCGAAGCACAAGAGAAGATAAAAGTGACATTTCTAAACACCGCCTTATTTCCTTTGTCTCCGAAGACTCCGGCTTGCAAAAATATAAAATCAATATTTTTCTCGTCTCCAGTTTATTCGACTGTTTGTGATCCTAACAATTAATTGTTTTGCTAATCGAAAATAGAAATATGGGATTTCTGACACGTTCTTGTTGTTATTACAATCCGGCTATACAAATATAATTCTATCCAACTTGAACGGTAAGTGCATATGCAACAGCACCACCTGCTCGAACAAGTTTTAATTAAAATCAGTTTCTCCGAACAGCTGTGCGTATTTCATTCCTGCAAATAGACGATCGTCTCAAATCGAAAACTTGACAAACTCGAAGAACCTGAATCGGTTTGCGACTGTCTATTGACCAATCTGTTAACACATCAATACGATAAACTTGGACCGAGATTTACTATGAACTATGACGGGTTCGAAATTTACATTGTAAATAGCAGTTTCTTGATCGGCCCGAGTCGAAAGTTGAGCAAGTACTAAAGACACTCTCGAAATGGTTCCCACTACCATGTGTGTTTTGAGGTCAAGATGAATAGGATCGTGCATGTTGTTACGTTGAAGAGATAACTCATGCATTTAGGCTTAAATAAAGGAAGACATTGCAAGCATGCGCAGAAATGCTTAAGTGATTTGTTGTTGCTATTCAAATTCTACCCAAACAACTTAAGATTTTACATGAATTTGAGACGATTTTGATCTTTATATGTAAGCAGGTAAAAACTTTAGTTGGCCATAGGGCAGTCGATCGAAAAAGTAGTTGAATATGAACCCGTTTTCAATAGCGTTGCTCCTTGGACCAAAACACATCAGTATACTAAATATCATCAAAATCTCTTAATAATTAGATCCTGAAGGTTGGACACAAGAATGCAAGACGGACAGCAAACAAACTTAGATCGATTCAGAAGAAGAGGGTCGGTGCATCAGCCTGTTGCGTACATCCGCATAAAATTAATATACCCTTGCATTGCAAGTGATGTAGGGTAAGATTATTATTCTGTTATTCGATTCGCTACAGCTAAGCTTACTTAAATAAACGATTCCACTGAATTTTCCGCTAATTAGTTTTATTTAAAATATGAAATTTTCGCATGAACTTGATAGGCCAGATAGTCTTGCAACTCTCCTATAGAAAGCAATAAGAAAAATTACACAAAAAATGGATTGCGTTTCAGTGATAAAAGATTAGGTCTCATATGTCTTTTGTCCTCAATTTATATCACATCATCAATTATATCGTATTATGATTCCGTGTACGCATAGGATTCTGAGAATATTTGAGAACCTCTGATACGGTTTAGGCTCAAAAATGTGTTTCTATTTTAATGAAAATGCGTATTTTACAATTATTTTGATTGTCGCGATTCAATCGCGACTTTCTCTTACATGCTTACACCCACACATACACACATACACACACAAACGCTGATAGATAGACGCCAAAACAAATCATAATTTTTTTTAAGCACTTAACATATTATGTTTGTGTTTTGATGTCTGAGTGTTAGTGTGCGTGCGTAATTTCTAGTCAAACTAAGTGCCTTTTCATTTACACATGCATGCGAGCGCCTACGTAATGCTCTAACAATATAATTTTTCTAGCATTAAATATACAATAAGCAAAAAGGTTGCATACATGTCAAGGCGAACTTTCAATACCCTAGAGTTTTCACATGTTTTTTTATAAAGAGAATGCCCTTCGGTGATAGCCGTCACTGTTGGTACTTTAGATTTGTTGAATATTTGGGTGGTATATAGAAATTTCTATCGGAAAAATCTAAAAATAAATTTTTTTTCTTTTGTTTTTTCATATGACTCGTCATTTAGATCTTATCACGAATTGTATACAAAAACAATATAAAAATTAATTGCGGTCTAGACATTTTCACTGGAGCTTCGGGCATACGCTAACCGTAATTAAAGTATGGTCCACAGTACTAGAAATTGAACTCGACGGAATAGTCGGATTTCTTATCTGCTAAGCTATGCGGTAGCCTCCACTTATCGCTGGATTAAACTCGCAATTACTATAGAATTTCAAAGGACTCGGCAGAAATACAAATTCGGTTTTAATTTTTCATTTAATCGGGCTCTTATGTTAAGTTCGAAATTGAAATAAATCAGATGAAGCTTTGACGTTGAATTATCATAAAAAGTTATCTATAAACACATTAGCAACATATATATATATATCAGGGAAGTGCTAGCAAATCGTACAACTTGTCATTTTAAAATATTACGATCCAAGCAGGTCCAAGCCGAGCATGACTTCTTTCTTATTTTTAATTAAAATCTTTTGTTATTTTAATTGAATTTAGAAAAATCGATGGCCATCATGGCGAGGGATATAACGAGCATATCAATAATATATATATTTTCTCTTGAGATATTTATTCAACAAGACATTGTCTAGATTTTTGCAAACTGTTTGTTTTTTATGCAATCATTTTCTTATAAAACAATGAGAAATGGCTAGAGGGTCTTATTAGTCAGTACGCTAGTGTATAATTAAATTACATTCATAATCTAACGTTAGACTAAAAAATTGAGAAAAAGAAAAAAGCAAAAAAAAACACACTTTTATGAAAACAAAATATTTATGAAAATTAAATTTCTTTTATTTAAAAGAAGGGAATTTGTTAATTAATTTAGACCGACTAGTCTAACATCATATGACTTGTTTTGATATTACACCCCATATATATATATATATGGTGCATGGAAAGCATATAATTGGATATGAAGATCGCATGATCTGTGCAATCTTTGCTTGTTTAAAAGCTTGCGATAAGACGCAAAAGGGTTCCCCAATTCGTTCTTTCCGCTGAGATCAAGCTTAAGTCAAAAATGTGAGTGTAAGACTTCACCAGCTCGCTGAAATCCGGAAACTGGGTATATGACAATATTTACCATTACCTTGCATGCCCAGACATGTCATCCTACAGATTTATCCGATTTGATTCATCCCATATATCAGAGCAAAAAAAAGTACATATTCCCGAGCAGTTCTAACGCATAGAGGCGCTCATTGAATTTTTCTCGAGGTCGAAACTATCGCATACACTCGATTTCTCGTGCATTTTCGAGGCTTTTTCTACTTTGAGATTCACATTTTCTAGGCTGCAAGGGCTCTCTGTCCACATGGTTGCAGGGACCACAATTGTATTTCAAAGGTTCTCTAAAACGGATAAGAAATACCAACGTAGTGTAAAAGTGAAGTGAGAAGGTGTAGGCAGAACCATGTGCCACTAGGACAAATTTAAGTGATGGGTATTCTGGAAATCTTTTCACTTAGGTGCAGTTTTTCTTTCTAATAAAAGCCTATTTCTTTTGGGATCGTAGCCATAGCGCTTGTGGTTTACGTTTACCTCTCGGTGACATTGTTCTTGTAATCGCACTAAAGTTGTGTTACAGACAAAAGTGTCGCGTCTGTCTCTTACTCTTACTCACGCTCTCACTCTCTCTGCACAAGTCGTGAAGATAATGTCCATTTTTGGTCTGACAACGCGGAGGTACTGCATGACTAATCACTAATATCAGTTCGTTTCGTTCTTTTCCCCTCATGCTCATGTTTATAAAAAATGTATACATTCCGTAGGGCAATGTATCTAAAGTAGGTACAATTTCTTTGATTACAAGCAAGTTTGACGCACTCAACGTATCCCTTGTGGCAGCAATATTAGGTTGTTTGGAAAATAATTTCCCGCAAAAGAAAGTTCAACTTTATTTATTCACCAGCTGAGTTCGCACTTAAGCCGCATTGGACCGCAAAAGGCCAATGGTAAAACTAATGGTGAAGATGCGCCAACTAGTTGAACCTTGCAAAGACCAAACTAAGCAGCTAACTGTCTGCTTATATCTATTTGGAAAATGAGTATCTAAACGGTGGCTCATGTTGACGAGCGATGACGAGTGTATACCGTGCACAGAGCATGTGTAATATGAAATTAGATTATAATGAAATGAGTTTTATTTTTTTTAACCTCATACTCGCATTTATTTATTTAGTTAAATTAACATAAATATTTTGCATACGAATTAAAACAAACATCGAAAGTTAATTCAATATTTCAATACGTTTTTACCGAATGTTATTGAGCAAAGTGTAGTATAATGCAAAATGGACATGGACAGTGCAAAATCAAACCGGTCCGATACTTATGTAAACAAACTTATGCAGGGGAATATGAAATAAATTCATATTATACGGGTTTTTGCTTTTTTTTGTGAAAACAATTATTTATAAATTGTTGTGCGTTCCCTTTAGGTCGACTTGGCCTCAAGACATTTCAAACGTCTTCAAGTTTCCGAATATATTTGTGTTTGCACTAAAATTGCAATTTAAGCTGCAAATTGCCAGTACGTATTGCCCATGACGAATATACTCGTCGAAAAGAGCGAACTGGTTAAGAGCATTTAATTGATGCGAACTTGTGAGATCGTTGGAGAGATTAAATTTGTCGAATATAAATATTCATAGGCCGTATGAAAATCCTTCTTCATTTTGGCGAAAAAGAAAACGAAATAACTTTCCGAACAACCCGAGCGCAGAGAAATATGGAAAAATTGCGCACTTTGAAGGTTATTTATGCAAAATGTCAATAATTTATATCAGAGTGGTAATGTTTTCCATAGCATACTTTCACAAGACAGAGAGAGAGAGAGAGAGAGACGGAGAGAGAAAGAGAAAGAACAGAGAACAAAAGAAAGAGCGATAAAATACAAGTTTTTCTATCGCTTAGTTTAAATGCACGATAAAATGTTTTTGCTTGAATCGCTAAAGTTGAGAAAGAATAATAGGCTCGTGTTAAGACGTATCTTGGATACCCACCGATTTCGTTAAATATAGTAGCAAAGCTGGAATATTCCTTCAAGTATTTTCTGCTTTGGGGCCGCCCTCCTGTCTATAATAGAAAAAAGGCAAGACTAAGCTAATTGAAAATGCGTCTTGGTTGAGTTGTGTTTAAAAAGAAATCAGTATAGGAAGAGTGATGCAATTCTCATTTAACTTGCACTTATCGCTTGAGCAAAGTATAAATAAATAATGAAAATAAAAACTTGCTTTCATGATGAACGCCTGCATAGATTCGCATCGAACTCAACGCAATAAAACTGACATTTATTCTCATTTATTCTTTCCGATGCCGTAAATATTAAAAGGCAATATTAGACATGAACATCTCGGTGTATGTCTTTTGTGTAATTGCCTTTAGTTCATGTCAGATAGTCTAAAAAATGTTGAGCTTATTAATTGAATTGATTTGCTATCAATTTAATTAATGACAAACACCAGTTTTTATGTAAATAAGCGAAATGAAAAAATTAATATTAATATCGCATAAGCTTGATACTTTTTAGACGACTCAATTTGGTTTGAATATTAAACACGTGTAGTGTCACATTCGGTCAATGTTTAAATGATGTTTCATTTATGTGTGAACACAAAATTGTCTTTGTCTCTGGCTGGATATAGATTCTAAATAAAAACTACTGTGTAGAAGCAAACTAGCTAAACAAGACCGATAGTATTAACGATGTTAATACACTTTCAAGGACAAATACGTAACAGTTTTTAATTTATGTATTTTGTAATTTATTTTTGCAGGCTTACAATTATACACACATATGTTCCGTAATATATGTAACGTGTATAGAGTTTGCGATTCTGCTAACGAAAACAGTGAGTTGCGTTTTTTATTTGTGTAGATGCAACGCATCGGGAATATTATTATACCCTATGCCATTTGCGGTATAAGTGATTTACTAAGTTTATGCAGGTGTATCATCGATCCGGAATCACTTTCTGCATCGATTTAAGCACGTCTTCAGTCTGTCTATACGTCTTTTTCTCGTGTGTTTAACCCGCAGGTCGCAATTTTTGGGATACATTGACGAAATTTATGACAATAGCGTGTTCTTTTGGGCCGAGAGTGAAGGCCAGTGGAACAAGCTCGGATCGGACCACTTTTTCCACTACTTCTCATATAACGCCGTCTTTTGAAAAACCGCTTGCATAAATAACAGTATAAAGCAAAGTGGTGTAGGGTGCTGGTGGTGGATCGTAAACCGCTATGATGCTTCGATTTGTTTTGCCAATTTATTTGTAACGTTTTGAAATACGCAGCCAAAACGACACTAAATACAAAGCTAAATAATTTTACTAATTTACTTAACCGTTTGAGTCCCAGACGGTTTTGAAAAAACACTGTCGAAGAATCCCAGACAGCGCGATTGCGCTGCGTTTTATGTCGAGAAAACCCATACAGTTTTGAAATAAAATCTAAACAGCGCGATCGCGCTGCTGTGGATTCTTCGACAGTTTTTTTTCAAAACTGTCTGGGTTTTCTCGGCATGAAATCTGAACAGCGCGATCGCTCCGCTTGGTATTCAAACGGTTAAGCTTGAAATGTTCCCTTTGTGGAGGCAAGATTTAACTTAACTTTTGCGTACTTCTAGTCTTAAGTTACCCGGTCCTAAGTCCCCTATAGGTTGCATATAGGTGTAACAATGGTAACTGAGCAAGAGAAGTAAAGAATGATTGGCCAGAGTCCACAGTCGGTGTGTCGCACACCTTTATCCACTGAGCACTCAATGAAGCTACGATCAAACATATTCCACTGCACTAAGATTTGAATCCGCGAACATTGCATAACTATTGTCGCTTGCAGGGACAAGCACCGTTGAAGGCGAAAATGTGTACCATCGCTTTTAAAACTGCTTTCATAAAGAACTGTTACGTATATAGACAATATTTTTATTACATTCCGCTTGTTTACCTCCAAAAACCCAAAACACGAATTGTAAGCCAGTCGCTGCTGCTTTCAATCAAATTCAGGCTTTAACCGGCTCCACGTGGCAGTTGATGTTTGCAAAGATCGAACATAACCTCTATTAACTATTTAGGAAAGATACTTCTAGATGTGTTCTACGGTTTTGTACTCCGTTCTTATAACTTGTCGAAAGTGACAATTAAAAGAGAAAGCAAAGATATTTGCAAAGATCGAACATAACCTCAATTAACTATATAAGAAAGGTACTTCTATATGTGTTCCACAGTTTTATACTCTGTTTTCAAAAGTGGTCGAAAGTGGGGAATAAGTTTACAATTAAAAGATAAGAAAATTATGGTCAGTTGTGGCTAAATTTTTCATACTCGCCTCCCTTGTCTTAAAGAAAGCTCAAAAGGGGAACAAAATAAAATTTCGTTACTCTAAAATAACTTCTACGACTGTAGAATCCCTCACATTTTATTCTACAACTGCAGAATCACTCACAGAATTTACTTCTTACTACTTTCGTTGTTCCGCTTTGACCGACTTGTCTAACTTGAATTCCAGAACTTTCAACTGTGTTGTTAAATTTGAAGATGATGTGTTCGGTTTTGCGACCGATGTTTTCACAAATGTTATGCAGACTTGTGCGCTTACATTGACGTAGAATTTGATAGTGATCACGAATATGTACACTCTATAGGTTCTCCGAAGCCCCATTCTGCTAACATATTCCCATTATTCAATAGTAAGTGCGACTATAAAACAGTTAAACGATATTTATTCATAGCATTGCCGCAGATACAGCCGCACTATAAAATGTCTTGCATTAAGGTGTCGTTGACGTGGAATCGATAAACAGAAAATGTTTTATTATCCGATTGTAGATTTATGTGCTGCCGTTGTGCATCTGCATGACACAGCATCAGTGATTCCAAATGCCGCTCCGTTCAAACTGCATCTAACGAGGAATTAACATTTCCCCCTGGCTAACATGATTACTTATGTCCATAAGTACGTACATTGTATCATCCGATAGTGTGTTCTGTTTACATTGCACAAAGCAATGCTTGTAACGTGAAACAGAATTTGAAAAATCATTCACAAGTCGGCACGACGTTATGCGTTCATGTTTTACAGATTTTCCGAAGCATATTCGGAAATAATGTAAAACGACAAAAAGCAAAAAACATTTGCAATAAATTAAATCAACTTTCAGGTATTAGTTGACGGCTAACTTTATAATGAAGTAAATGCATGCCAGTCGAGTAAGGCTTGCCATCAAACACACTACACCAATTTTTTAAATATCGAATCACTATTTTGAGCAAAATTTTGTCATTAAATTTGAGAAAATTTATTTATTTCCATATGCAGGCTGACTTTCTATTGGAGCCCTTATGCTAAAAGCTTCCAAAAATAGATCAACTTAGTCCAAATTAAACGCAGTAGGTTTAAATATCAATTTTGTTATCTTGTTCTTGTTAATCAAAAACAGTAACGCACCGAACACTCGTAATAATAAACAAGAAAGAGTCTTATGGACGGACAAGGTCGCCTATCAGATACCCTACACCATTTCGCCTGAAACAGTTGGTTGCTCGTCTTGGTAACAATACATAAACAGTCACACATTATTTTGCATACAAAGGCATACTCTGTGTGAAAGCCTGCATATTGAAGGAATCCTTATGTGCGTTGATATCTACGCGGTCCAAATTGGGTTAGGGTTGATTTCTTTGTCAATTTACTGCGATGAACTAAATTTCACTATGAAATATTAAAAATTATACCTTTTTCTATATAAAGATTCAATTTTCGGAGGAACGGTTATATGAGACGAGGTTCAAAAAATTGCCATAGCCGAACCAAATTTTTCATACCAATTTATTGTTAGTATTATTATTATTATAAATTTAGCCAACGAATAAATTCTAAGACTGAAGTCTTAAAGCACTAGCATCTAAAGCTTTCGGTTTTATTAAAAACTCTACCGCACTTGAGATTTGAACCCACGACCATTGAGCTGCTAGTCGAGACTCTTGCCTAGGCTTGACCCTTGCCGGGCTTTCATGAAAATAATGTGTTCTTTTTGGCATATTATTATCAAAATGAGCTGGAATAACTGTACTAGGCGAAGTGGTATGTAATGGTCGACATTGCGTCACCATAAGGCTGTTGCTTGTTTTTTTAAGAACATTTATAAGGAGCCTAACTCAAAGAGTGGTTCCGTCCCAAATCAAATTTTCAATTTTCATCTATTTTTGTATAATAATACAGACAGATTGTGACCATTATTCGATACAATCCATTTTCAATGAGAATGCTTCTCAAAGGAAACGTGGCAATGTATCAGATATCGTCACGATATCGTAACAATTCCAAAGTCTATTTTGAACACAAAAATACGAAGACATACAACGGACCAATAGACGGATGAATGTGATAATTGAATAATTTTTTGAACTGATTCGCAAAAACTAAAAGGTGCATTTATCATAACTCCTTTTAGGTGCCGTGAACATTCCCACACTGCCAACTAGCAAGCAAGTATTATGGAATATAAACAATGAAGCCGCTAGAATCCGAATCTATTCCCGGATAGCTGTAACTTCACAGCCACAGTTGAAAAGGGATGGTAAAATCACTAGCGCTTCTAAGTGCAATGCTTTTAATATTTGGATGCTTCTCGATGCCAAGTCGATTAACTCCATAAAGCAAGAAGTTGAGAAAAATGATAAAATATATGTTGTTTTTTAAAATTGGCTAAGCGGCTACAATGATTTTGTCACTTAATGGTGTTAATACTTATTATTAGAGAAATTTGTTTTGAATATGTGCAGTTAGGAGCTAATGAAGTGCTTTGATAGTGAAATTTAATAAAATGGAGTTAATCGATTTGGCAAGTGAAGCATTCATTTGCGGTCGGCCGGTTGTCGCATTTTCTTTTCGATTTACATGAATCTAACTAAATCGATCGTTACACCGTTAGATGAGAAAATCCTTGAGTTTGTTCTTGTATTTTAATTTCTCCCAAGTAGTAAAAAATCACTATATATATATATATATATATATATATATATGTATATATGTATATATGCATATATGTAATAACCTTTTTCAAATACAGAATGCGAAGCAAAAAGTAAACAAATTATTTGATAAGGAATTCCAGTCGATTATAGTTCATTTCGTTTTTCCTCTCACTTTCGATAGTTTACAATAAAGAGGAATAGATACACATACGCATTCACATATAGACAGACAGACACATACACGCATGCACAGTAACTAGCTCGTTCGTTGATTCGTTCGTTCGCTCATTTAAACTTAGGCCGCTATCAAAGTGCGACTACATACATAACTCCTGTGTGTACGTAATGAATATAATGTAACCCGAGCTTTTTTTTTTTTGTTTTGCGCTTATTTTTTCTAGAATGCTTGACGAGAGATGTTTGCATGTATGCGTGTTTATAATATCGTATCTTGACATAAAACCCTGTTAAACGAAATCTCTCGGATTGCTTTATAAGCTCTATAATAATATTTTCTTCTTATTTATTTATACTTTTATAACTAACTGGTTATGTATTGGTTTCTATGTAAAAATGAATACGTATGCAAGTTATATGCATAAGTGTGCGTTTATAGATTATAGAACTGTGCGTGATATTTACTGAAATGTCATGATTCGTCTTAGCCCAAAGGCGATGCATAAATTAAACTACATTTCTTTTGTAAAAAATCGCTCAACAAATTTAGTCGCGAATTTCAAATATAACGGAATGGAAATGAATTTGAGCACGCGAAAAACTGGTAGGCGTAATAAGCGCCCTTAACCGCCCTTAAATGCTCGATAAAGTTGAACTGCTTTCAAGAATTTTTCTTATGAGTTTTTCTTTTATTTTTTTTGGTTTCTGGCAATCTTTAGAAGCAAACTATTTAAGGATGCTTGTATGTAAGTATATACGCGCGTGTGCCTACAATCTAATTATATGTCGACAAAAGTGAAATTGTGTTTTAATTTTCATCTGTTGAAAGCGCAAAAAATCAATCATTGAAAAAGTAATAAGAGGTTCAAGCTTTTCTTTGAAAAGAAGGCCATGAATAACACCTAATAACAAGTACATAAATAAACAATTAAATAAATATAGAAATAAACATAAAAATAATGAACAAAACAAACAAACCCTGTTTGAGAAATCGCTCAAAAACAGTTTTCGTTAAGTGATTTTTAAACAATAATTTTACGAATTTTTTGTTATTAAGCAAATCTTTGCAAAGATGAAAAATGTGTTTTTTCTTAAATGTTGGGTAGAAAACCTTTCTTAGTGAACTCTAGCGGTTTTATCGTATTTTAAAATGCACATATCTCCCGTTCTGCTTTTCCTACTTGGGCCTACGTTTAGAATTTAATTAGGTTAGGTTTCAATTCAATTTCAATTTAAGTTAAATTCATTTTCAATCCAATTCAGTTTCAACTCTATTCGAATTCAATCTCAATTTAATTTCACTTCACTTTCATTTCAATTTCAATACGATTTCAATTCAAATTCAATTGACTTTAATCTAATTAATTATACCCTTAAATTAATTGCTTTCTATATATTAGAATAAAAAAAAAAAATTATTTATTTTTCTATCAACTTTTTTCTTTCTTTTAAAAGAAGTATTTTTTCTTCTATGAGATAGATTTTTATCAAGATATGAGAGGTATGCTCACTTTGTCAAAACGTTTGCAAAGCTCCCGAAAGCAAGGATCAGAGACCACAAAATATGTATATTCTTGATCAACATCTAATTCTAAATAGATTTGGACCACCCTTGGTCAAAAAGACGGTAGCGTACTAAATTCCATTCAAATATCAAAAAATTGCGATGGACAAAGAAGCTTAGATCGAATCAAAAAACGATGAGAATTGGACGGTATACTGAAAAGTGAGCGTCCCTTAGGCCCTTTTAAGTTGTTCTTCGTGTTACATACATCCATACAAATTTATTAAACAGCAAAATGGGGGTAAACTCACTTTCTTTTTTCCCATAATCCGTATGTAACACCCAAACGGAAGCTTCAGAGACTCTAGTGAGAGTGTATATATTTTTAAGCAGCGTGAAATAGTGAGTTGATTTAGCTATGTCTGTTCGCCTGTGTGCCTGTGTGGTGTGTCTTGTTCGCATTCTCCTGGCCGCACAAATGAAGCTACCGGCTTCAAATTTGGCAGAATTATTGGCAGGTCTTGCACACAGGTTGATATAGAAACATCAACTAGGAACACCTTTTTCACAAGATATAAAAAGTTGGCCTTTTGCTCGTTACTCATAAACTAGAACAGCAGATAAATCTACAAAAATTTGAATGTATATGGTGTGGCTGATGCTGAAGTACATGCGTGAAAATGTGGGAAAGTGACTACGTCTGTCCAACATTATAGTGTATCAAAATCCAATATTTCTTTCTATATTTTTATAATGCGCAGAAGCAAGATTTAAAAACCTCATTTATTCGGAATACGCGTAAACATGTTCGTCTGTCTATCCGTCCGCCTGCACAAGTATACAGTATCTGCCTTGAAATTTACAAAAAGAGTTTGAAAATGGCCCGAACAAGTCAAAGAGCACGCCCACGACGCCTACACCCAAATTTATATTTTTCTTTTTTCAATCTTTTATATGCTAACGGTAATGGGTGTAAAAGATTCGGTCACAATCGAATATATTTTTCTCTCTTTTTTCTTTTCCGTTTTACAAATTAATTAAATTATTAATTTTCAGTTTTATTAGAAGTATTGTTTTTACTTTTACTAAATGATAAAAGAAAAACAAAACCTTTATGAATGCTTTCGATTTCCACTCACATAAAAAATTTGTCTGTCGACTTACGTGACTTTATGGGGAACTTAACGGAAAAGGGAGCGAAACGGAAACGAGGTGTACATGCACTTACTTACTAGCATCATATATTACTAAGGGTTTTCTGCTGAGAATGCACGTTTTTACGCAATGAAATAATTAAAATAAATGATTGTATTGAGCTTGACACGAATTGTATCTTAGATGTCATCGATAAGGTTTTTTGTTTTTCTTTCCTTGCTTTTGTATTTCTTACTATATACAGTTTTCATTATCAATGACTGTACATATGTACGTGCACACACCCATATGATTCAACAAAGTCTTTGAACTCTTTCATAACCTACTTTAAGTAGTAAGTTGAAGTCATCTTTAAGGTGCTTGTCTTAAACTCTTCATTCATATACAAGCATTTTTCAAGGGTCTACTAACCAGAAGTGAACGCTTTTGAATAAGTTCAGATGTGGGACGGACTTAAATTTAATAGAATCTTGCCTTATTACGACTGGTTGCCACAAGCTAAGTAAAGCGATAAAAAGAACTCTAAACGCGGTTCTCTTAAACGACTTACTGCATTTTTTTTGGTCTTTCCATTGCTAAGCTTCAAATTTGACATTTCTTTTCGGTTTTCAGTAGCGAAATTTATTCTCGAAGCGTTTTATATATAAAAAGTAGTTCCCAATTTAATCGTTAATTATTGTGAAATGTTTAATAAAAATAAAGTAAACACACTCTAGTGGGCCATGGCACCTCAGACGGACAGACGGGCAATTAACTCAATTTGGTGCGCAAGATGAAAGTCTTTTTGTAAAAGCTTTCCTTAAATATTGAATCTAAGATAAACTTCTATTTACTTCTGCTGTAATACGCTTAAGATGGAAACCACTGTGGCTTCTTAGTAAAAGTGTACCTTTTGTTTTTTTGGTAAACGAAAGGAAGATTATAGAATAATAACATTTAAGGAAATTATTAAGCATACACCAATTCTGTTTTTACTCGATTTTTTTACGCGAATTTGATTTAACACGAGTTCAAAAGAAAAAAACTTCTTTTTTTACACGAATTATTTTGTTTTAACACGATTTTTAATATTCGAGGAATTTTTCTTGAATCTCAGAGCAAAGAGCGAGTTATTTTTTTATAAAATATTTAATGAATTAAAAAAATGTGTAAGCACGAAATAAATTAACTGAACTTTAACAAGAACTATTTAATATTGTTTACACCTAAATCTCTTTTTACACGATTTTTTTACACGTATTTTTTGGGAACGTATCTGTCGTGTAAAAAGAGAACTAGGTGTATATTCAACACATTGAAAAGAAAGTTACTTTTGGAAAGTGTTAGAAATTGGTAACACTGGACAGGGGGCTCTGTGGCACGTAGCATAACTGGTTCTATCTTTGAAACTGGAAAAAAAAATTAATTCATTTAGGCGCAGCGAACTACCGCGTGGGTTTTAAACTGATTTGTGCCGTTTTTTAACGGAACAGGCGACTGTTGTTTGTTTCAACAAAGTGTTCCTTCCGCTTCAATCAAAACCAAAAAAAAAAAAAACGAAATAAATAAAAGTGTAAATTAGTTTAACGAAAATCCGCCAATGAGCGCATGAAAATTGTCAGAGTTATGCTGCGAGCCACTTTGAAAAAATCGCGCATTTAAAGTTTTAATAACCGATATAGTGCTACACATTTATGTTTGCGAAATCATATTTTCGGACAATTCAAAATTTTTCTACGCTCACGCTCACGCTTCTGGCATCGTTCTTAACTATTTAAAGGGAAAAAAATGTTTCTTTTTGCTTGAAATCGTAACCGTGAACTCAGCAGACGGACAGACAGACTGACATTTGTAAGAGAGCTTTGCTAATCACACTGACGTTGAATATCTAGGAGGAAGTAGAGGATTCTCGAAACCCTCCTGAACTTGCAGACAAGTAACAAATGTAATGTACGCCCTATGGTGGCAGCATGAAAATGCAAAAAACAAGCAAATCAGGAAACTGTATTGACTTGAAGCTCGAGGTTAGATCCTCTATTTCTCGTGCAGTGAAACTGAATAGATGGCCAAAAATACTTTCAATTTTCGGTGAGGGCAGCATCTATGTGATTACACGAAGTTAGCGTGCAAGCATAGTTGTGCTGTGTGTAAAATAAGTTCCGAAGTATCTGTGCGCCGATTATGGAAGACTGCTGTGCTCTCTGTGAAATGAATCTTTTCATAACTCATTAAGAGATTAACTTATCTCTAGTATGTACGCGCACATGTAAATACATTTCTATGTATTTGAGTAGTTTATGGACGTAAGTTTTCTATAACACCAACTATTAAGATGATAGATAAGAACATATATACATATATATATATATTATTATTCGTTTTTTATATAAACGAGTAACAATGAGGAAATAAATACATAAGTTTCGTTACAATATAAGTAAAAAATATTCAAAGAGTGAAATTATTTTAAAAGAATTTGGTGAATATACAGCGAGACTTAACCTGAAATAGGAGGCAGAGAAAAAAGAGAGAGATTTTTGTAATTAACCACCGTATCGCAATAGATGTGACGTATGTTGGTAAAGCATGAGAAGCACACAGCAACATTACCAGCAACATTAACATTAACGTTAGAGACATTTTTCGGAGAGATAACAAAACGCATTTTCCCTCTGCTACGTCCATTCGTTTGCCGCACGGTTGAATTCGCGATCAGCAGTTTTTGTTTTTTCTAGAAAATCAAATTGTTTTTTGTCCATAATTAGCTATGAAAGGTTGTCTGTCTTCT
Source organism: Glossina pallidipes (assembly GCA_000688715.1). Taxonomy (NCBI): domain Eukaryota; kingdom Metazoa; phylum Arthropoda; class Insecta; order Diptera; family Glossinidae; genus Glossina; species Glossina pallidipes. Next base: position 341,368 of record KK499794.1, on the reverse strand, counting down.
ACATTTTTGAAATGACATTTTTTGACTTGGTATAAACCCTTGATTTCCTGAAATGATCATTTTCATCTTACCTTGCACTTGCGTGTATGCACCTGTTGGATTTGCGTAAGGATTATTGTATCTAATAATAATAGAGTCTGTCTTGGTTACGTACATCACACCCCCGACCTCACAAAAAAAAAAAATTTCAATCATTCAAAGTATTTCGGTTAAGCATAACAGTTTCGGCATTAATGACACTGGAGTATACCTACTTCAAGTTTTCAACTAATATCTTCTATAGGCAACGGCATATCACCTAACGAACGGGCCGTACATCCTCCAGACTATAACTACACCATAGCTCTCTCGCCCCATTCCTTTTCCGCTACCACTGCAACGGGTCTTTTTACGAAAGAGAATATAAGAATGAAAAAGAAAAGGTGCTTAATGCTAGAAAAGCCCTTCCGGCTTGTGCGCGTTGCGCTTCTCGATTCACTATTTCCGTCTCTATTCCAAGTTTATACTTTTTGGTTTAATGCACACACGTAACTCTTTTTTTGCGCGCTTCACCAAAATATTTTTTTACTCGAATCCCAAAACAAATTTTGTGTTGAACTCTGATTTTGACAGAGTCTTATAGAAACCTATAGAGAAAGAGTCGGAGATGAATTTAATTCGCCAGGGCTTGAAAATGCACTTTTTTTGCATTAATTTTTTGTTCGAACACGAATCCAAAAAACAATTCTTTTTGTTCTTAATTTCAATTTCAATTTTTATATGTTGTGTGAATTTTCACTGCACACTAATTTTAATTTGTTTTTTGTAATAAAAATGAACGATTTTTGTTTTGTAAAAATACAGCATGGATTTCATTATTAATTTTTTTTTTTGCACGATTTTTTGTTTTTTCATCTTACACGATTTCCTAAAGTAAGCTAAAAAGAAAATTTATTATATGTCGCATGATGTTTTGGACGATTTTTTTTTGCACGATTTTCTAAGGAAGCCTGTTTTACTTGCATACAATTTTCGATTAACATCTGATACGGATAAGAACTTCCCTTGTTCTTCTATTTTTTATGGATCCCGTCCATTTTTAAATTGCATTTATGAATGCCAACTGGGAATATTGCCCTACATGTTCTTGGTTTTTATTTGAATTGTTATGACCACGAGCACTCCAACATTCCTCCTTTATCAATAATCACAAAGGTATAAGAGATACCCCCGAGCGAGATTTCTCGATTATTAGGAAAAAAAAGAAGTTATTACACAAATGGACGAATGGTCAAGAATTTATAATCTTTATGACATCTTTTTCGTGTCTCATATTTGTGGGCGTAGAGGTAAAAAGTGTTAAGCTAGCACCTTATATATGAGAACGAATGGAAGACTCTGACCAACTTGACGGCTCAATATTGTCTGTCAAAAACGATGGGCAATTCTTGTTGTAGCATTGCGTTTTAGCTATCTATCGCTCTTGCCAAAGGTAACTGATTGTTATGTTGCCAAACACTAGCGCAAGCTTGAGGGTATTGTTAACTGTTTACACCATTTCGACAATAATGCGGATTTGTTTCATAGCTGGAAAAATTTCGATTACTTTAAAGATCTCTTGAGCGAAGAGCACTGTTTAACGATGAAATTCATACGACGTACGAAGGGCTCGATAAAGCTCTTGCTTTTTGCGTTGTGTGGTTTTGGCTTAAATTCGACTTATGCCAAAAGTTTAAATTGCCGGCGATCCCGGAAAGTATTGTAAGAGAAAGAAGAAAGTATCCAAGTCCACCCTGATTAGAGTATTAACGAAAAAGCATTGCAAGCGAGATCATTTTCACAACGTTTGGCGATTCTCTGAGATTTTTTGGAGAGGATATTTAGCCATAATTTTTCTTTTTTAAGGCACAAGCCAGCAATGGGTCTAAAACGCTCTGTTCAAGAGGAAAGCAATCTCTCTCTCTCCCTCTCTCTCTCTCTCTCCCTCCCTCTCTCTCTCTCTCTCCGTCCCTCTCTCTCTTTATCTCTCCAAATTTGGTTTTATTTTTATTAATATTTTCTTTCTCTCTCTCCCTTTTTAGAAAACTCTTCAAGTCTCCTTAATTGTCTGAATGAAAGAAATGTTTTCCTGAATATTAAATTTACCGCATCATCTTAGTAAGTAGTGAACTTCACCGTTATTATCAAATACGACGAGCATCACAAGTAAGGAAAAATCGCTGGAAAAGAGAAGGACAAGAAATTCGAGCAAATGCCAAGAAAACGGAATAGCGTTATAAATTTATTCTAAGTGAACGCTAATCGAAATGCAGTTAATTCTTTAAATTAATTATAAAAAAAACGAACCGAAGTAAAAAAAATACCGCAAACATGTTTAAAGCAGGCAATCCTTTCGATAATCTGCTCACTTGACAACTACTGTTGCATCTTTGGGAAAATCCGGAGACTAATAAGAAAAAAAAGGGTCAATCATTAATTTCCACCATTCTCAAGTACTATCCCAAAAAAAAACTTTTTTTATTAAATTTTTTCAATTCATTTATAATCCGAAAGAATTAACCAGAAAAAAAAAAGCAAATAAAAACAACGAAAAAAGCCTTAAAAAAGAAAATCGAATCAGAAAAGCGTGTCTGGTTCATTAACATTTAGTGAATTAGTGTCCACATAAAAATTTTGTGTTGTAACGTTAATTAATTAAGTGCCGCATGTGGGTTCCACCAGAGTCTAGCATTGTACCGAAGACGTTGCTGAAGTGGACGTTGCCGCAAAGTAATGCTAACAAGCGTATCATCGTCGCGATTGATGATAAAAAAACTAAAATTAAAAAAAAATTTAAACTTATTTTCAAATTTAAACACAGTTTAATTTTATTGCCAACAACGCCAAAGATCTCGTTGCTACCAACGCCGCGGTCGCAGTCGCTGTCGCAATCGCTGCTTGCAATTGAAACGAAAATCATAAAAAATAATAATCATCTTGAAGAGAAACGTTTGCGAGACACGTGTACGTGTATTTGTTTGTGTCGTTTAAATTGTGAACGTCGGAAGGCGTTTGTTGCATCGTTACAATTATTAATAAAACATCAATCGATTTTCATTTTCTTCCAGTCTATTCTTGTTTTAATAACAACGGTCTTAATGAATGACATTCGGTTAAAGATTCCCTATAACTACAACAACAAATTTAATAATAATAATAATAATAATACAAAAAAAATATTAACAAAGATTTCATTATCAAGTTTCACGCCAAAGTGTAAAGTGGCTAAAGTGTCATCGATTCGCAAGAATTATTTGAACAGCAGCGGCAACAACAACAATCGAAACTATCGTACTTATAACAATAGTAGTAAATCGAATAAAGTATTTCTTTACTATACACCACGTGATCCACGTCTAAGGATTTTCAATAAACTAAAATTCAATCAATTCCCCAACAGTAGTAGACACTTGATCTCCGCTTTCGCTATCCCGTTGTTTGATTGTTTGTTTTCCTTATTAAATAATCTCGCTTTAATACGAAGTGATCGCAGTAAATTAAAAATAATTCATAATTTATATAATAACTGCGAGTTAATTGGTGGCCATTTATCGAATAAATCAGCAGCAGCAGCAGCAGCAGCAGCAACATCATCGGTCCCATCGCCATCTTTGACAGTAACAATCATCTATCAATTAATATTAAGTGCTACTTTATATCATCTATTGCAAAGCGATGAAAAGGAAAACAACAACAACAACAACAACAACAACAACAACAACAGGAATAATAAACAAAAATTAAAAAAAATTCATAGTGATAGTGATATTAGTAGCGATCAGTGTGCGATCGTTGCTTGTGATAATTTCAAAAAGTTTAGCTACGATAACAAAAAAATGTATATATATATTAATTAATACAACTAACGCTATTGAACTTGTTATTATTCTTACTTGTATTACTGCAATGTTGTCGCAGCTGAAGAAATTCAAATAATTAAGGAATTGATTCCACTATTCGCATATTCGTCATAATACAAATCTATCAAAGGTAAGAGCACACAACTTTTTTTCTTTTCTTTTCTCCTTTTTTGTCCAGTTATTTAAGAAAAAGCTTTCCTTGTCGGTGGTGGGATGTTTTCTCCAAAAAAAAAAACAGAAAAGAAAAAAATGAGAAAGTGGTTGGGACATCATGTGACATCATAAATATAGATTTGTTCAAAAACACATTTACTTACCACTTGTTGCATAAAGTGTAGTGAGTTAGTTCGAATGTATGTAAGACGCGGAGGATGTAGGATAACACCCGTACGAAGAGCGGTATATTCATTCATTTTTTCAAAACGTTCGCAACGCCCACAAGGAAGCTTCATAGATCGAACAAAGTATATACACTCTTGAGTATCAAATTCTGAACCGATTCGAGGATGCCCGTTCGCCCGCCTGGCCATATGTCCGTCTGTGCAATGCCGGTTTAAAACAAGCTATCGCCTTTAAATTTGGCAGAAATATCGGAAGTTCTTGCACGCAGGATGGTATTGAAAATGGACCAAAGCGGTCGAAGGACACGCTACACTCCCACGAAAACTGAGAACACCTCCGTTTTTCAATAGGAATAGGAAATAGGTTTTGTGGTCATTACTCACCCACCACTAAATCTACAAGAATTGACACATGTATTCTATGGGCCGTGCTGTAGTACCTCTGTGGCCAATCTCGTAGTGTATTAAAATTTCATTTTTTTTCGGTACTTTTATAACGCGCAGAACGTCCAAGCTTCAAACACTCCACAAAGAATGTATATAAGATTCTTGGCCAATTTCAAATTTGGAATGCACCAAAGCATGTCCGTGTGTCCACGTGTGCTCGTCTGTTCAACTGTGTAGTGTCTGCGGTAAACATTCCTCGCCTACAAACTTACAAAGGAATTCAAAATGATTCAAACTTTTGTAAGACCACGCCCACAACGTCGACACGACCATATATAACAAAACCAGTGAACTCTTTTGCTCGTTGCTCACAAACGGCAACAGATACACGATACAAGTTTCCACAAAATTATTCTACAAAAGTAGTATAAAAGCGACGAGCATAGAACCGAAATTAATTTTCTTACTTTTTTAATTATACCGATCGATCCAGAATTATTTCTTGGATTGATTTAGTCTTTCCAGACCGCAAAATTTTAAAAGATTTTGACCAAAAATGTTGTAAATTATTTCCGTTATTCACGCTTCCTTTGCGAAATTTCCACTGGCCATAAGTGTGTAAGTTTGTTATATCGTGACGGTATTTTCAACACACTTTTATTTATAAAGATGCAAATACGTCGGTCAATAAGTACTGGAACTAATTAAAAAGAAAATTTCTTTCTATGCAAACTTCGTCTTTACTGTCCTTAAAGAGTGCTGCAATCACTCCAACGTTTATCGAACATTTCACGACTGTTTGTCCGGATTCTCCGAACACGCTTACGCAGTTACTACAATGATCTAATTATTTGATCGAAATATTTTTCTCTCAACCATTTTTTTGAGTATCCCAAATAGATAATAACAGTTAGCTGTTCAGATCTCGGGGTCAAGGCGAATCTCGGTATCAAATCGAATTTCAGGTCACGCAGTTTCACCATTGTGGCCATGTTTTATGTAATGTAACGTTTTTGTTTTACTGTAAGGAGAGGCACTATCCATTTGAATACCAGCTTTGCCTTGCCCTTTCATGCTAAATAGTGAATACCCTGCCTCTTGATATCTTTAGGATGGCAACTAACTCTTTCGCGATTTTATTTTTCGAATATCGATAAGAAAGTTTTCAGGTTTTTTTTAACGACCTTTTGCGTGCGTTCACTTCCTTCAGCACCATCGGCATCCTTACGACCTACTGACAAATCTTTATTTTCGAAGGGAAAGAGTACCATAATACCTTTTAAGACAACACTGCGTTTGACCGTCGCATTTGTCTATCAAGAAGTAGGATTTAATTAACGTAGGAACACTGAATATTTCCATTGTTCCATTCCAGAGTAGTAAGTGCAGTAAGTACTGTACAGTAAGTACAACTATTCGTAAACTATTCGATTAAAATGCCTTCGCCTGTTAATCGGTAATTCCTAAAAGTATTACGAGATCTATAAGCCGGTCTTGAGACTTATTGATGCGTGCTGTAATCGAGAACGAGCGTAATTATGTACATAAGCGATAGTTTCGTGCGCAAACAGCGCTACATTGCATTTAGGAGAAGAAAAGGTATGAGACGAGCCAAGTCGATCCAGCTTTCTTCTCTTTAAACAAATTTATCTACTGCCCATAAAATACATCTTTTTTCTGACAAATATTTGATGAACTCAATCGAATCGAATGTTAAGCACGGCGCAAGGTTTGAACAGCATTTAAGTTTTAGAAAAAATTTGACTATGAACAACAAGTCATAGAGGAAAGTTGAGTTTTCGTTCGCGGGCGAAATGTTTTTCCGCATGGAGATGGCGAACACGTAGCTAACCAGGCAGTTAAGGAATATACTCAAAATTATCTTCTTACATTCATCCATTATGTTAAGATATATATATAGTTCGCAAAACTTGCGATGTGTGTGTTGCCTATGAATGGTGATTTTCATTGTTTACAGGGCGATTGTAGCATACTTTTTATGTTCTCATTAAGCTAACAATAGTGAGAGTTCGATTACAATTTTACATTAATGTTTACAACCAGTTATATAAACAGCTGGTGTTTAGATAGAAACAAAGTTTTTCGAAACAATGAAATTGAAGAAAAAGTAAGTAATAAAAAATTAACATTTCACAAAAGTAATTAAACACAAAATATATAAAGAATTGCAAAATAAAAACTAATCCGAAATGATGATGGAATAGATGCAGAGCGAGCCGGACAATGTCAGGACTGAAGGGCACTATTCTACACCTGTTTTATACAAAGTTCTATTTCCGTTTAAAGCTCACGCCAGTTATATCATATAGTTTTGTATCCTATCCTAGCTTGTGCGGATACACATAGCACCTGCAGGGATCCATAGGTTAGACCGATATTTTATTGTACATTTTATTGTAACGAGCAGTTTAAAAGCATTTTCCAAATAGACTTAAACTTACCTGTCCGCCTGTCCGTCAGGACACAATAAGCTTGTGCGGATACACGTGGCACCTGCAAGGACCCAAAGATTAGACCCATACCTTATTGTAAGGAGCAGTTTGAAATCATTTTCCAAATAAACTTAAACTTATCTGTCCGTCTGTCCGCCAAAGATCTGCCCATTAATTTTTGGGTTCAAGGTTTTTGAAGTATTGTGACGAGCTTCGCTACGCTGACGTGGACGAATTGTATCACAAATAGTTCGGATCCACGTATTCCCATACCTCGGATATTTCGATTTTGTCAATCCCCTGCCATATAACCGTTTTCCGCGAAAAGTTGTATAGCGTTTATCTGGCGTGATTTCTAATAACCCAGAATGGCAATTGATCCGCAATAGTGACTTGACGAGAAAATTAATTTTACCACATTTGGACCAAGTCTGTCCACTTTTTAGATTCCACTTCATGTAGAGGTTCTCATGATATAATAAAAATTGGCCCGTGACAGCAATTTGACATAAAAATGAATTGCAACCAAATTTGGTTCAATATTTTGAATTCCAACTCCAATTGGAAATAACAGTTTCCTAAAATCGTTTATTTTATGCTTAACTATGCCTTTGGCGATGCTCTTCTGTACAATGTCTTAATGAATAATTGCCTTTGTATAGAAAGAAACAAGATATAAACAATCTTTTGGTATTTCATCATGTAAATAAATGGAGAATGATATTAGACGTTGTAGTGCAGGATATTTAATGGTCGGTGTTGATCGACTATAATATTTGTGGTCGCTTTTATCCAATGCTTGTTTATCGTAATGATGTTACGATTTACAATAGTTTTAGTGATTGCCTAAATTATTGCATCGTGCCACACTTCTTTTCACTCGAAGCAGCTGTGAGTCGCGGCAGGCAGTCAGAAAACAACATTTTGCTGTGCTGTAGGGCTTTCTTGTCATATAAGTCACAATAGACTACCTAATCCACAATTGTTGCCGAGTATTCAAGACTCGCCATAAAACCATTCAAGCATTTTTCTTGTTGCTTTATAGGAAACCAAGAAAAAAGTTAATTATGGTAAAGCAAAGTTTGAATTTGAAAACTATGAAGATAAGATTTCCAAGTTCTTTCACCATTTAATGAAAATACCGATTACCAATAAATTGACGATATTGAATAACTGAAGAGACGGTAAATATCATCAAATCTTTTCTAAATGATAAAAATTCAATTATCGTCGCCCTTGATTACTGATTATGATAATTATAAGATATCAGGCTTTAAGGCGATATGTTTACAAAAAAAACTTGCCGGCAAAGCTAAGAAATACATTCTTGTTGCTGCTGCTGCTGCTGCTGCTGTTAAAAGTGGTTATTCACTTAACTATGATTACAATAAAAGCACACATACATACGATTAGTTAATCATCGTTAAAATATGACGAAATGTTAAGCAACAAGAGTTAAATAAATAAATAAATAAATACAGAACAACGTCACTACAGATAGGAAAAGAAAAGTAAAATGAAATAAAATCATAAATAATGGCAGCAAACTTTGCCAAACTAAAAATAACGTCAAAAGCAAAATAACAAAATAATTAATTCGTTTTAGAATCAAACTGCAAAATCAAGTGTGTGTAAGCATGTAAGCATGTGCATGTATGCATGTGTGCGCGTATGCATTTACATATAGTTGTGCATTGTTGAACCTACGTAATCCCGTAGACTAGACAAGCGATAGCTTGGTGGTGGTAAACGACTATGTAAACAAAAGGAAAACGTGTAAAATGCATTTATAAATAAACAAATGAATAAACAAAACTTATTCCCCTGAAGACGAATCATGATTACCCTTCGTTTGTCATACGAGAAAAATATATTCTAATCGGAATCAAATTTTAATTTTTTATTCGAAATATTTACAAATTTTCTGCGTTTGTGTACTTAATTAATGTGAATTTCGCTCGCTTTCCATTCGAATCTGCTGCGTGCGTTTACTAAAATGATCGCATTACACACGCATTCAGTTTCACATTTTTATGCTAGATGTCGTTGTTTAAAAAAATTCAGCTGGAAGAGAACGAAGGCGACAGTTAAGAGAACATGACTTAATTGATTTAGAAGTTCGTGACGATCAAGAAAAAAGTTGAACTACAGATATGTGTTGGTTTGTTGCACGTTTTTAGGCGTCATACATAGAATTTTTGTTGCACATTTCAAGGTATCATACATCACACATACATTTTAAGGTATGACAAAAAGGTCTTTATTGCATGTTTCTAGGCATCATATTTAATGTCTGTGTTGCATACTTCTGTGTAACATTTGCTGCACACTTCTGGGCTTCATGTGAAAGATCTTTTTTTGCTGCATATTCCTACGCGTCTCCAACTGACGACGAACATCAGTATATTTCTTTTTTCGTATGGCAATTTGTAAGAAAAAAATCTAATATTTTTCTTCTCTTCGACAAACAAACATGAATTCGGTCACTAGCCTTTAACGCTAGCAAAAAAGCCATGAAAAGAAGAAGACAATATTAGAGTCACAGACATCAACTTTAAAGAATTTTTAAGGCATTGGATAAATAGAATTCTATTGCTCCATCCCAAAGTACTGTTTTTGGGCTTTACCCTGGCATATGCCACAAAACGGCATTAGCGGAAAAGGTCGGGCCTCCTGTTTAGTTTGAAGAACGCTATTACGTGAACCCCAATGTCTGTTGCGTTTTTAGATGAATTTCCTTGACACGTTCCCTGCCAAGCTGCTTATGACTAGATACTACGTCGATGTCGTAAGTATCGTTATAGCAACAATTCATTATTAAATTCTAATATCTTAAGTACAAACACATTTTAGCGTGTACTCAAAACAGTGGCGGGCAACGTCTTAAGCCAACTAAGTTAATTATAGTTTAACTATAACTTATCTAATATAATATTCTGTACGTAAAAGTCAGCATCAGAGCGAGCTCAGAAATCAGCTCATTGCGTTTTGTCTGCGAAACGGATTTCCTTCCCATTCCGGACGAACTGCGCAAAGGAGGTGTGCGTGGCAGTGTTGAAAATCGTCATATGTTAGATAAACACAAACATATGACGATACACAAATATAAATCTTAGTCTCAACGATAAAGTATAGGAAATAACAACTAACAAGATAGCCAGGAAAGGGCAAATAGTTTAAGCGGGAAACACTCTCCTACCAATCATAGCTAAAAGTTTAATGAAGGAAAGACAAATGATTGTAAGAAAGCAGACGTTTTCAGTTAAGTGATCTGAAATTGAATCAACTATGGGTTATCAGTTTTAACCATTAACAAAGTCGGTTCAAGAAAATGTTGGGATCCGCCTTCGAAATGGGAACAATTCGCTTCTCTTTTTGGCCAAGTAAATCGTGGTTGACGAACAGCACTCTATTCGTCCATCGTAAAGCCTAATCCTGGCAACCGTTAGTACCAACAACGGGACTAACTATGACTCTTTTAAATAAAGTAAAGTAAGTTCAAGCCGTAAGGGTAAGGGAGATTAGATGGCAGGTGGAAAGCATGAAGGGAAACACTTGTCTTCATTTGCCAGGAATATTGCCATATTTAGTGATTTCTGATGGTAATTCTGTTACGTGGTCTTTCAGTGTCTTGAGGGCACCATTATCGCTTGGCCGACCATAAGAATAGAGAAAAGAATAAAAATTCAAAACGTGCGATGAAATTCGAGTCCTTCCAGTACGACATCTTATGGGCATGACTAAGGGGCTGTGAGGTGAAACAGTAGGCCAATATGAGTACTACGCGACAGTTACACTTTAGGAGGCTTGCGCTTCCACATCATGTAATGTTTACAGTGTTGTTATATAATTTTCTTCATTTTTAAAAATCATTTAATAAAAACGGCTAATTTCCCGACATTAACGCTTTACGTCAAGATCTTCATTTTTATGCCTTTTCATTGCTTGTTACTCTTTGAATCGTTTTCTTTCTGCTCAATATTTTCAATTTTCCAAAGGTCAAGTTGAAGGGAACTAAAAATAATTTGTCAAAATTATTCAAATGAGAATAATTCTTACACAATGATGATCGGATCGTAGCCGATTCGGAATCATAATTCACTGTGTACGCGGGTATGTGTGTGAAAGAAAGAAAACAAGAGATAGAAAAACTAAATTCGCGTAAGAATTATTTCAATTTTTGATGATTTCTTTAGTGTTTTCCTTTCAATTTATTTTCTCTCTTTGAATTTTGTTTTATTGAAATTTTTTAAATTTCTTTCGCAACAGAACATTTGTTTGCAAACAAAACATTCTAACTTTGTTTTCTTTTTTTTTTTTATCCCCCCTTTTATAGGCAGCCATAAATAACATCTCAAAACGTTTTAGTATTATTTATAAATTCATAAAATTCAACTGCGCTGTGTGCTTAACGGTGTTAATAGAGAAAAATATATGAAAATATTGAACCTCAACAAGAAAAAAAAAAAAAGAAACGAGAAATTTTGTAAATAAAAGAAAAGAAAAGCAAAAAGAAAAAAAATTGGAAGAGAGGAGACCCAGTAACAAGAGGCAAACAGTAACAACGTCGCGCTTTGAAAGCGTAATAAGAAAAAAAGTCCAGTTTCATGTACATATACACACATACGCACGAGTACATAATAATAATAAACAAATAAGAATGTTTTTTATGAATGAATGATGCTCCCGTTCGTGATAATTAAAACAACTGCTTATAATTTCACTCGAACACGTACTTAACCGTCAAAGATAAGCCTAAAGTATTATATTAGTGAGTATATATTTAACAAAGTAATAAACGAAATGAAACAAAGAAAATAAATAATTTCAAGTTAAAATTAAATCGTAACATCGTTTTCGAATCTCGGTCAGTCACATATTAAATAATTAATTAACATCAAGTTGTACAACAATGTAGGTAGAAAAGCCTTAAATTCAAAGTAAACTTGATTAACATCGATAGCGCGCACATTATATCGAGTTGGGCTTACTACTCCAAACTCCGGAAATCGATAGTCAGTAACTGACGTTTTCAGTTATTACGTCCTTTTCCATTTTCGGAGTAACTGTAATCTTGCTTCTCGTTACAATAGGTTCTACTCCAAATTCTGGACTTTAAACACAAACTCGCTGACATAATTAAATGCACTCAGTAGCGATACCTCCAATCGCGAACATATATTCTGTACGGATCACCGATAAGTATTTGGACAAGTGGTAAATGAAATGACTAAGAAAACTATCATTCCCTTTATGTGTACCATCTCCAACAAGCATAGGAAATCTGTTAAGTACTGTCGTACAGTGATCCTAAATGAGTTCATTTTGTAGCGCAGGAACCTAAGCGTCATTTGCTTTAGTTTTAGATCACTATCGGCTACTGGGTGCAGTTTACATTTTTTTTTGCTTATTGCCAGCAGTAAATGCATATGTATGTAAGAACCAGAACCGTATTTAAGAGGAATAGGGATTTATTATACCAAACTATCAGTTTAAGTCCGTCTATCCGTCTGAAGCTTGCTCATGTATTTTTGTTTTCAGCCCGCAGATGGAAAATTTTTGAGCTATTTTTACGATATAAGGTACACTGACGCGTGTTGGCCCAAGGACGAACGACCTTTAAAAATGAATTGGATCGGACCATTCCTTATATAACTGCCTATCTTGAAAGAGTCGTTATATATACAAACAATAATTGTAATTTTGAAAATTTCTTGATAAAAATCGCTAATGTGAAAAATTAGGAACCGATCGGCCAATTTTTTTCGTCCACCTTTGACGGGGAAAAAGAGTCTAATTTTCAGTATTTCTTATTGAAAGTCGGTTCAGAATAGGAATTCAAGAAAGGAATGGACTGCATCAAATTTGGACCAAATAAATCCATTTTTGAAAATTGTTCAAATCGCAGGAAGTAATTTATTGTAAGAAACGCTATCTTCCTTAATAACAACCCCCGTTGTGCCATGACATTTCCTTCGACTTCAACTTTACCGTCAGTTCCTTGGCCAAAGCGATGATATCTGCCGGAAAATTCATTCCAACAGGTTGGACGCCGTGTCTCTGAAAGCAATACATGATCCATAAATTCGATGTAAATTTACGATTGCATTATTCTCTTAAATTCGGGTACCTTAAGAACTGAACTACATTTTTCACAAACCATTTTAATCATCATTTTTAAAGTTTTCGAAAATAATTTTGATAACAAATTTGAATAACTTACACCAGGATGTTTTTCAATAGTTATGCGGTAAAATATAATCAAGCGTTAGGTAAACAAATGTCAATGTCAATATTTTCTCCCAACAATCCATCTTCCAAGGCAGTTCACGGAATGTCCTATCTTTGATATCGTCACCAACTTCTTGAAGTAGTGCCATTTTTTGCACGGCCGCTTAAGCAGCCCATCGGTTGAATCAAGCGTTGTCACGCTGCAAATCGCTTCAATTTCCCTGACATTCCATTTTTCGTCTTTCGTTCAAATTCGCCGCGATTTATGAATCGGAAACAGCGTGCTGAGGTCCTTGTTTCAAGAGCTTGCTTAGTCATCAAATGCAAAAGCGTGGACTTTCAGTAGAGCTTTTCTTAGCGCGTAATGCATGCTAGTTAGGACATCTGACCTGAGCGAATATTTGAAGTCATTTCATACGGTCTTAAAAACGCAGTAAATATATTTCCAATTTCCTCCTTGGCATACTTATGAATCGCTGGAGAAATGGATTAGGGGATAGATTCTTTTCATTAGCAATGTTCATCCATCTCGTCGACATCAGTGACAATAAACAGAGTAGAAATTCAAAATGTTGTAAACTAATTTATCATAAAATCCCCGTTATCTTCTTTAGCTTCCTAATCTACTGTCATTGTCACATTTTTATCGTAGTTTTCCTATTTTAGATTATTCAACGAGAGCTCGGGCACCGTAAGGAAATTAATCGGTGTTTGCCCATAAAATTGAATGCCGAGTATTGAGTGCGGAGACCGACCTCAACATTGAGTTCCGTAAAACTACCGAAGGCAATCGCTTTGCACTTAACTTATACGATAAAGAAATTTGTGGCGAATATTATGCTAATTTGAAGAAATCCAACCAACCAACCAACCAACCAACCAACCACAAGGGAACACAACAGTAGTGAGAATAAAGAAAATTCTAGTACAATAAGCAACACAAATCCCAATCAATAATTTGCTGAAACTATTGTGTTCATCTGAAAAACATTTAGAAATTACACCAGAAACGCTACAAAATTTTTACTTAAACTTTGGGAAGCTGGGCCCATATACAACTACTAGCTATCTATCTGCCTTCCTTCAAGTTAAGAGAAAAATCCCCGAAAAAATATTCTATAATAATAAGTCACAATTCTCAAAATGGTTGCTAAAGTGAACAATAGAAACATAAACACTAGTATTACCCGACAAAATGGAAGCATTTATCAGCCTTTAGGCGTCAAAACAGAGGATTCATCTGCCTTAACATCGAATAAGACTACACCTCTTAAGAAAACAATTAAACACGATTTATTTCCAGAAGTGAAGTTTTGCAACCTCTCCACTGGAAATCTAAACGAAAGTCAAACATCCAGTCGAGTGTTTAAGAGTAGTCTGCCAATCATAAATGGTACAGAGAGCATAGCTCTTACGAATGGCAATGAAGTGAAAAAACGCACACGATTAATATCGAACGGATCGGGCGACTCCATCGAGTCCGGTTCAAGTGAGAAAAAGAAACCAGAAATACCAGATGGTGGTTACGGTTGGATGGTGGTATTCGCTTCGCTGGTGGTTTCACTAATAGCAGACGGTTTGTCATTTTCATTTGGTTTGATTAATACAGAATTGCTGGCGTATTTTGGTGAGTCACCTTCCAAAACGGCCTGGATTAGTTCATTGTTCTTCTCCGTACCGCTATTAATGGGGCCGATATGGTCGAACCTGGTCGACAAATACGGCTGCCGAAAGATGACAATTCTCGGTGGCCTAGTATCAGCATTCGGTTTTGGGTTGTCGTCCTTATGCAATTCGATAGAAATGTTGATGGTTACTTTCGGTATAATATCTGGTCTTGGGCTGGGTATTGGATATGTAACTGCCGTGGTTTCCATTGCTTTCTGGTTTGACAAGAAGAGGACATTTGCCACTGGTATAGGAGCTTCCGGTACGGGTATTGGTACATTTTTATATGCTCCATTAACGCAATGGCTGATCGATTCCTATGGCTGGCGCGGTGCCACGCTAATATTGGCGGGCACTATGTTAAATACATGTGTTTGCGGAGCCCTTATGCGCGACCCTGATTGGCTAATTGAAGAGAATCGTCTTGAAAGCCGTTCTCAGAGCGTAACAACTTTTTCAAAT
This sequence comes from Glossina pallidipes, assembly GCA_000688715.1. Classification (NCBI taxonomy): domain Eukaryota; kingdom Metazoa; phylum Arthropoda; class Insecta; order Diptera; family Glossinidae; genus Glossina; species Glossina pallidipes. The sequence goes on along the minus strand of KK499794.1, from coordinate 325,948 downwards.
TCCAGTGTTTGCTTGGAAGAGATCAAAAAACTTTTGGATACTGGCGCTACAAAAGAGTACGTTTTGGATACATTGGTTACAAAGAACAATACGGAAGCAAATCAACAAATTGAAGATCCGAACGCAAGCCATTTGAAAAGATATCGCAGTGAAATATTTTTCCCTACATACCTGGGCTCTTTAGAATTGGAAGATTTATATGAGGTAAAAAGTATGAGTAGACGTTCGTTACGACACAAAGAAGGTGCGGAAGCTCCATCTCGTGAAAATCTTTTGTCCATGTCTTCGGCAGGAGCCCCTGTTAATACCATACCCGCTGCAGATTCCTTGGACGGTACAATGATAAGCGATATGCCAGGTGAAATAAGTGGAAGTCTTAAGAAGCACTTTTTAGCGTCCATTGAAACGCTCTCACCCTCCGAGAAACGTTCTAGCGGTCATCAAACACCTATGCGAACTTCTCTCGGCTCATTGCGGTCGTCTGATGAAGGTTATCTCACTCAAAAATATTCGCGTGATCACAATCAAGCTGAGAATTTTGCAAGTTCGCGTTATTCCCTCAATGAAAATGTGTTTTTTGCCGCCCGTAAGATAACACCCTCCCTAAACGATCTCAAAGTTAACGGTTTGCGACATAACTCTGTTGATATACTTAATCCCGAAGTGCATTCATATTATAAGTCAATTAAAGACGAAAGTTACGCCTTAATCGAATCTGATTTAAATAAATATAACGAAGCAAACGCTGACCCACGTAGAAAGGGTGGACCAGCCATTATAAATATGCCCGAAAATGATGTGAAAAGTTCGAAAGATATTCGGACGTCGGCGAAGCGTTTACACGACAGCATAACCGGTATACGCAGACTTTCGAAGTCAAAAAAACCCACCTACCGTTCTAACTTAAGACACAATATTTCGATAAGAAATTCAAACTTTTTGAAAGATATGCGTATACATCGCAATTCAATACATTATCGCGGCGCCATGTTAAATACGCATCGGTATCGCTTACGCGCCTCATCCTGTCCCAATATATATCGTAATTCAATGACAACCATTGCCAAAGAAGATGAGGACGTAAGTACATTCAACATTATTTAAGTCACCTTTATATATGTTACGTGCTCGAACTCGATATTGATAAGTTTTTTACTTCTCAACTTTCTTACAGACATGGTACGATAATCTTTTCGATACTATAAAGTCGGTCTTTGATTTTTCCTTGTTCGCTGATATTAAATTCACGCTATTTAATCTATCAACGTTATCTCTTTTCATTTGGTAAGAAAACATTTATTAATCAGTTCTTCTTTTTGAGAGTGCGTAATATGTTTTTTGAAGTATATCTTGATCTTTATGAGATTTTGATTGGAAATTAGTAACGTCAGCCTGCCATTCTCCCGTAAAGGAACTTAGCATATGCGTTCTTTTATAGCCATCACCAAAGAATGAGGGGTATATTTAATTTGAAAACCTTTGCTACGATCAGATTGAAGCTTCAGACACCCTACAAAGTATGAAATTCTCCATTGATTTTAGCATGTCAGTCTGTCTGTCTGTGTGATGTCTGCTGTAAACATTCTTCTGGTTGCACAAACGATCCTGTCGATTTCGAATTCGGCAGGAACATTGGCATCGTACGTAAATTGGAAGCGGTTGGTAGTACCATGTAAACTGAGAATATCTCCGTTTTTCAAAAGGAAAAACAAATTGGGTTTTTTGCTCATTACTATTTACAAACCACAGTAGGTAAATCTATAAAAATTTGTAGGTGGTGCTGTAGTACATGTACAAAAATGGGAAAGTTTGACCACGCCTACCTACTGTTATAGTATAACAAAGTTCAATATTTCTTTTCAATAGATTTATAACGCGCGAAGCAAGCTTCAAAAACTCTATAAAGTATATAAATTTTTGGCCAGTTAGATATTCGGAATGCGGTTAAACATGTCTATCTGCCCATCTTTTCATCTGTATGGTATTTGCGGTAAACTTTCTCCCCCTCGCAAAAACGAAATATTGACCACAAACTTGCAAAGGAGTTTTAAAACAAGTCAAGGAAACCGCCTGCAATGTCTACGTCACACTTGCAAAGTCCATACGTCTTTACATGCGACATAGAGAGAAGTTTTGCTTTCCGTGTCTTTTACTCGTCGCTCATAAACTCGGCAATAATTTGCTAACAAACTCAAAGGACACCGACAATTTTTTCCTATCCGATCCAAGATGGGAAATAAGTTGGAAAGAAATTTATGTCGCTAAATGTGAACGTGTTAGTAAACCGATTGGAAACCTCTTTGCACCGAACGTGCACGTGTTTCTGGCAAGCATTTGGGTAGAAATTTTTCAGAAATATATGCACAGCATCGAAAATTATGGACGAAAATTTGAAAATATTATTAGTCCCATCTGCATTGTGGGTGTGTATGTCAATAAATTTGGCACATTTTTTACCTCGTATCCTTAATCGATCAAAGAAAGTTTGTGCCAAACTTCAGCTCCTAATCGGCCCTTTTGCGGCTGGGACATTTCACAAAAGTTACACGTCCAATAGACTGGTTTCCGTAGAAAGTGGGTGAGTCCCCAAGAAAAAGATTACCTTTATAAATAAATTTGCTTCATTATATCATTAAATACCAATATATAACTACTAACGACGCCTACTTTCTTACAAAGAATCTTTTGAAATCAAAATCTAGTGTCGAAGACATTGTTTGAGAAATATTCGACTACAAAAAAAAGAAAAATTGGTGGAGTAATGCTGCAGTTGTGCTTGCACTCCTAAAAAATTATGTTTTGTGAAAGACGCGTTTAAAACATTTTTTTTTTCTTTTTTTTATAACAAATGTTTGCTACGTTACCATTAAACTGCAATCCCATTTTTGAAACGTGTGAAAACGCCGAAGGCAAGCGTATGAACATCAACGCGGATCTTTTCTTTTGTGATTGTTTGAAAAAGTTTCAACATGAAGGGCTTACAAGAACTAAAAGAGGTTAGCAGGGCCAGAGCCAAATTGCTTTTCAGCTCTGCTGTTAACGCTAACAACTCTGTTAAAAACAACGATTTCATTAAAAAAAATTAGGTTTCAAAGAAGAAATCCCAACAACAACGAAAGGTTGACAGACAAACTTAAATTGATTCTGAATGGATGGGTCTATGTCAGGTCCTTTAGGGTATAGCAATAAATGTTAAGCTCGCCCCATTGCGTCTCAGCCATGCTTTCACAAACCATACAGACAAGTATAAGTTGATTCCACCATTTACGCTAATTAAGGTCATCAAGGAAGGAGAGGCAGCCACCGCGTAGCTTTTTTTCTCAATTTATCTTTTCCAAAACCAACATGAATACCGGAATTTTCTTCTTACTTCAAGTTATAAACATTCGTCGTTCATAAAACATATGCACTCTGTGAAGAGAAAGAAGATTAAACTCTACCGTTGGTAGCTGATGTTCTCAGTGTCCATCATTCGAATTTTTAAATTTCGTTTGCATAATAAATTTCAGGTTCATTATACCGTATCTATATCTACCGGAATACATGAAAAAGTATGGCTACGAGACAGCCGATAGCGCTCAAATGCTTTCTGCTGTTGGTGTCGCACAAACTATTGGTATGATCGGTTTGGGTTATGTTGGAGATCGTCCATGGATGAATGTCAATATTTGCTATTCGGGCTGTATGCTACGTAAGTATGATTAAAAATGTATTTAATGTAATAATTAATTACTATTAATAATGAATTTTACTTTGGCTTCCAATTACTTATATAGTATGCGGTCTTTCTGTGCTGCTAATGCCAATTTTGGTTAACCATTACAGTGGCTTGCTTGCGTTATGCATACTATTCGGTTTCACATTTGCCAGTTCATTTTCATTTACACCTAGTATATTAGTTAGTATAGTGGATTTGGATGATTTTACATGCGCTTATGGTTTAGTGTTGTTAGTGCAGGGTATCGGAATGATTGCTGGACCGCCTATAGCTGGTGCTATATACGAGTACACTTTAAGGTAAATTTGCTTCAACTCATCCGTAATTAACGTGCAATCAATTTTTTTCCTTTCATTCTTCTACAGGTGGGATAATGCTTTCTACTTTGCTGGCATTTTTATTGCTCTCTCAGGTGTATTCTCATATCTGATTGAGTTCTGTGAAAAACGTAAAGAAAATGACAGTGACGTGTCTGACTTGAAAAAAGCACATCTTTTACATTAAACAATACTGTAAAGCAGAAAGCAATTAATAGATGTTATTATTGTATGTTGTATATGAAAATTGAAGTAAAGAAGAAACGAACTGAGAGATATATTAGCGTAATTTTGAGTAATGTTTGAATAAGAAAAGTATCAATTTGCAGGTACCCAGTAGTTAACAAACCAAAGAATTCATTATTTATTTAAATTTAAAAAATATTATATTAAAATTGATATGAACAACAAGCTTGCGATTGCATATGAGAGGATGGATAAATGTCCTTACACAGTAGAAGTTGGATTTTGTAATCACTGTCATTAATCATTAGATAATATACTCTGCGTATTAGCTGGTGAAGGAACTCGTCCAGGCAACAAAATCCTCTAAAATCAATCCTTTATATGAAACTTCGTTTGCAATCAACCATCTGTCTGTCTTTAAATGTCGGGTGCAAGGTTAAATCTAAGATAATATCACATCTATGAATTTTCCGTATAAATATTTCTTTATTTTTGTACCATGGCATGTAAGGTCTGTATTACTCGCTTCTAAATCCCCTTTCAGTAATTTTTACTTTAAATCGATCTAGTTATTGTTTTCGAAGCGTATGCATCCTTTTAGGGATTATAATATTAGCATCTACTCTACATAATCAAGTAAAACTTGAACATTTCTTTCTATTAAAACTTAAGAAGTTTCATTTTGTGATTTAAAAAAAAAAAAAAAAAATTGTCTTTTTCTTCGAATGCAAGAAACTGTTGATGATACATACTTATCTTTCATTACGAATATACCAAAATTGTATTTAGAGAAAATCCTTATCGATCAAAATTAAATATGAATAACGGAATTCATTGTGGGAAGGAAAGCAGTGCATCACTGCCAAAAAACATATAATAATAATAATAGTAATTTAAACCGTGAAATTAGCTAATTTATTAAGAAAGTTATAATAGTCATGCATGCATCTAAACAAGATGAGGGAGTACAAACCAAAGCATCAAATTTAATATAATGAATAAAAACGTGTTCTTCAGAAAAAAAAAAACAGTGTTCGTGAAAACTCACAAAATGTTCTAATCGAGAGTTGGAGTTTAACTTGGCAACACTACGATTTGATTCTCAATCAGTTCGTTTCGCGGCATAAACAGGATCAACTACTAGTTGGTATTGTGTAAACGAAGGCGCAATGGACGGACGGACAGAATTTGATAAAGAAATCAATCAAAGTCAATCCTCCTCTATCAGAGTAAGTGTAGAAAGGAACAAATGTTCTTTGCAAAATGGTTCACAATATTTATTTGCAGTTAAAGCATTAAATAGCCAAATACTAGCGGTGCTATAGTTTGTCTTCTCAATAGCTGCAGATTTTGTATTCGTTGCACTGACGCCTTGAAGAATTATGTTCGTTGCCATTTTTTCAGCGTTTCCTGAGAACGGTATACATGAGTAAACTTAGTAGTGTAGCAGTGCAGTGTATGAAGTATAATAAATATGTCCATCATTGGCTGTAAAGACTACTTTATATATTATCAATCTGTTTGCGGGAAAATCGTTCGCAATGAAAAAAGTTCTCTGCTTCCAATTTCCTTGCAAGATCTCTAAAGGCATGCATAAAGTGTCTTCTCGGCTTCTTCAGCCAACCAATTCTTACAGCTAAATAAAGCCATAGGGAATCATACGATCGTGCCGATCTTTGTATATGTATGTCAGGATATAAAGGTATTTGTGCAAGGCTTTCAATTAAGGCGATTTATTGCTATATTGGTAAAAAGTGTTTTCATTGCCTGCTGTCTTAAAACATTCTTTTGGCTCCTTTCAAAGAAGATGTGTCTGCTTAGGGAGGCAAAATCAGGTAACTCTTGTAAGTAGATAAAGTTAATTTCGTTTTCGCTAAGGTTCGTTAAAAACGATATATTAAATTCGGTGCTTTTGTTGATAAGACCTATATATTACTTAACGGTAAAAATAATAAAAATGAAAAGGCAAAAAGAAATCCAAGCGCAATTAGAAATATATGTAAAAGAAAAACAAAAGAGAAAATCTCAAGCACTTTTTCAGCAAGGATCGCTCTAAGTGATGACTAAGCTTACAATAGCTTTATAACGTACCATAAAAGCACGTTTACTTTTATATAAATAAAAAAAAAAATCATTTCGATCTACGTACTTAACCTAAAAATTATTTTATACCTTGTCATGCGTAAAAGAACAAAGAATTTTTACTTTTCTAAAATAGTTTTTTTTTTTAATCAAAATGTTTTCGCTTTTCGTAAAAAATTCTTTAAAGACGAAAAAATAATAAATAAAAAGAATTGAAAACGGATTACATTGAAAATATATTTACGGTATTCGCTTGCATACCTATATTTTATAGTTTAGATCTTTTGTTATGTAAAATTGTTTTGAATTCCTTTGTTCGCACCGGTGAAAGAATAAATGGCGATCTGGGTTAGAATGACTTGCAAAAGAAAACTTTTGTATGAACATAAAGTTATCTTTCAAAACTTTAATATTTTTTAAATGAAAAGTACTTTAAAAATAAAAATTTTTCCGTTCCATTAGCTTCTCTTATTAGCCCTTCTCACTCATTATTAGGAGAAGAAGAAGAATGATCTGAATGGAATTTTTTTTTTCTATAATAATTTCTAAAAGTATCACCAAAAATACATTAAATGAAAAATCATTTTTTAAAAATAAAAATCATTTACTTCCTACGAAAAGTTAATTAAAACTTAAAAAAAAATTGTTTCAAAGGCTGTGGAAAGCAAAATAAATTTCTTCAAATACTTTATGTTTATCTTTCATAGGGTTTTAGTTAGATATGGTTTTCCATTTTTTCATTTTTGTACTTTCGATTACACAAATACTGCGAATGTAATAAAAGCGGCTCGGCCAACCCAATAAGAAATATTTGTAGACATAGAAAGCTCATAAGCATTTTTATGTAGACTTGTGTAAGCTTAACTCGTATATCCATCCCTTCGTTTTGCGAGAAAGAACTTGTTGACAGCTTGGAGATTAGAAAACGGATTCTATCATTCTTACAAAGAAATATTTTGTTGAAATAATAGACAGAGAAATGAAAAATGGAAAATGAAAAGTGCTATAAAGCACGAGATCGAGAACAACTTCATTTTCACGTTACTCTGTCATCGTAAACATGGACTTGAAAGATACTTGCAGAATAAATGATTTCTCATACCTTATGAATTGAAATTTAACTAAACCAAGTCAATTCTAAGGTATTTTATTCCTTTTGAAAAAAAATCTTTAATTGGAACTTTTTCTTCTTTTTTTTTTTTTGAAATTTTGTAAACCATTTCTGGCACTCGTCTTCTATCAACACGCCGTCTTCATTCATGCACATTCAACAATTTTTTTTTTGCTTGAATACCGATAGCAAAAAAATGAAAATATGCCGGATTTTGCTACTTTCGACTTTCCATAGTTGATAAGGCATCAAACAAAAGCTATTCCGCAGTATCAAACAATGCTCTTCAAAATATATAATGAAAATGCAGCTCAAGTATCAACTGGGCGGCGAAAAAAATGCAATTAAGCACAAACTTCCAAACATCCTCATATATACATTTAATTCTATTTTTACACGAATTGTTTTGATTTAACACGATTTTCAATATTCTATGAATTGGTTTTCTAAACTAAAATTTATTGCTTACAATATATTCAATGAATTAAGCGCGAATGAGTAAACAGGAAATAAATTCTTAAGGGAACTCTAACATCAAATTTTTTGATCTTGTTAATTGGACTTTTCAGCTGCTTTTTCAGATCTGGAAGGAATCTACTATTTTTCCATTTAGCCCTACATATTTTTTTACGCGAATTTTTTGTGAACTTATCTATCGTGTAAAAAGAGAGTTAGATATATGTGAAGGAAAAAACTTAATTGAAAAATTAATTTTGAAATTGAAAATTTATTATTCACTTTTCTATATTCTGATATTATATGACTCACATTACATACATATATTCTTCGAGAGAATTGTTTTGAAAAAACTGAAAATGCAGAAAAAGAATAAAAATATGAGAAATGATGTAAATCAGCGCATAAAATTAATATGGATTCGTTGATAATGTAAATGCGAGTGTATTAATACGATTCTACTATTGTCATAATTTCCTCAAAGAACTCATTCCCGACGACTGATTTTAAACGTAGACTTCCTATAGCAACCTAAAAGAAGAAAAGAAACTTCGGCAGTGGTATGTAATGCAATTATATAAAATAAGGTACGATTTATAGGGAAAAAGCGAATTGAAAATAAATAATTCATTTCAATAAATAAACATCAGGTTCCTTTTAAAACAAATCAATAGAAAATCTTAATTAGAAAGTTACTTTCACTTTCGAATGAAATAACTTTTTGCACAAAAATCGTCTTGAAAGGAAACCGAATAAACCTAAATAATCGCAGAAAGAAAAGGTTAGATATATTTGAAAAAATATATTGAATGATTAATTGAAGATATGCAAATTTCATCTAAATTTTATTATTTCAAAACTTGTGGCTTATTAAGAAGAGCCATTCCTTAAAAGCACTTTTTCCATAATATTTAATTTTGTGATAAAATTTTGTTTTTTTTGAAATTTTTAGCCTGTAAGACAAAAAACAACAATAACTGCAGCAACAAAATGTCAATCAAATTACTTTTCTACAGATAGGTTGAAAGCATTAAATAACTAAAGCAATAATCTTTTTCTAAAATATATCTGATAAGTTAAATAAAATGAAATACTGTAAGTTTGCAAAAAGTGAATAAATACAAAAAATAAAAGACATAAATATTTATTTGTATAAGAACCTTTGAAAAGAGAAAAAAGCAGAAAAAAAAAACATCACCATGTATTATAACAAATTCAAAACACGATTTATTTTTTCTTTATCCTTAACAATCACTTATCACTCTTTATAAATAAATTAAATAATATTTCATCCACAATAATAGCGATAACAACAAAAATATTATTTAAAAAAAAAAACCTCAACACTCAAAGAAGTATTATTTCCTTTAACTAACTAAAACTAGCAGCAGAAGCTTAAATATATGACTGCGCATATGCATATATGTCTGTCGTAAGAAATTTCGTTTGGTTTGCATTGAAAGTTTTTTATGCGCCTTAAATATATATATATAAAAAGCAAAATATATAATAAACAAATAAACTAATTTATAATAATTTCAAGTTTATTTTTAAGAAAATCGTTTACATTTAAGTCTATATATATGAAATTTATTATTGATTTAAAAATTTACTCAAAATAAATATTTCCTTAATGCCTGAAATTTTCTATATAACTGTCATTATAACGGTATATTAAGTTTGCGGCGATGTGCAGAGACGTAATAATTATCATATTCTAAGTCTGTCCATCCGTCCGTCCATCTCATATATTTTGCTATTCCAACTTTATGTCGAAATACTTTAATGAAATTTTATTTATTAACATATTTAGGTGCAAGGATGAACGTTATTGAAAGGGGATTGAATCGACTTGAACAATTTTTGGCAAGTCCTGTCCATGTAAAGACTAAAGACTTCTTTTGAAAAAGTCTTTATATAAAAAAAAATGTTGTCATGTCAATATTTCTATATTAAGTGAACGCGAAAAATTTGGATCCCCCCATCCCCCTTACAAAATTAAGACTTTATACGGCAACAAAATCCAATTTTTAATTGCTTTAATTAAAAATCTATTCAGAATAGCGATTACGCCAAGTTCAGATCATTGATATCATTTTTCAAAGTCCTTTTCTTGTAAGGGTTTTCATCAAAGGCGAACCTTTATATCGCAGCAAATCCTTGGTTTTGGTGTTTAAGGGCTAACACCACCAACAACCTAAAAATAATGCATTTCTTTGGATGGATTAGTAGGTGTACATCTAAGCGTTAAAAAGAAATATTTAAAAAAATTGCACTACCGGATTGGTTCTCGTGAAGCTGTAGCAACTGATGGACTGTGCAGCAAGCAGCGTAACTGATCCAAACTTGAATTAAAAGAAAAAAAAACCATGTAGTCTACGTAGCCACATCAAGTTCGACCAGAAAAATAGCACTCTTTAAACCCTACACCTCTTACGGTGCAAGGCTACAATAAGTACGTGCAGACATTTGCCACATCCAGAAGAACATTGGACAGACTCACCTGTTATTACAGCGATCGATTCAGAATCATTTTGTCAATCGAACTAAATTTGGCTGCCGTCTGTTCGTCGTGTTTTCCTATTCTCCACCCACAGGTCGCAATTTTTGAGTCAATTTTAAGAAATTTGGTACATTGTCCAAAGACAAACGCTATTAGAAATGTTTCGCGCCGGATCACTTTTTCAACATCTTCCAATATTTAATGGTGGACCATTGTTTATTAGTAAAAGGTATTTAAATAAACTTTTCGTAAATAATAAATATTTCAATACTGGAAAAAATACTGCAAAAAATTAAAACAAAAATATATGTCCGTCAAAGGTAAACTCGTAGCACTTCGCAGTGCACAGGTCAATAGTCGAATTCATAACTACCAACACCAAAAAGTTGATCCCGCACTTCTAATTTTTTTTATCAAAAGCATTGAAAGCTTTCGAATCACTCTCAGCTTCATATCTAAACAGAAATAAATAATTGTAAGTATTTTCTAAACACATCTGTGGGTTTGGGAGACAGGTTAGGAAGCAACAATTAAGATGTTAGATCGTAATTGCCGAATAAGATTCAGAGTTGCTTAGGCGAAATGAAAAGGACCTTTTGATGCGATATATGACAATGGATAAAAAATGGATTCTTCACTACACTCCAGAATCATTCAGCCAAATGGACAGCAACTTAAAGCGTCTCCGCCACAAAAGGACCACGAAATTTTCACGAGCGTGCCTATTGGGTGATGTATCTATAATTAACTTTCACAGTCGTTCACCAGCATCGTATTTTGTTGAAAATTGTTTTAAATTAAAATAAATTCCTTCTTATCTAATCTAGTTGGTTAGTGCATAAGAAACATTAGAAATCAAATCAAGTAAACAGGTTTTCAGCAGATGCTTATATTACGCACGAGAAGGTTTAAAGTATATTCAGCAGAAAAAAGAATTGAAAAATTTGCAGTAGTCTTAACGACAAAAAGGGTGCCGCTTAACAAAAATTGGGACGCGCTGATTTACGTTCCCTCCCCTTCACATAAAGTAAGCTTTTGCCCTGGAGAGAGATAAAATGTTAATATTTGATAAAGAGAATAGGTGAAGAGTTGTAGTAGAACCAGTATACAGTTTTGAACGGTCGATCTTATTCGACTATAACATGTTTTAACTTTGTAATTTTATAGATGAAAAAACAATTATGCAAGCGTTGGCGGAGAAGACAAAATTTGAGATTCAAAGGGAATAATAGTAGGCCGTGTCCTTTACATGCGAAAAAGTAAAAAGAAAAAATTAGAAAGAAAAATAAAGCCTTTTTTGCACATTCCAGCGAATTTTCGGTTATTAATTTGCTGAATAACAAAAGAAGAAAAAGAAAATGACTTTAGTTACATTAATATTACCAATCCATGATATCACAACAGCTCTGGCGGTTGAGGTAAAGGAAAATGTTGGGCTAATGAAAAGTCGAAAGAACTACGTGGAACTTGGAAAGTTGTGCAATGTCGCGCCAAAAAACGAATACCGTTTATTTTCCGATGGTAATTTGCATATATTTTGTTATTAAGATAATAAGAAGAGCGTATGATGTTTATTCGAAACTACTGAGTTAAATTTCAGTATTGTTGCTAACAATATGTTGGCTCCACACCGAAAGAGGTTCTAAAAAACTACGATGAATATTGATCTCTTTTGACTTATTCACCGCGAAACGTAAAACGCTTGCACTTGTCATCGTTTGTTTCCAGCTGTGGATGCTCTCAACTCGCTATAATTTAAAATTAAAGATTTTGCAGATCGATTCGTGGTGAGTTATGCAGCTATTACTAGGTTATTTGATTGCTCAACATACGAGCAGTTCAAGTTTTAATGCAATATTTTATTATACTACGAGAATGGTTTTGGGCGTATGCTCATCAGTTATGCCATTCGTTTGGTGGACTGCTAGTAGATTGTTTCCAAAATCGTCGAGTAATGCACCGTGCCATAATAGGTAGTTAGATCACGGACGATGTTGTGGGCGAGGCACTTACCATGAGAAAAAATGGGAACCATCATTGTTGCCTATAAAAAGTATATTTTTTGGTATGTTTTCATAACAAGTTCAATACCATTCATTCCTTGCTATCGCTGGGGTCTGCCAATCAATCGACGTTCTATAAATATTGTAAAATGCTTTGTCGTCGTCGCTGTAGCAGTTATATCACAATACTTTTTCCGATCTCTTTGGTATAAATGTCGGGTACGTTGGTGTCAAGAATATCATGAGCAGGATATTTGCGAGACGACGAAAGCATTGGAAGGTCTTCGCAAAAAAAGGCCTGTGACTAAATTAAATGATCGCTTGAGTTTTGCAGTTTGCAGTGTTGAAGGTGCCTCAGATTTGAAAGATGATGTGTTCTTCAATATCTATGATTATAGGAACTGGGATGATGATGAAAATATATGTAATGGTGCCATAATCAATGCGATGGGAAATCCTTAGTCGCCTTTTGACAGTAAGCCATCAATTTTGGCCACTTAAATGGCAGCTAGTATCACACTCTACCCTCTTTGTAACGCTCACATTTAATTCTGATTGTACTCGTTAAGAGATAGTATACCTTAGGCAAGCATATACATATATATATACATATATGTGCATACATTGAGCGCGCCTCTCAGCCCAGACGTACACCTTTCATTAGCCCTAATATGAGAGATAAAATTAATTAATTAATTAATTAAAAGTTAATTATGGATAATCAATTATGGCTGACGGTGTGGTAATAATTTCGTTATCATTGCCGAACTTTTTTTTTACTTTGCTTCAAAACACTCGACCTTTAATGATTTTTCATGAAATATATTTCTTTTTCTTACATAATTTTCATATTATTTATATTCTTTGATTTCCTTTTTTGTACTCCTCGCATTCTTTCTGACTCTTGCTTTTTAAAAAAATACCTTTTTTTACGAATTTATTAACGAATCTATTTGATAATTGTAAGAAGCAAAAATTAAGCATAAAAAAGTGCAACCTCAAAATAAAACTAATAAACCTTGAGCAAGAGTAGACCGCTGTTACAGTTTTTTTTCTTTTTTGTGGATGGAAGAAAAAGAGGAGCATAATAATAATTGAGGAGTTTCAATAATATTGTAAAATGCAACACCGCAGTCGTTCTCGGGAAACATCTTTTGGTCAAGGGGCACTCTCACAAACTAGTCTAAATTTGAAATAAAAGAAAAAAGTTCTTTAATCTTCATTCTTATAGTTACTGACACATGAAATATTGAATTCTGTTTAATTGGCGATTGTTTGAGTGAAAAGCGAAGAATAATAACTTTTTTGTATAACTCTTTTAGCATCTGTCATAGATCGCTCAAGTTTCTTGACCCGGTTAGCGTGGGCTTTAATGCAAATTGTTTGGTTGGGTACCAATACCCATTTTCGAAATTTTAATAATCTTTAGAATACTTCTCATACCGTTATTAAAATTTGCACACAACGATGTCCAGCACATTTCGTTTATGGAAAGTTTCGAAATTTGAAGGACAAAATTTCTTGTGGCTAATGAAATCTTTTTAAAATGTATTCTAGAAGATTCAAAGCTTTCTATTAGGCAAAAATAAAAATCGATATTTTGAAATATTTGCAACGGTCTATCTATCCCATTAATGCAATCCTTGAAAGAATTTGAATTGAGTTGTGATTCTTAATTTTATATTTTCTTTTGATATGACCGAGCACTCCTGCATGCCATAACTCAATCAAGCATTAGCCGAATTTCTTTGTAATTTCTACGATTTCCCCCTTCCTGCAAACGACAATCAATCACTAAATTTTAAAAAAATCGTAATGAAATATATCAACTTTACCATGTCAGCAAAACACTTATTAAATTTTAGCAAGCAACTTTTTTCTATTTTTTCTGCATTATTTTTCAATTTTTCCCTGCTACTATTTATGCCTACAAGATCTCGTGATAAGAGAATTCCGGCGTCTTGCACTTGTATTATTATTATACAGTCAGGTCGCCTAACATATATTTACTTCGTGCCGCATAATGAGGAACATGGAATTATTATGAATTAGTTGACTTCGTATCGCGTTATATCGAACATCAGAGAATAAATTAAAACAAAGCAATACTTCATTTAGTGTTTGCTAATTGTGTGATATCCAATAAACAATAACGCATAAATGAATGTTTCACGCACTTTGGCATATTTTTGGGCGAAAAACACGCGCTATAATGCCATATAGGTCTAATGTACCGATTTTCGCTCCGCCAGCCATACTCATCTGCACGTTATAGCAGGCTTGACTGCAAGCTCGTTTCTAGCAAATTTCACAGAGGCGGGTCTTTGATGTCTTGTTTATTTTCCATATTTCTACACTATAGCAACCAAATTGACATGCTGTAGTTTTGGCAGCCTTTTTGTAAACTTTCTGTGGAAATTTAGGATATATTTTTGGATGGCGTACACGTATGGTAAAATATTTAAAAGGTTTAAGAGAAAGCTGGAAGCAAAATTTGAAAAGATAATCTAACAAAATAATTGCATATTATTGATGATATGCTTGGATCTAGAAATGTTCAAATGTGTTCAATGTGTTCAATGCGTGTCTTATTTCTTTTCTTTATTTTTTTTGAAAACTTTGAAAGCCTTACACAAGTTCCACAAGTGCGTAAAGTAGCACTTGGCTAAATGGATTCTCTAATTAAAATTGACGTGAAAAATAATACTATTGCTATGCACATCCCATTATCTTTTTACACGAATTTTTTTAACATGCAATTTGATTTTACACGAGTTAAAAAAAAAATCTCTTTTTACACAAATTGTTTTATTTTAATACATTTTCAATATTCTACGAATTTCTTTTTTAATGTTTCCATGAATTTTTTCATCCAATACACATGGTAACTTCGCGTTACATTTTTCACAATTCAGTTGGATTATGTCGATTATATGCACGTAGGGGTGGGATTCCCCGAATTATGCAATGTGTGTTATTTATTTTTTATAAAGTATCTAGTGAATTAAAATTCGTAAGCACGAAATAAATTCTTAAGTGAACTCTAACAAGAATTTTTTAATATTGTTTACTGTAGTTTTCAGCTGCCTTTCCAGCTCTGGAACCAATCTACTATTTTTCCATTTAGCCAAAACCTTTTTTATACGAATTTTTTGTACAAATATTTCCTAAAAGACTGCCAGATTTTTTTTTAACAATCTACATAGAAGATTTAGTATACCGCCATTATCCGACAATGTTTACAAGTAGTTATACACATTGCTTATGTGGCATTACAAGCTTTCTGAACTATGCATTTAATTCCATCATCAATAATTTATGCCTAGCATCTAATAGCTTATAGTTTTTTAATTTTTAATTTGTCACTTGTTAATGATCGGTCGTGAGATTAATTTAAGGTAATAGTAAAACGGTAGAATTAAAAAAAAAACATTGCACTGCATTTTTTCCCTCACAAAAGTTTCTCTCTACTTTTTTGAGGTTTCTAACTTGCGATTTATGCTTGTTGGATCAAAAATTGTAGTACATGTGAAGAGAAAACATAAAATTTATTCATTTCTTTTAAAAAAATTTCCCTCCAGATGTATCAATCGTGTAAAAAGAGAATTAGGTGTACATTATAAACGCGCACAATTTCAATAAATCGCAACTGAAGCATATCAAAGCATATCGAGATTTATTCTCTATTTTAGGTATTCTCTGTTTTCATGGTAAAGAAAAAAACAACTTTTTAACTTCTGACTGCGTTTTTATTGAATGTTCGTTGTGTGTAGTAGTTTTGTGCCGTTTTTCACATACAGGCGCTTTTAACATAGTTGTGGAGGCGTTTTTATTGAACTGCATTGCATAGTTTAACATCTCCGTTTTTACGCGTTAACATAGGTTGTTACTATTTGCAAGTTAGGGCATCTCTATTGCATAACAAAACTTGGTATTTTTCACACTTGGTTGTCATTTGCAAAAAAGTATAATTAACGGTTTTTCACAACCAAAGAAATTGCTACTGAAGTGCAAGTTTGTGAAGTAAATTTGCTGGAAATTGAAAAAAGAAATATTTATCGAAAAAAAAAATTTAAAAAAAGCAGAAAAAAAAATTGATTTGAAAAATTTAAAAATTAAAATTCGAGAATATTATTATTATTATTATTATTATTATTATAAATTTAGCCAGAGAATAAATTCTAAGACTAATGTCTTAAAGCACTAGCATCTAAGGCTTTCGGCTTTTATTTTTATTAATATTATTATTATTATTGTTGTTATTAATATTATTATATTATTATTATTATTATTATAAAAATTCGAGGATAAAAAGTGACATTTTTGAAAAATTTGATTTAAAATATTTCCATCAGCTTTCTGGTCACTTCAACATAAACGTGAGTTAGTTTTTTAAATTTAAATTAAAAAAAAAATTTAATTCAATCAGAAACATGCCTTGTTTGTAGCTTTTTAACAGAAAATGGCCATTCATTTGTAGTAGTTAATAAGCAGCAGTAGTCAATTGCAGATTTGTAATTTTTAATATTTTTCGACAAAGTCGTTCAGAAGTAATAAAAATTGACGGTGCTAAATTTGGTTTTGGATTAATACACGTTTCGGAACATCTCCCATAATAGAGTTCTTATGAAAAGAAAGTCTTTATACGACACGCAACATTTTAGGGAGCAATTCATGGCGCGACAACTCTCGGGCCTAGACGGCTGTAAGTTACTTTAACTACTTAAAAACTTGGAAATCGATTTTATATTAATCTGGTTCCATAAATCTAAATTTAGTTTCTATGTATCCGTTGCTACGAGTACTGCGACGATGTAAACCGACTCAGATGCTTGCACATATTTCAAGCTTCACGCAGTTAACCAAATAATTAAGAATTTTTGATCAACGAATTCATGAAACTTAAACATTGTCATAACCCACACAGACGTGCGATTTTTCCCCTTACAAAACTTTCTTTGGGCTTTTTTGAATTTTCTAACTTGTTAGATCAAAAATTCTCGTACATGTGAGGAGAAAACATCAAATTTATTCATGTCTTTTAAAAAAACTTCCCTCCAGATGTACCTATCGTGTATTTGCCTACAATAACGTTTCTTTTTGTGTTGTGTTTATTCATATATTAGACATTAGACACATGCTGTAGTGTCTACGGTAAGCGAGTATATACAAAATTTTACTTTCTTTATTCTTTTACTAAGACTGATAATGGCTGACTGACTATTGATTAGGAATCGACACTTCACTACTTATGTATATATCCTAAATGTAAACAAAAGTACCGTTTTTTACATTCACTACTGGAGATTGCGGATGTACCCTTCCATCCCAATATTTTGCAACTTCCACAAATACCCGTCAGACATCCATCTATTGTTCCGATTTTCGTCCTAAGGCGAGATTTGTTGCGGATATATGAGTTGTGGAAGGCAGATGCAATCATTAAAACTATCTACGCAGAATGTTAACTGTTTTCTTATTTATGTTGGTTGCAGTACAAGCAACGCATTTTATATTGGATGTAATTAGAAATAATTAGAAGATCCTTCAAGCCTCCATATTAAAGCATGCATACTTTGTAGTGTGTGGAAGCATGTCTCTGGATGCTAAATACCAGCTAAGAATATTGATGCATTTATCATTGATTTTGTTCGCCAATAATTTCAATCACATTAAATTTACTATGCAAAATAAAAAAGATATCCCGAAAGCTATAAATAGTTGGAAACTGTTTTTGTTTGGAGCAAAAAATAATTACAAAATGTATGAAAGTTGGGCAGCATAACTTCATATGTTTCATCTTGAAACGACTTAACGCTTGATAAAATAATTTTTTAAATAATCTTTTGTATTTTATTCATTTAATACTAATATTGATCAATTTGACGAAGATACAATACATTGGTTCCAAGTTATAGGTAAGTTAAGTCCCAAGGATAGGTAATGAAAAAGTTCTTTATTTACAGAATCCGATTTTTTTGAGAACCAAAAAATTTGAATTTGAAAAATTTGTGAAACAACTGGGAAAAAAGTGAAAAAATAAAAAAATTTAATAATACGGTCATTAACTCTTTTTAAACTAATTTCCAATCCGCATGATAAGAATTGGTTAAAACGTCGAGGAATTTTTTTTTCATTCATTTGTTCATTTTCAACTTACTATGGAATTGATTCTTTTAAGTGCTAGCAATTATCTAGACGGTACTATTCACCGACTATTTAAGAACCGTCAACTGAAGGCAGTTACTCTTGCCATCTAGTTTTTGTACACTTTTTACACATCTGCATTGAATTCTTTTCCTAAATGATTATACACTTCGCTTTACTCTTATCAAAGCTAACTAATTTAACAAAATTTGTCTAAGCTACTGAAGTGAGGGACTATGTTGAGATCAGTCTGAAAAACGAAAGAACATTTGAAAGAAATATTTTTAAAATAAAATTTTAAAATAAATCATAACTTGTTTGCGGAAAAGTTGGAATTACCTCGTTTCTCGTTAAGGTGGGCACAGCGACCTAGCATCCAAATAAAGCGACATTGATCAATAGGAGAGTTATCAAGCATCTCATGGATTTCAAAGACATAATGGTTTGTTACGTCTTTGTTATTTATAATATCCTTCTTATATATAATATATATAAATATCATATAGATATTCGCATATAGATGTTTATTTACAAAAATAACAAAATTTAATGAAGAAAATAAAACGCTATTTCATTTGTATCTAAATCTTATATATAAAGTAATATAACTAAACACATTCTTGTTTTCCTGTTTCTTTTCAGGTTTACAATCGACGCTAAGAATTGGAGGGAGCAGAAGAAATCTTTAGAAGAGCGCGCCAATTGTTTGCTAAATAATTGCAACGCTCAACAATTTCTCCGGGCTAGTGGAAGAAATTCTGAAGGCTTACCCTAATGCAAAAGTTTCACCATACTGGGTAAACGTCAACACCAAGCGAACAATCACTAGATCGGTAGAGATTGCAGATTGCATCGAAGGAATGATGTCGTGGGAAGTCTCCACGTTTATAATTGAATACAGAACAGACGAGGAATATTTCTACTAAATAAGATGGTCTACCAATTGGAAGACAGGGTCGAAAAAAAATTCGAATTCAAGCCGTTCGATCAAATCGGGATAGCTTTCGCGATGTGCGGATGCAATGTCTGTCACGGGTGAAGGAAAGCTACCTGCGGCAACTCATACGGATATGGTGGATGCAGGCACTAATTGTAGCAAAATACGACTTACTCCGAAAAGTCGGGCGAAATCATACGATTAACTTATTAGGATATATTTTGCATATACTTCTAAATAATACTAATATTCAGGAAAAAGCTGATAGGAATATCACTTGTAAATAAATCTTAACGTTTTTTATATTATATATATTATTGGATATTATTATTATTATTATTATTATCTAAATTTAGCCAGAGAATAAATTCTAAGACTAAAGTCTTAAAAGCACTAGCATCTAAGGCTTTCGGCTTTTATTTATTTATTTATTTATTTATTTATTTATTTTTTTTATTAATATTATTATTATTTTTACTATTATTGGATATTATTTTTGTTATTATGTTTGTAAATGTAATCAAGAGCATGTTTTGAATTCAATGTTAATATAATAATAATAACTTGTAAAAATATTATATTATATTACATTATATATATTTATATTATATTATATATTATATGCATTTGTGTTACATATTATATATTTTATTAGTTTAATTAATTAATTATATAATTAGCTATTATTGATTACAAAACCTTAAAATTAAAAAAAATGATAAGATTTATGTTTACATTATTATTAAAAAAATTTTATATATGTAATGCATGAACATGTGTTGAATTCATTGTTATATTAGCTTTCTCCTAAGTATTAATTAAATACGTTATGTATGCATTTATATATATATATATATTATATTATTTATATTTTGTGTGTATATAGCTTAAGCATTTCAAGAAAACCAGGTGCTATTGGATAAAGAAAATAAATATAATAATTGTATAATTAAGAATTTAAAAAGAAAAAAACAATTTCTTTAACAAAGCTGAATATATTTAAAAAATTGTAAATAAAAAGTTTTTTTTTTAATTATTCTGAAAGGAAATTATTACAAAAGTAAAACCAAAAAAAATAACAAAAGAAAATTTTGTAAAAAATAATTTTACAAAATTTTGGAAAATCTTTTTTCTATAATCTATACTTCAATTTATTACATATATGTACGACTTCCTTTTATTTATTGTTTTCTAATATATTTTATTAATAATAATTTAAAAAAAAAAAAAATAGTTGAATTTTTTTTTTATTTAAAGTTAAGTCTACAAATATACGTAAAATAGTAAACAAAAAAATTGTGAAACCAAGATGAAAATAATTTTGTTAAAAAAAAATTTTAATAATTTCTTAAATGAATGTTAAAATAACGAAATTTAGAAAAATGCAGTAAATATATATAAAATGAAAAATTTGTAAATGATTATTATATATCCATATATATCTAAATTATTATACAAACAAACACACGAATACACATACATACAAAAATACAATTACTCTTATAATTAACAATATTTACGCCATTATTTTAAAAATCGTTAAAATATAAAAAAAACAAGATATTAAATAAAGTATAAACGATTACAATAAGTTAAGTCATGAGGATAATTCAAAATTGGGCAGACGTACAAATTTGCAACAGAAGTTTATATTTAACTTAATGGTAATTTGGCAGTATAGCTGTCGGCGTCGAACCCGCATTCGATATGGGAGGACAGCCATCAGCGGGCCCTAATTAGACAATCAGCGTAAAGTATAGTCATTATTTCCTATCCAGTGGATATGGCCCAAATCAGCTTTTTTTTTAGCGTTCACTAATTCAAGAAATCTTTGCGCACACATTCATATATATATATATGTAGATATATAAGAGTTTATAGTTAACCAATTCATTTTCATTATGCATATAAATAATATCTTATAAATACGTTTTCTACTCGAACATAAGCCAGCAGCATCAGCCAGTGGTAACGCACCAGTGATCACGATCATGATAAAATGTTGCAGTTTACAAGTAACTTGTTACAACAAATTATTATAAAATTTCTTGTAAAATACGGAAGCAGAGAGAAAGAAAAATATATCGCTTGGTTCATAATAAATTGTAGAAAAAATTTATGCATTCCAATAAAGAACATAATGTAAGGTCACATATCCGTTTTATAACTAATTATAACTACACATATCCGTTTTATAACTAATTCGATATCATATAAATGGTATTATGAAGTTTCTGGAGATTCCATGAAAGCTAACGACATTTTCTCATGTCTGTCATCACGTTCTACGTTATATTCATAGAGATATAGATCAAATCAAATGATTTCCAAAGTATACGTAATGAGGATCGCATTCTTTGGATATGTGTGTCCTTCTATTCGGAAAGCATTCACATTCACAAAAATTAACTTCAAGAAGTTGAAATTTTCTTGCAAACCGACTACATTTGTAATAATTAAAAAAAAAACCCATTTTCAAAAGAATTTCGTCAATGTCATAGGGAGCTAGAATATTTATCACACACCACTGAAAAGTTCACGGTTAAAATTTGTTGAATCCGGCCTATGGTTCGTCTACGACCTCTTCGTAAGCGAGGATGATCTTAACGACAACCCTGTTTTGCTGATTCGCATTGAACAAGGCAAAGTCGAAAAACAGTATGGTTTATATGCGCTGTATGCACGAAAAACTATATACAGGTAGCCCTCCTATAACGCGGTACTTCTATGACGCGGTTTCGCTACAACGCGGTTCGCAAAATGCGGAAAATTTCCTATAACGCGGTACTCCTACAACGCGATTTTCAAGAATTTCTAAAATAATATTCTGAAAAACTTTAATTTTCCATTATACGTTTGTTTAACAAAGTGTGAGATCTAGCCTCCTTGATTTTACACTGCATATTTGAATTTAACAAGAAAGATCGCCTATCTGCATGTGTATTGTCACTTTATAGCATGGCTAGAATTTAATTGACGGCAAAACTATAATGCATTTTTTTCAAACATTTACACACACGTTTTTTTTTTTTTTAAAGGAAAGGAAGGAAGAGAAAAATGCATGCAATTGATGTCATGCTAATATTTAGGTTAAATTTTTACCACCTAACACTACTTATTACAATTTTTAGATCAAATAGTAATATCAACTTTTAAAGCATACTCCATGCGCAAATCGTTCGAGCTAATATTGGAGAGGATGGAATCGTCAAATATAAGGATCAAGGAAGTCTGGGAGCAGTTATCAATTTTAAATTGTGTTGAAATCGTTGGGACGTCACTTACACAAATTTGTCAATGAACATTGAGAGGTTGCTGGAAAGTACTATTGCCGGAGGCAGCAGTTCGGGAAACTGTTGCTAATTCAGTAGAGGATGAATATACAAACCTAGTGCTACTGGCGAACGTAATAAGAGGCGATGGATTTGACGAAATTACTTTGGATGATATTCGGGAATTAGTTACAGACGACGACATAAATGAAGCAGATTTAGTGGCAATGACAAATGAAGCATTATCGACTGAACATAGCGAAGATCTTTTCAATGCCAAAATTGAAACTTTTCGCTAAAAAGTGTGGGGAAAATTTTAAATCTGGCGAAGCAGTCGGAAGAGTATGTTTTGGAAAACGATTCTCTAAGGGATAGAGCAGAAATGTTCAAAAAAAATCTTAAAAATAATTTATCGGCCTACCAGGAAATCTATAAAAATTAACGAAATAAGGAAAAACGGACTTCAATAAAAGATTGTTTTAAAACTAGTAATCATTGAAAAGGGTCAGTGTGATGGTGGATCAAGCTCGGAATTTGAAAACGTTTGAAACACACTCAAATTATAATAAGTGATGTCAAGGAGGGAGATTTGTAGAAGGTTGTGATTTGAATTTTGGTTTAATTTAATGCCCTATTTAAATAAATGAATTGGTATTAATTTATGCTGTTATGATGAAATGGATAAATAGAACAAGATCTCAAATTAAACCTATTTTTTTCGATTAGGAACGTATCTCCCCTTTTTGCACTGGATCAAAGTGTCTTACAACGCGATTTCCTATAACGCGGAATTTTTCAGGAACCTATTGACCGCGTTGTAGGATAGTTACCTGTATTTGTATAATATGTATTTTGAGAAGCGAAATCTATTGGTGAAATTGATAAAATAAAGCGAAGAAGTATCAATATACACAACGGTTCAACCCGATCATTTTGAACTTTCTTTACATAAAATAATAATAATAGTTTTCCATTTTGTTATTCAGTGTAATCATGGAACGCTTATAACTGCATTTTTAACATTCATTATTTTTGTTGCTTGATTTGAACAAACCTGTTGCCGAAGCCCATCAGACACTTTTAGTAACTTAGGATGATGCTGCTCCAAAATATGTCAATGCGTGCTTTGTATAGGAAGGTATAGAAAACGTTTATAGGGACCTATTATCTGATGTTATTATCCGTAGAAGTTTCACTTACTTTAAATGATGGTTTGCCCAAGTTTGATAGTATTCGCGTTTCAAAGAACTATAGCCAGTCCATGCATTATTGGTTGTCATCCATGGTTGTGGACTCCAACCTGCAGCCATAAATCTTATATTATCTATTAAAGCCACAAGTTGTTTGTCATATTCTGGTAATTCATTATAAGTTCAGGGACTTAAATCGAAATCGTAACCACCAATAGATAAACGTAACATACTGTATTGAATTCCTTCCTTGTTGTATGGTAAAAAAAAAAAATCAAAAGAAACATATATTTAATGTCTAATTCAAATTTTATTAGGGGAGCATAATAATTGAATTACTTATATATTTGATCTTGTAAGTGTGGCTCTAATTTCTGTATGTATGATACAGATCCCGTAAATGCGCCTCCTATTAGGGCTAAGCCATGTCTTGTATCGTTGGTATTATAGACCATTGATTACGAGAATGTGGTCCACACCCATTTTCTATTGCGGGACCTCAGGGTAGCGAGGCCCCTTCAATGGGGATTGTCTCTCTCCCTGAGGGGTGCTCAATCAACTTAATTGGTTGCCTATGGTTATAGGCAACCCGTCTGATTAAGGCTCATGCCAGGTGCAGACGTTAACACACAGAGATATAGTCCATTGATTACGTTCGGCGGTCATGCGAGCGACATGACGATTTGATGACGTCGTGCAAGCAGCCGATTTTAGATTTACTAGATATGTTAGCACCCCAGCCGCAGTTTGCTGTGCTTTACAAACATTTGAAATGCATACATATTACTATTTACCTGATTACGTTGTAAGGCCTCTGCACTTACATTTTTCTTTATTTTCTATATATGCCACAGGTGGTGTTTCCCACATCTCACTTCTATTTCAGTTCGACGCAACTACCACCAATTATTTTCTATACTACACGAAATGATTTCTCTGCTCGTTACAGTTCGACGCAACTTCCACCAATTATTTTCTATACTACATGAAATTATTTCTTTGCCTGAGGGTGGAAATTTTCTTTCATGGATGACCCATATTAACAATTCCGGGAGCGGAGCCTACACTATGCATGGCGGTAGTAACATGCCTGTTAAGGGCTCAAATGTCAATACCGCACCCGCCGTTAATCTCCACGTGCATCACCGTGTAATAATTCAACTCAAACAATTTGTTAATGTGAATGTACAATATTTCCTTCTGAATCAGCGATCATGCTGCTTCATAGAAAATAAACTCTTAATAAGCGAAATAATAAAGAAAGTCTATGGTGCTTAGGAAGGAGTTGTAAGTAAATTCATTTCCGTTTATTAAAATCTACTAAGCAAGAATCGGTCGACAATCTCTTTCATAACATTAAAAGAGAGACAGAGATTGGAAATATGTAATCGCTCTAACGGAAAATCTTATAAGTATAAAAAATAATAGCGAAGCACTACTACAGTGACTACAGCCGCGAGTTCTCTGTATTAACAGCAATATCTTCTGGCTCCTAGATTTTACGTTCAGTGCGTTGAACAACTTTTTCCCCCCAAAAATTTTATTGGAAAATCTATGATGAGGCAAAGTACACAATATTCCAGTCTTTTTTTTACAGACTCTTCATATACCCGCACGCAATAGATTACGAACTAATAGAGGTTCGAAAACTTTTTTCACAACTTTCATCGAAAAGCTTCGCACTTAAGATAGACAAAATGTCTGCATCAATCTGAGCTTGTTCGTCGGTCAGTCTATCCGTCTTGTTTTTTGTGCGCAACCTGCAGATCACAATTTTTTGGATATTTTGGTGAAATTTGGTACACTGACGTGTTTTGGCACAAGGAAGTACCCTTTCGAAATGGTTCGGGATGGACCATTTGTGCGACTGTCTCCCTAATAACGCATTATTTGGAAAAGTT
Organism: Glossina pallidipes; assembly: GCA_000688715.1. NCBI lineage: Eukaryota > Metazoa > Arthropoda > Insecta > Diptera > Glossinidae > Glossina > Glossina pallidipes. The sequence goes on along the minus strand of KK499794.1, from coordinate 300,125 downwards.
CTCATAGTAGTGTACGATATTTAATGTTTAATTTTGACGTAGAGACAAACATCACGAGAGATAGCAGAAAGTCTAAATGTAAAAAAAATGTACGCACATTTTATAATGCATTTCATTATCAATACCTAGACGTCGTACTACTGACATTATGATATAATATTCAATACCTATTTCGCGATTATAAATACAATAATCAACCTAATAATTTTCTACCTTTATATTTTATCTTATTGAAATCAAATATCCTTTCTCGGTGACCGGAAATTCTAATCGAATGCAAGATTTTTAGAAGATGCGATCTAAGCTAGAGGGCTTTTTAAAAACAGTACTTTCTAGGAACGTCATTCATTGCAGGCTTCCTGAGTAGAATACATCCGCGTCTGTTGCATTGGGTGACCTTCACGACAGCAGTATTTGATGATGAAAAAGTTAGTGACAAATTTGACTTTTACAACCACACAATTCATGGAGAAAAAGGATAGCAAGGGCTTGGTTAAAGTGCGATAAATTGATGTTTCAAAGGTATTTTATTCCATTTACATTAATTTCAATCCAGATTTGCGGTGATCTTTGATGAGTTCATACACACTTTTGTCGGCCGTAGCTAATTCAATTACGTTAACATAATTTTAATGGTTGCACGACTCGTCACTTAGCTTTCCATTAACTGAGACGTTTCGGTAAAGCTTTAACGCAGTCCAATATTCTTTTGGATGTCGATGCAATAAACACATCGTTGTCACTTGCAACGCAATAGATCAGTGGTACGTATAAAATCGCCCCTAAGTCTAATAAAGTTACACCTAAGCCTTATAAAATTCTCCTTAAGTTTAATAAAATGATCCTAAGTGTAATAAAATTGCCCTAAGCGGAATAAAATTGGACGCATGCCACTAAAATGTGGTATTTTCAACCAGTCCTGCTTTCTTTAGAATGCGCTTTACATTCGAATTTCTACCTAACGTAATTATCGGTAGCGTAGCGTGCATTTACGTTTGAAGATATATCAGAAATTGAATAAAAACCAGTTTTCAAATGCCGTGATTTAACAGGTCTGAGAATGCATTTTCATTATAAACACGCCAGGGTCCCAGTCGATATAGCCGCTTTTAGAAATTTCGACATTAATATCGGAAGAAATGGGGAAGTAGCATCGCGTTGAAGTGGCGATAATATCAGCGTTCCACTTGGAAATATTCGTCTATGCCCCCCGAACCTCTCAGTTGCTCATCTTTTTTCCATTGATTTATATGTTCAGCGTTTTTGAACCAAGTTGGATATGTATTTTTCGCTTTGCAATGTAAAGCCGAAAATACTTAAAAATTCTTCTATTCTTCTTCCATTTATTCTCTTTTAACAGAATTAATATGGTGCTTTTCCACCATTTATTGAAAGCAACTCTGTTCTCTCTCTATTCACAACACATAGTAATTTTTTTATTATTTTCCATTTATTATAGAGCAACTACATGATATCGCTAGGCGACTTCTAAGAGTTCATCATAAGTAAATGGACTCGCGGTAATTGCGCGAGTCACCGGAAGGAGGCACATCTCCAAAAGTGATGCAGTATCTTTATATGCGCTTGCTTGTAAGGGAAAATAATGAAGAAAAAATACTAAATGCGACCCTACGTTGCTACAGTACCTGGGCGGCTATAATGCTACACGTCTGCAGCAATTAGCACAAAATCCCCTAATTCGACAAATCTTCAAATTGCTAAGCATGTAAAGCGGTTTACACGATACCGCTACAGAATGTATGTGTACCTTAGCCAGTACAAGCTTAGGTCCTCAGTTTACATTGCAAATCTTCAATTGCATCTGCATGCTGGAGCCTACCTCTACGCACGTTTCATCTACCAGGTTATTTATTTGCCTGAAACATTTCGCATGGCAACATTGCGATAATAGCGAGTAATCTATTATCTATTTATAAAGCAAATATACAACAGCATATAATTACAACATTGATCGGTGTTTCATTATTTTCGCCGATATTTAGATTAGGGATGAAAAAATTTACCGTTTGCGAATATGTTGACAGGATGCTTCCAACGTACAGTCTACAACTTGAAACGTCCTCAACGCGCGCGGTATTGAGAAGCGAGCTTACGACTTTTCACAATGAAAATAAAAAAAAAATGCGCTATTTTTCTCAATATAAAAATAAAATTCCTCACCACGTATGCGCACGTAATCAAATTTTAAGAATTTTTATTTATTTTTTTTCTTTTTATTAAAACTACATACATACAATTATGCACACGCACTGCTTACATAATTTATGTTACGTTATAACTTTTATGATATCTTAGAAATGTGTTTACTTTATATTGTATATAAATCTGTTTGTTTTTAATTCGTTTCTCTCTGTATTTCAAATACTTCTCGATATAAAATTAAATAAATGATTTTTTTAATAAAAATAAAACTAAAAAATATAAATTATGTTAAAAAATGAAAACATACAGGATCTACGTGACATGGTCATAACATATTTTCCATTCTCAATTTAGTTTTGATGTCGATTTAAAAGAATTTAGAGTAAATTAAGAATCCATGCTTTCCGCATTTTGTCTAAGCAAATATTTTGTATTATTAGTTTTCATATATATATATTTTTATATATATAAATAATTATGTCTGTAATAAAAAGTCTGCATATAATTAATTTCATATCGTTGAAAATTATATATTTATATTTTTTATATGTTTTGAATTATGAGAATTTTTTTTATTTTTGACTTTTTAGTTTAATTTCAAAGATGCGACAGTCACTTCAATGCTATGAAAGGAAAACTTTTGTAAAATCTATTAGAGTAATTTTATGCGAAAAGGAAAGGAAAATGAGTAGTAAAGAAGAATTCTGAAATCCATATGCCATTAGTTTGTTGTTTTTTTTTTTTTCTTTGTTTTGTTGTAAAAAATAGATAGGTTTGCTGTCAGTTAACATCCAGCACAAGCTATTATATAAAGTTGTTCTTAACAGCAGCCACTACTTGCTGACCCAGCTTGACTTCCAGTTCCGGGCAGTGCTGGATACGTCGGGGAATGTTGTTGACCAATTTTAATGCCATTTGCCTGATATTTGCAGTAAAATAAGAAACAATCAACATTTACTTATGATTGCAAAATTTTTATTAAATAAAAAAATTATTTATCTTTTCTTTATGTTTTCAAGGGTAATAAGCAAATGTTGTAAACAGCCGAGTGATTGCAAAATTGGAAATCAATCATTTTAGAAGAAGAAATAAGTAAGAAATTGATGTCTTCTTTAAGCAGTAAAACATCTCTTTGCTATTATTTATTACAATTCGCTTGCGAAATTTCCAACACTTCCATGTGGAAGAGCATGTGATTTCTCTCCAAAGACAGTACAAAAATTAGGTTTTCACCTTTTTCAGTTAAATGAAATCTTTCTCAAAGAAAATTGTTAGGGTTTAGAGGTTAAATAGGCTTCAAATTTATGGCAATAGAGCAAGTGGTTGAAAGATTTTTAGTATTAGTTCCACCCATTCGAAGTGCCGATTATTCTAGTGTTGTTATGCTGAAAGATATCTTTGATAAAAGATGCAACTGTAACATTAAACTGGGCGAATTTCCTGCCCACTGCTACTGTTTACTACGTGGAAGAAGATGATAAAAAACTACTCCTCCGCGAGCCCAGTAGACATACGCTAATGTTTTCATTTCAAATAAGCTTTTGACAAGCACTCACTGCGCTGCCACCTAACTTTTCTTATTATTTATTATAATTTCAATTTCTTCAAAGATGAAATTACAGATTAATGAAAATAAGATTCCTTTTATTGGCAAACGGAAAACAAGATAGTTGTAGACTTCTAAGTCTATTTGTTTCACTCCCACCAAATTATACAAAACTCTATTTTCATATGGTTATTAAGTCCCAAAGACGCGATAAAAAGGCGCTATGGCTTTCGACACCCCTGACGAATGACTGTTAATACCTTAGCAATCTCTTAAATGATGTAATCCATAGGCCCACACGGGTCAAGTTTATCGCTTAGAATGCTAAAACATTTCGCGTACATTTTTCTAAGGGCAGCCATCTACACAAACGTCCTGAGTTCAAATATAAACGCCTGGAGTATTTAGACAAGTTCTTTTTTAAAATAGCTTAACATAAGGAAACTACACCTTTCAAACTTATTTATATTAATTTCCCTCACAAGTGCATTTTCTTACACATGACGGACTTAAATCCATTAATAATATGATATTAAAGATAACATGAGTACAACGAAAAGTGCACACTCTTGTCTGGCAAGAATTTTTGCAATCACCCAGAGCTTATTAGTTGCCAACTTGGATTTTGAATTCTCAAAAGTGTAATCATTTACCTCATTATTGATATCGAAAACTCCTTCTTGAATTTTTTCATATATCTCTTTTGCTGTATTAATGAAAGCTTCCTCCACATTGGCTGCGGTGCGAGCTGATGTTTCCATAAATACTAAGCCATGTTCTCGGGCAAAAGCTTCACCCTCTTCCTTTTTAACTTCTCGGCGAGATTCCAAATCGCTAAAATTTTGGAAGGAATACGCTTACAGTTCCATTTTGTGAATATTCTCTTTAATTCTTCTTTTTTAATTATCAAATTGATCTTATAGCTATTAATATTTGTAATATATTGTAACAAATAATAACACACTACTATGTAATGAAGCGCAAATATTTGTATTAAGGCCATTAATAGTAAAAATACGTTATCAAAAGCCCTGTGATCAAGGAGATTGTAATGGGGCTCAAATTAACGGTCCCACGCGGTAAATAATGCCGTCTTGTTTATTGCACAAGACAGTATTATTCACGCATAACTTGTGGAACTAAGTAAAAAAGTTATTTTCCGTGATAGCATGAAATCAATAGATAAAACTTGAACAATTTTTTCTGTTGAGACTATAGTCGGCCAATGGAAATCATTTTTGCATTAAAAACGTATACCCTCGTGATGAAGGAATTCTCGACTGCAATTTGCACATCTTTACACCCACTGGCAAAAGATACGCAGTATACTCATTTTATTAAAACAGACGTAAACATCACAGACTGGCTAAAGCATACATAGTCTTGATCAAGAAATAAAATTCTAAAACGATTGAAGAATGTCCGTTTGTTTAATGTCTGCGAGTCCCGTCCCTTAAAAATGAAAATATCGCATTCAAGTTTGCCAAAAAATTGAAAGCGCTTAGTGCCGGTTGGTACTGAAAATGCAACAGACATAACGCTAAAAATGTGCGCGCGTACTCTACAGATGATTCTCTAGAAAAAACACGGCTACGCTCGCCCAACATGACACAACAGAGTACCAAATCTTCAATTTTTTCTCTTTTACTTGTTCCTTTTAAGAAAAGATGGCGATTATAAAAGATTCGGCTGCTGCTAGCTACTCTTCTTATTTATTATTCATTGTAGTTACAACAATGCATTTCGTGTTTCTCCTAAATGGATTTCAAAACGCGCCTATTTGGAAATATTACCCCTATGATACGATATTAAAGAGCTTGTGAAAAATGCAGCCTCCATAGGTGATTAAAAAAAAGATATATATTTTTTGATTCGGTTAACTACACTGATTGTGTTTTGAAATCGGACAAAAGGCTGACTTCGAAAGAGGCCTTTAAATGCCATTGTATTTCGTTTCTCTCCTAATAACTTTTAAAGTTTTTCAGCAATAATATAATGGTTTTGCAGGTAAATGGCAAAAGACTATCAAAACACGACACGTTTTCGCTGTAATAAAGTAAACTTGGAAGAAAATCTCTTCAAGTGTTGGTGAAAAAGGGGCTTTCCACAACAAGACCTTAAACAGACGAATAAACGAACATGGCCAAGTTGACTTAAACTCTTGACTTGCAACTCTCAAAACTATGCTTTTTAACCTATCTTGACTGGAAATTTCTCTCTACCGGTGACATGACGACAAATCGCTTCTTTTCGTGGTAAACATGATTAACGGAGATTTAAAAATAAATACAAAAATTGCATTTCATGGACATGCAAAAAGATCAGCCAATCTGTATATATTTAATATATTTTTTTTTTTATATATGAGTTCTAATATAGAGTTTTTTGTTGCCTCTTGTGATGACATGCATCGCCCGTAGCTTTAAACACGAACTGTAGCCATGCAAAGGTGTATTTCCAGCTTAACCTTTGCGATGACGTATGACAACAATTGACTTGGCAAAATCGGCTAGAAATCTTAAATTGACCGACAAAATATGGAATCGTTGTAGCATTCTATACGTTGCAATATATTGTAATACTTCTGTAACCAATGGCAAACTTAAACCTTCTTTGAACGTAATCTTTGTGAGTCATTAACTGCTAGAAAGAACATCTATTATGCGGGCGTATCAATTAACCCATCAAAAAAATGTTTGCACTGAATTTTTAGCAAGAACTATACATGTTGTTGTATAGGATGGTTCCGAGTGGTTCACGCTCCTTTCAAATTGATGTGTCCATTAACAAAACATATGTAGGCCAGCTCCCTAAGTGTACAAGAAATGAACGGGTCAAGTAAAAGTAGACTTTGTACCCAACGCCGCTCAAAAATATACACACTATCGGTGAGGATATTCATTAGTGCTGCAAAGGGACAGACAAACCCAATATATCGCCCAACAATACCTATTAATATGTATAACATATGACTGAGTGTATATTTTAAATGCACAAATGCGTTTTTAAACTTAATTTAGGTTAAAAGAGATTTGCGTGTTGTATTATAAAGCACGCTACATTATACGTTATATTGTATCTCAAACGCTCTATTTATTTGCCAGACAGCATAATGAGGTTAATTACATTTCAATTGATCCCGCGAGAACTGCGTTAACACATATTAATAGCTGCTGCATAAAACGGCGTGAATGAGATAAGGAAAAAAAAATCATGGTGGTTTTGTGCGTTTGTTCATTTAAGGATTTACCAGTATGCATGATTTTACTCGTATCTTTTTCGTGCATTTTTTGATTTACCTTTTATTGCCTATCAGCATTATAACCATATTTGAGTTTGAATGTTGCCTGGCATCCTCTAGCCAGGTAGTTAAGTGATTAAACGTATCACGTCTTGTAATATCGTAAACCAGTAAAGCACCAGCTGCTCCACGATAGTATGAACGTGTTATAGATCTAAATGCTTCCTGTCCGGCGGTATCCCAAATTTGTAATTTAATTTGTTTACCATCTATTGTTATCATACGGGCTCCAAATTCTACACCAATTGTTAAATCGTGCACAGGCTGGAAACGTTTATCGGTGAATTGCAACAATAGACATGATTTACCAACACCTATAAGGAGCGGAAAATCATTATATAGTAATTTTCGTATACTCAATGGTAGCTTTTGGAAATTTAAGTTCATTTTAAAAAGTAATTTGCTTTTGAAAGTTTCGTTAACCTCTGAGAGCACTTCGATTCGGCCATATTCACCTGTTCGACGTACTTATTACTCAAACACTTGAAAAATGCACTGAATCCACAATGAAACATTCGCGCACCGCTTTTTGCTTAAACTTTCTTAATCAAGAATATTAAGACACTTGTTTCGAAATAATAATAAACAACGAACGCAATGACGCGATGAAAGTACCATACATCGTATTGGCCAAACGCATTGGCTTTTTTTTTTTTGAAGTCTACCTAGTTTTGTCTATTGAGAGAAATAAATATAAAATAATGAGGAAACAATTCGAAACAATCTTTTTCCACTGCATATGAAATCGAAGACTAAAACGAATAAACGCATAACCCTCGTATAGTACGACTGCTTTAATGCAGTTTACAAATTAGTTCTTTTGTTAGTAATAACGTGAATAATAATTTAATCTGCCAAACCAAGGACTTTAATAACCTTAACGCGTGATTAATGTTTTTATTAATATTTGCTGTATCACGAATATTTAAAAAAAAAAAATTGTCGGCGTTGCAATCATTTGATCATGTCTGTCTGCTGTCTGGGATATTATTGCTATTCGTCTGACTTTAGTTTGTCCGTCCTTTCAGAAACCATTGCATAGAAGCTTAGCTGCTACCAGTTTTTAAGTTATTTAAAACGAGCCTAACTCAGACACAACCCCTAGTATTCTTGAACACTTCGCTAACATTTAAAAGAGCAATATTCTTAATTTTGAAATACTAGATATCTTTTCCACTTCTTGTATTTTTTAGCACACTGATAGCGTTCTGCACAATGCGCTGGTTACCTATACCACATTCAGTTTTGCTATAGCAATTTTGCTGTTCTGCTGGGGCTGGGCGATTTAATATCTTTATAATTCTTTAAATTATTTAACACAATAGTAATATACCATATCTTTAGATATGATTTTGTAAGTGATCAAGTCAGCAAGAGAAAGCGGCGAATGTAGTAGAAAAATACCTCCTAATAGATGTTATTAAAACAATCAAGGGCCAGGCTTTTCCACCACAGCAAAATGTAACATTACAACTCGATTGCAACTTGATTACACGGGCAAAAGGTTGAAAACAACCCTACCACCTATAACAGCACTCTCATTGCTTATGGAACATATAAATATGAAAATTTCTCTGACCATATATCATAAACGCATACATTAACAAATATCGATTTTTCCTTCATGACTCTGTCTGTTAACGTATATGAATGAACACCTCTCGCTGTAACAAACAAATGTTAATATAATAATTTTGCATAATTATTTGCTTTTTAAAACTGACACAAAAGAATTTTTCGTAATTAGGATCATGTCGATTCCGATTTCTATTTAAAAAAAAAACAAAAAACACCATACATTACCTGTATCACCAATAATAATGTATTTGAATAAATAGGCGTAAGACATTTTAATTAATTTTCTTTGGAAACTGTTTAATCCAATATATATGTTTATAAGTTGGCTATTTATCACAAAATGCAAATATTTTTTCTTTTTAATTACTACTTTTCTTCTTTTGTTCTACAATATAATTTTCTCACTACGCAATTCGTTTTAGTTTCCTTTAACTTTATTTTCTGTTTTCTTTGTACTTATGTCTATTATTGCCAAGAGAGCAATTTAATATAAATTAAAACATATGATTGCCTTAATTTGGGAACAGACATTTGAATCTATTCAAAAGGTAAAAAGGTATTACAAAAAATAATTGCATTCCTATTAGAAATATCCATTTCAATCATTACTGGGAGCTTACATTTGATTATTATATTTGTCAAACTTGCGGCACAAGATCTTTCCTTTCTCGTATTTTTGCTAATAATTTCATTTTAAATTAATTGAATAATTTAATGAATAACTTTATTCATTTTACATTAATTGTCTTTTTTAATTTTATATTTTTTGAATAGATTCAAGCAAAGAATTAAGCCTTTGCTTATCTTTTCGTTAGAAATTTTTATTTTAAGAATTTTTTATAGAACAAAATTATCTTTCTTCAGGAAGCGGTATCGAGAAAAGATTGACTACAGTTCACTAAAAATGATCACCACTTCTTTAGAAATCTTTGATTTGATTTTCGTTATATATAATTTTTATATATTTTTCTCTAAACAGCAATATCCAATTGAAATCAATTACGAAACAATTTAATTATCTCACTTCATACTTTATTAAAAGTATCCTCTAATAACTATTATATGACATTTGTTTTGTTATTACGATTCTTTTTTTATATTATAACAGAAAATATGACTAGTAAATTAAAAATATACGGCTGTTGAATAAAAAAAAAATTATTAATAATAGATATAAATCTATTTTCTTCTACACATATACTGATGATGTACGATAGAATATAAAATAATGACAAAACTTCCTTAAACATCACCGTTCAGCAGAATTTGCTTTTTTATAACTACATACTTCCTTTTCATTAACATTTTTCATGTCACTTTAATTAATAACTTGAGGACATACGTCAGCTACTACTTTTCAAAATCCTAAAATTTTATTGCTGCTTACTGATCGTAAATCTTTTAAAACACATACAGCGCTTATTTGAAATCGTATATGCATCTAAATATTCTTATTTAATATTTCTTTTAATGATCTTTAGTAATAAAATCAAATATGAACTTCAAAGGCAAGTAACTAAAGTAATAAAAAGTAATAAAATCAATACTTAAACAGTTTGCTTTTTTGCAAAAAAACTAACATAAGTTACCTTTTTTTTGGTTATTGATAGTATAAATACAGAAATATAAATACTGTAAAACACCTACCGATTAAAGCTGATATAAATATTTTTAGTTCTCGTTTTTTTATTTCAAATATTTTCCTGTTTTTGTTTCTTTTATAAGTTGGCATCATTGCGCCAATCAAAAGAGAAAACGAGAAAAACTGCCTTAAACTAAGAAGAGTTTTTCTCTTGTGTGTAGTGAAGTAATTCGTATTTTATAAAATTATTGATTAAATGAGATTTTTTTTTGGCTACAATTTTTACAACACATAAAATCAAACCAAAATCTTTATAGGATTCATATATAATTTGAATAAAAAGTAAAAATATATTTGAGACAACACACAGAAAACAAGCCGCCCGTCACGCATATTTTGTGAGGGCCAGAGTGTGGAAGGTGTGAAAGTATTAAATTGAAAGGAAAACATGAAGATGGCCGACGGTACGACTATTGTGCGTAGAAATAGACCAGGAACCAAAGCAAAGGTAAGCTTATTTTGGGATTATTCGTTATGTGGCAGAAAAGTACGTATTTGACTTTTTGCATTTTAGGATTTTTGTCGTTGGCCTGATGAACCGTTAGAAGAAATGGACAGCACACTAGCTGTACAACAGTATATACAACAGTTAATTAAACGAGATCCTTCGAATGTTGAATTAATATTAACAATGCCCGAAGCTCAAGATGAAGGTGTTTGGAAATATGAACATCTCAGGTGAGTATTATATGAAGAAAAGGAAATTAATTGTTTACTTAGATAGTTCATATTTTGTTTTTCACAGACAATTTTGCATGGAATTAAACGGTTTAGCCGTACGTTTACAAAAACAATGTTCACCATCAACATGCACTCAAATGACTGCCACCGATCAGTGGATATTTTTGTGTGCGGCACATAAAACGCCTAAAGAATGTCCCGCCATCGATTATACCCGTCATACATTGGATGGCGCTGCCTGTTTATTAAATAGTAATAAATATTTCCCAAGCAGGTATGTAGTAATATTAGGTAAAAATTTATTAACAAATTCTCAAACATTCAAACAATTCATTATTTTGGGCGTGGTTTTTTTTATTGGCTTTAAATTGCGGTTAGCGGGATGTTATACTTAAACTAAATCTCGTGTTCGGCACCCCTCAAGCAAACATATAAACATTTTGTAAATTACGATCGTAGTATTTTTTCATGCCACCTCTTTTAGCACCGAATGGTTTTTTACGGAAAACCGCAACCAGTATGCCAAATTTTATGTTGATATTTTTCATAAAGGTTTCAGACAGTTTGCAATTATATATTGAAATTTTTTTTTGCAGTTTATCAATTATCGCCGTCTTTGTAAACAAATAACACCTAGTTTTGAATATCATCTCGACTCTTAAATTAACAAGAACGGGTAGGAAGTTTATGTTTTCTGTATTCATTTCGCGAGCGCGTGAGTTTCGCCAGTGATGGTGTTTCAGCAGCTTACACTGATCAAGAAAATATTTGTTTAGGTAACGCATTGTACTTCTTCACGTATCACCACGACCCGCTTTTGTCGCATGCGCTCCTATCTCATTCTTATCTACCTTTTTCTCGTTGAAGTGGAAGGATTACCGAGGAATACGCTGGGAGAAGTGGAAGTTTGAACAAAAAAAAAAAATAAAAACAATATACGCGTTAGTGTACAAAATTTCATCAAAATATCTAAAAAATTGCGGACACAAGTAAAAAAAGCAGACAGAGAAATTCATTCTGAATCGATCGGTATAATGAAAGATAAATCTATGTCAATTCCTTCTGGGTGCACTTGTATCGCAAGTGACGTAGGGTAAAAAAAAACTGCCGAAACCAAAAAATGAAACGCCGTGTCTCATTTATATGACTAATTTCGAGCCGCTTTAATGTAAAAATCCATTTTGACCGTTTGGAACGAGGTAACAAAATAAAAACTCATTAATATTCATCATCATTCAAAAAAGCGAGACTAGAGGCAAATTGATCTCTATAGGCAAACTAACTTTTTATTAGTAAGAGCTGATACTTTTTGCCATTAGAGTTACGCTACATCATAAAACATGGAATCATTCGGAATTATTGTAAAGTTTTTTTGCTGCTTTGACGATATTCTTACAGCTATTATGGAAATTGTAGCAAGTAAAAACAAATTGAATTGGAATAAATATGTATATATACATATAAATAGACACATACATGAAGTACTTTTACAGATCGTTTCAAAATAAACATTATGCCTTAACGGCACCACTGTCGTATGTATCCTCACTATAAAGACGTTTATCATATTGATGAGAAGGTCGTATTGTCAATTTCATTGCCATTAAGAAGAAACTGTTGAGAGCATAAGATTTTTTAGTGGTTATTTCTTTCCTTACCTTTACATATTCTTATAGTACAAGAATTGAAGTGGAAGTTGAAATTGATCGCAGATAAATAACCTAATGCGCATACTTTAAGCTTGTAAGTCGGCTTCTCTTAATATAATTAAAAGTAGATTATAATTTTTAATCTCTGGCAGGAATGGATCTAAAGAACCATGTAAAGAACAATGCAAAAATGATTCTAATCAGCCCAATGAAAGCTTTCAGTTACCAACGATTTCAAATATAATAGGCTCAGTATCCACAGTATTGCGCTTAATAGCGTTATATTTCGTATGAATAACTTATAAAAATTATTATTATAATACATTTTAAAATATAATTGTGATGCGCGGGAAGGTGCGTCATTCCCTGCAGATTGCACGTCAAGTCATTTACCTTGAATTTAGAAATTGTATGGCAAACTCCCACAAGACGGCGCAAAAAGAAGAAAGCAGAAAGGTTTCAGTTTGCTTCAAGCATAATGCTATACTAACTTACTTTCTCTTCATAATAATAATAATGTTATGTATACAAAAACAATAAGGTAACAAAAGAAAAAGAACAATGGAAATGAACATTTATTATTTGTAAAAAACAAGTGTGTTTGACTATACATGCTGTCTGTGTGAACAGACATCGTAACACCTAAGCTTGATTGTTGTGGGGATTATATAACTTCTCCATTTATTCACTTCGAGCGCCGATTACTTTTCTTAAATGAAAGTGCAAGTAAATCTATTGTTGCTAAAGTCAATAGCTTTAAATACGGTAAACTTTATTTGATTTAGTGAAATTTACACACTTTTACAAACCAACGATGTTTCCACAAAAAAGAAAATTGTTTAAATATTTTAGTTAATTATCTCCACAAAAAAAAATTTTGTTAATAATCAGCATAAAAGCCAAATTTCCAATTGTTTTTTAATTTTTCTATCATTTTTCATTTAAGGGTTTCAATAAAAGAATCGTCAGTCACCAAGTTGGGTTCGGTATGCCGTCGTGTTTATAGAATTTTTTCTCATGCTTATTTCCATCATCGACGTATATTTGATGAATTCGAAGCCGAAACTTATTTATGTCATCGTTTTACGCATTTTGTCACCAAATATAATCTCATGTCTAAGGAGAATCTTATTGTACCAATTAATGAGGAGGAGAATAATGCAACACCCGGTGAAAGTGAAGCTTAAAAGTTCTTTCAAAACTATAATACAAATTGCATATATCATTCAATATATAGGCGACATAGAAAAAGAAAACGACAAACTTTGGTGCTGGTGCACTGGTTATAAAAAAAGAAAAAAATATATAAACCATTCTCCTTGTCATATACACGCATACATATATAGAGAACCAATCAACCAATATTAAGTTATGAGAAACCTTAAGGACATCACAAAGGCACACATAAACCTAATATAGTAAAACGAAAATTATTTAAAATAAATGAACAAAACACAAACACTCATGCATCGGAAATGTTTATGTATTCTTCACTAATAAAAAGAAGTCATTAATTGGTTTATAAAAAGAAAAAAGTTACGAAATAGGTAAAACCTTCATTATGCTAACGGGAATAATTATATTATATATAGAAAAGTGTATACAACAATCATATGCGACAATTTCATAAAACACTATATTTAATTAATATTCATAACAACAAAAAAAAAAAAGAAAAATTCTTACATACAGAAAAGAATTATAAAAAAGAAAGAAGATAATAAAAGTCTATCAACATATAAACCACTGTAAAATGAGGCGTATTTAAACCATAATTTCATTATATAACAAAAAAAAACCCATATCTTATTTTGATTTCAACCAAATCAAATCCTTAACACATTGTAGTACGTTTTTTTTTATTTTTTTAATCATGCACAGCTTCTACAAGATTCAAGCTTAGATTAGGAATTTACTGATAGATAGTCAAAGTTCCAGAAAAACAATGGCTAAGGCTTCGATATGAATTACGACAAGATGCTTTCAAGCAATCGCTGTCTTATTGTATGTTCATCAATTTTTAAAAGAAAGTCGAAGATTTTTAAATGAAGGAATGAAAAACTGTTCGTAAGTCTCAACACATAATCCAGCCATTGCCTGCTAGATTACCTTGTCGCCCAACTACTTTTACTTTATTCGGCAAGACTTCATTGACGAGTTTAGGTGGTCTTTATATTCATTAGTTGTGTCAAATAGGTTCACTTTGTAATGATATTATCCTTTATTTTCCCCTTGAATACACTCTTCGTTGCCAATTTTGCACTCGAACGAATTTTGACTCGACAATGATAACAATGGTACATATTGTCGGCAGCCATAAACCCAAAGGCTGCCATAAACAGACCTCAGGCTGGAATATGTGGAAAACGATGCTCAGAAACGATGCTTGATATAAATTATATTGAAATACGTTCTTTAAAAACAAAATTACATCAAGTCGGCTCTAATCAAGAATTTCTTTTTTCCCCAGCAAACAACAACGTTACATAATTCGTTTTAAAGTCGACATTAAGGAATAATAAAGAAACGTAACCTTAAAAGCACTGAAAGCATGGCTGATGGATGATACGCATATCACGTAACTGCTTTAATTTTAATGAGGCGCAGCATTTCCCTAATATTTTGTTATTGTTGTTGTTGTCTGAAAGATAAACTTTGAAAGTCGATGAAAAATACCGCATAGCAGCGTAAAAGTTTCTATATGACTGCTGTATTCACGCTATCGCGCAAATAAAATTTTATTGGATCAACTACCGCGAAAAAGAAACGGGCAGCAACTATGCGAAATGCTTCGGAAAAACGGATGAATATACAACCCGTCGAAACTTAGAAACTGTGCACCTACTAAAGTGAAGAAGTTGCAAGCTTTCAATTAGATAATAACCACGTGGATATGCACAAAATGCATGGCTTCTTGACAAAGAAGCTTTTTTCTTTTGTCTTAAGCATGTAATTGGAGGTCTGGCATATTTTGCTTTATCTAACGAAATTTAGGCAAACGTAAAATTAACATTTAATTTGAAAAGGATCGAAATAATCTATACCGGATAAAACTGTACGTGTGGCTGGTTGCTTTTCAGTAATTCTCTTTTATTTATCCAGAGACTCACTGGCGCTCTCTGCACTCACATTCGGTTTTGTTTGATTTTGTGGTTTTCCAAACTTTGGCCTCTGTTGATTACTGTTATGAATTTTTTTTTTCTGAGATTTTGGCTGTTGATTGGGTTGATTGATATCTGAAGCGGAGGCATTATTACTGGTTTGCTCGTTGTTTTCATTTGGGTTGGTGAGTTGCCGTTGTTCGCTTTGTGGTTTTGGTCTTCGCCTGTTTTGATGCGGCCGCCTTGACGTATTATTATCATAACGTTGTCTATAATTGTGTTCCGCGGATGTTGAAGGAGTATTATTACCCTCACTAAACCAAATATCTCCTTTTGTATTCGGGTTTTGCACACTAAAATTAATGCAACAAAACAATAAAACAAAAATTATTTCAAAAGTTTTATTAATTTAAAAATTCGCAAACAAATAAATGAGCGAATTCAAAAGAAGAAATTTCGAAATATCAAGACGAAATCAATTAATAATAAGCTTGTTTTTTTGTATTTTGCGACAAGTAAGAAAGTTAAAATCGGTCGAGACCGAATCTTTTATACTCAAATACCGTTATCCTAAAAAAGACAAAAGTAGTAAAGGAACAACATTTTCATGCTCTTTAATATGGGGTGGGCGCAGCTGATTCGTCTATTTTGAAAATAAAAGTTATTGTCGTAGAGGCATGTGGGCGTTGTAGGAGTGTCCTTGGAAAAGTTTCAGTCACTTTCAAATTTTTTTGCAAATTCGTAAGCATTATCTTCATTTTCGCTATTGGGAGAATGCTTACCGTAAAGTTGCGCAAACAGACAGATGGACAGACGAACAGGCAGACATGTTTAGGTGTTTTCCAAATTTGAAACTGTCCAAAAATTTCTATATTGTATGGGATTTTTGAAGCTTGTTGCTGCGTGTTGTAAAGGTATTGAAAGAACGCTCACAAAATATGCGCTCAAATATTTGTATATTTACTTGCTGTATTTGTCAGTAATGAGCAAAAAATCAATTTTTCATTCCTTTTCAAAAACAGAGGTGTTCCCAGTTTACGTGATGCTGTGGACTTCATTTTTGGGGCCAGAATGCTTGCAACAGACATTACACAGGCGGACATATGGACATGCTTAAATCGATTTAGAATTTGATGCTGATCAAGGATATATATAATTTGCGGGGTCTCTGATGCTTCCGTCTGGGCGTTTCAAACGTTTTGACAAAATGAATATTCCCCTCATCCTTTCGTGACGGGTATAAAAAGACGAATGGCGAAATAATAATAACGGAGGCAAAAATCTCATCGAAATTCTTGAAATATTTCAGATTTTTATATCACTACAACGCCTTGCATAAGGATATATTCAGTTAGCACGGATTCACGGAATACCCAAAAGGACTTGAAGCAGATCCACCGTGTCTTCTTGTATTCAACCTAAAGATCGTAATTATTGTTATAATTGGATAAAATTTTTTATACATGTTTCGACATGTTTTGGTGCAATGAGGAACGCTGTTGAAAATGTCTCGAATCGGCATGATTTCCATCCAAAACCTTATTTCAAAAAGTCGTTGTATGAATGATTGCATTAAGCGAAGTGACGTAGCCTATGTAACGGTAGGCCGCGTTCTATGACAGTGTTTTTAGTTCTTTAAGCATGCAGTTACGCTATTTCCACTCAAGAAAATTAATTCAATACTAAAGGTTGAAAAAGAACGTTTCTAGTTTTTCTTAAGCTCTCTTTTTATGCTCATCGAGGACAATGAACGAACTTCCCTACTTTACATGGAAATATTCGTCATATTTTCATAAATTATATGCAGTTATTGATCAGACAGAAGAGTGGAATTGATTTAGTCGTCCCGTCTTTCTCTACCGCTGTTAATCTACGTTCAAATTTTAAAAACAAACTAATCAGACTTGGCTTTAACACGTGGCATGCTGCGTGTACCGTTTTCAGCACACACTAATAAGTATTTTTACGCCAAGTTCAATTTTTTGCATTGAGATACGCAAATTCAAAGTTTAAATGATTTTATCATGTCACATGTATATGTAATATAACGATGTTCATACTGCTGTTTTGAAGCGTGTACCGTTGTCAGTACAGTTTCTCTATCATGTACCGAAAACGGCACACGTGGCGTGTAAATAGCAGTTTACCGGGAAGTTCTTACGCTACTTTTACATTCGTTACTCTAATTTAAACCAAATCGAACAAGCGGTGATGGATTCTGGTAGCTGCAGATATTTTTCCCAGTTTGGTACATACGTGATATGTTAACTACGTTGTTATATTCGTGGAATCTAGGTTAAGTGCATTAAATTTGATGTGTTGAGTGTAATACGTGGATTTGCTGTGTGAAACGTGTTGGGTACGTGTTGCGTAATATTAATTACGCGTTGAATTTGCACACAGTAAAGATTAAAAGGCTAAGGTAAAGGATTTCACATTCGTGTCAGAGGCGAATTTAAATGTAAACTTGTCAACTGTGAAACTCTATTGTAAAATACTTGCGAGTTATTAAAGAAAAGGGAAGGATTCTATTAGCTGGTATGACAGTCAGACGGGCGGACAAAAATTCCAGGTAAAATCAGGATATGTTTTTTAAGAAAGTGCTATTACCGCGAACTACTTCTTCTAGTTTTATAAATCGTAAGAAATGCTTTTGTGTTGCATTAGCAAGGCTATGCGGCATTAAATGGATATATAGAGAAGTAAAGGGTGTTTAGCAAATAATACGACGGAAAATTGAAATGTTCAATTCAGTTTTAAAGGCATGTTTGCTTCCAAAGCTTCAGATCTACATTTATCCAAATGTAATAAAAATTTAAGAAATATTTTGCTAAGAAATTATTTAAAGTATTACGTACTCATGCACGTCATCATTTATGGCATCTAGGCTCATTAGTATATGAATGGAAGGTATTTGACGAGTAGCAACAATTTCCTCTAAGCCTTCCATTTGAGGTAACCAATGTTCTTCTACCCTGAAAACAAAACGCGATTGAGAAGGTAATGATTAGGCATTCGATTGGATCCTTTCTTTTTTCTATGTATAATTACGTAGCATAGCAGATGCGCGTCACTTGATAAAGAGGATAACTACGTTTTAATATTTCAGCGCAGGAGATAGTTTTTACTACACCGCCTCCCTGGCCACTCCATATCACAATACGGTGTTCACCTTTGTCTAAAACATTCTTTGCATATGTTATCACATTATTGACTTTTGTGCCACCGTTGACCTATAGGAGGAGTAATGCAAAATGTTTAACCGCACTGAACACAGCAATAAACAAAATACTTACGTGCATCCATAGGAAATCCTTCTCAACTGACATACAATCTTTAAAAGGCAATTCAGACTTCGTCATTGGTTTTTCAATGTTTTCACCTTTACGGTACATCTGCATCATTTTCTAACAACAACAACAAACAGCAATGTCGCTAATACTTTGCTAAAATACAAAAATTTAAATAAAAATAATTAGAAAGGAAATGAAGGACTTTAAGGAAAAATATTTTAAATAAATATGAAAATATTTTAAGCTTTACGCTTATTTTCCTCGTAACATCAATTAAAGTTCGTTGGTTGATTATTGAAATTATATCACTTTAGCAATATCTTTACTCACTTAGCTTAACTTAATTTTAATTTATATTTAATCAATTCTTTGCCTCACTAATTGCATGAATTTACTTCATTTTTTGCTTAAACACCAATTTTAAACGGACAAGACAGCAGACAAGAAAACAGCTTTAAGGCTTTCACTCTTGAAAATTTGAATCATAAACGCTTTGATTAAAATAATATTTCTTTGAGCAAAAGGTAAACAGACTTTTCTTTTTAATTGCATTTTACAATTCAATTAATAACGAAATCGGGTCAACAATTAGCAGAATAAATTCCGTAAGCCTCAGCCATAATCGTTAACAAACGTGAAAACGATGCTTTATGCATACACTTGGAAAAACTGTAGACTCTTGAATTGATGGCAGTATGACAATGACTTGATGATGGCGTTCGAGATAACTCGCGTATTAGGCGATCTATTCCGAAAAACATAAATGATGTTCCAGCAAAATTCGACCAAGCTCTGCATGGGCTTGGTGGACATGGTGGGCATGGTCAAGTTTAATATCTCAAAAACTGTGAAGTAAAAAAAGTTTATGAATAAAGCGTGTCACACCTTATCGCCGTTAGACATAAAGCAACCTTTCAATAGAAAACTTAACAAGTTACGAGCTGATAGCAGAAGAAGCCAACTGGAAGTTAGCTGCCTTCGATCTTCGCAAAACCATCTTATTAGCATTGCGTTATTCTTAAACCTCATATCATCGAAAATAAACTATAGACAAGAGACCTTGGATTTTATACTATTTTCGGAGATATACCTGAAGTCATACAAAGCGTGGTATACAAGGTTGCATAATATTATCGTCCAGCAACAGTAAATATTAGCTCACTTTTCTTTTCTTTAAACTTTTTGGTAGACCTAATATTTAATTAAAGAATTCATGTTAAGATCAAAGGTCAAAGGTTCGTATTTGTGAAAATTTTTTCAAGTGCGTTATGGTAATGACGTAGTAGCTCACAGCTGTAATCAAAGCAAATGAGAAAGATATGTTGACGTTGAAGCGACACTTGGATGCCCATCACCTAAGATAAAAATATGGGACTCGCGACGTTTTCAAATTAATTGTAGGTTGATGTAGAGCATTTCTAATCCAAGCGTGTGAACTTAACGTATAACGATATTTATAAAAATCTTGTTATTGATAAAAAATCTTTTCGCCTTAACTGTCGCTACTGATCCAGTACCAGTGCTACTACTACTACTAAGGTTGTTAAAGCCTTTACAAGCTATTGTTTGAAGCTGGCCCATGTTAACTTGCAGTTTACATCTGTTGTGCAAATTATTCAAGCATTTGCATATTACAAATTTTGTTTCTCATATTACTTTCTGTGACCTCGGGATATTCGTCAAATAAACAGACGGACAGGAGGTCACAACTCAATTCAACTTTTTACTCTAAACAAGGATAGATATGTGATGGGATGATAACATTGAAATATACTTCTGTATTGCAAAACAAAACAAATATCGGAAAACAAGAAAATATGAAAGAAAAAAAATCATAGAACACCCGTCAATTGATTGTTTAAAAAATAAAATGTAAATAAGCAAGCACTTGTTGAGTGAAAGATGTATTCAAATGGCACGGACTATAAATTGGCAAATTTACTCTCGCTTGGTAGATGTAGTAAAGCAATCAAATACATAATTGCTCTTCTTATTATTATTATTATTATACTACACACAACTAAACAAGATTCAATACTTTTCCACTTTATTGGGTACTAACCAAACCGAACGGCGTGTGTACGTAAAAGGTCGTGCTTGATTTATTTATTAGTAATGCAAAGGGGTTTAGTTGTTCCCAACCTTTGCCTTCTATGACTAGTCGCTCAGGAAACGCTGCTGGTGTACGTGAATGCGTTCATTCGACCAACGAGGAGGAGGAAGAGAAGTAATTTTTTGCATGAACTTTACTTAAATGTGTAAGCATCAGGTATGCCAGAATAGACCACTACATAAGTACGTATGATTGATACGTCGTGCTTTATACGGGTAGCGCTAAGACAAATGGGTAAGAGGGTTTAAAAAGAATTTGGTTACTGGACAAATAATGTTTAACTCCCTTTGGCCATAAGAGTACTTGTTCATAAAAGTGACAGAGCCCATACCACACTGATGTTTAAGAGTCAAGATGGAGAGTACTGTACACGCTACGACTTTTCTTGACTGTGGTTGGGCAGTAGCAGACAATACGCATACGTGCGAACGTCTAATTGCATCCATAAATGCATTTCGTATTAGTACTAAGGCATTTGCATTTTCCGGCAGAGTAAGAGATTTTCGATTCGTTGAATGAAAATCTTTGCTAATATAATAACAACAAAAATTTTGTTTCTGGATTAAATTGATTAGATTTGGCTGTTTGAAGCTGATTCACGTTTGCTACGAATCGTGAGATGGCGTTGCAGAACTTTGTTATCGTTTTCGTCAATGGTCGCAATTCTTCCATAGCACCTACTAGAAGTATTCGCGCCATTTCTAATCGATGAAAAGGAACCACCGTAATGAACATAAGTGTTTTCCAGCGATCGATTGACACCTTATATCTTAAGTGACTATCTTGAGTCAACTAAATTCACTAAGCTAATTGAATCGATAAAAGTTTTTGGTTTTTCTACATGAAAGCGAATCAACTAAATGTTTGTAAATGCTTGAGATGGTGAAGAACATTCATTATCGACAGGAGCTGTTGTAGCGCGATATTTTCTGTTTCAATCTTTGCCTTTTTATCTATTTTTTTATCATTTTTCGTTTCGCTTGGGTAGCCGAGTAGGCAACAGATCTCGACTAACAACTCAATAGTCGTGGATACAAATCTCAAGTGCGGCAGAGTTTGCAATAAAGTCAATGGATTTAGATGCTGCTAGTGCTTTAGGACTTTAGTCTTACAACTTATTTCTCTGACTAAATTAAATGAATAGTAAAATAAAAGAAAAAAATCATTACGACCTGTCCAAATATGCATCTGAAAAGAAATCAAATACAAGCTGCATGTCTATAGCTAGTGAACCACATAGCGTATTTACGTCATCGATGAGTGAATGAAAGAAGAAAAAAAATTCCAGTTTTCAATAAAAAAAAGTCAACCTTTTGTTAGTAAATATTTGAATTTATTTGCCGAAAATATCTCACGTACCTCTCTTGTAGTATTAAAGGTCTCAAAAATTCGAATAAAAATAACGAAAATTGTTGGAGTTATGCCCACCATTTTATGATGACCGTTTTGAAAAATCGCACTTCAAGAAAAACTCATAGAACATAGTTTAGGATATGAAATTTTTGAATGATTTGGTGCTTATTTTTTATCGCTCTTCACTATTTAGGGGATGATTTCAGGCAATAGGAACAAATTGATTTTCTGGAAAGCCTACAGCTATAGGTGTTACACTTTTGAAAAGCATACAATATAAGCCCTAGCACAGGCAAATTTTTGACATATTTTGAGAATAAAAGCAAGAAAGGAGCACACTTTGAAAATTTGCACAAAATGCACAAAGGGAATGGCGCC
Organism: Glossina pallidipes; assembly: GCA_000688715.1. NCBI lineage: Eukaryota > Metazoa > Arthropoda > Insecta > Diptera > Glossinidae > Glossina > Glossina pallidipes. The sequence goes on along the minus strand of KK499794.1, from coordinate 277,327 downwards.
AAGGCAAAAAATTTGGGAAATGTTTGTGAAATCAGTGAGGAAATTTTCATGTCCAAGAAGTCCTTCGCTCTTGCATGCCAATGAATCTTTGTTAATGAAACCTCTCGAAAAGTAGATGGTAAAGTCTGATCCAAAGACACGCCCTTAATTAAGGCCATGAAAACATTGTTGTGTCTTTCTGTATGTTTCTTGGAAGCGGTAATTAATCTGGATATGCTCTTGGTCTTGCTCTCTTCAGACTTGATAAGAGTTTGGCGAACACTGTTGTAATGGCAGCATATTCGCGTATCATCAATAAAAGAGAACGTGTCAGAAACATTGTCATGCTATTAATTCATATCATGAAGATGCTTAACATTGTATTGGAAATGAATGAAATAGAAAACAACGTTTAACTAACCGGATAACAGGCAACTCCAGGAGTGATGAGAAACTCAGCGTTATTTTATGTTTCGTCATAAATGGAAATTGTTAATAAACTTGCCTTTCTTGTCTCAGAAGCATGCGTTAGAGAAAGAGAGAGTAGTACGAGAAATGAGGCCACGTTTGCGCTTAAATCCTTGTTAATTTATCAAAGATCCCCAGCTTTTGCTATTGATTCAATGTGGAATTGCACGAGTAAAAAAAGAGAACGTGTCCTTTTCCAATTTTTGATATGTTAGCACGATTCCGTGTTGTTGAGCCCGCATGTGCAAGCTTTTGAATGCTCCTAATTTGTTTAGTCGATTAAACGATTGCAGACTCCAGTCGCCTCCATCTCATCGTTGATTACTTGGAACTATCATTAACACTTTCGCCTACAAAGTTGTCATATTCACCTCTGTCCCTATATCTCTGCAATTTATTGGCAGGTGAATGTCAGGAAATGTTCAGCAAAAACGGTACAGTTCGCTTAAAATAAGATCACATGAACGATAGATTGGACTCAGCGATGTAAAGTTGTTGTGATCAAAGGCGAAATGATTTTTTCAAACAACTTGAAATGCCAAAGCAAGCTGTAACAAATAGTAATACTACGTCATGTTAAATCAAGAGGGAAATTATATTCTCTCTGAACTACATCTGTTTAGTAATCATTCTTAGCATATATTCTAATGAAAAATCCAATGATATATCACAACTACTGCGCCCAACTATGTACTTTATTCTTTGTCGACATGTATGTACGAGGAGGTGTAAAAAATCAATTACTAGCGGTTTTTGTACTCTACGCCATACTAGGTTTGTGCAGATGTAAGTAACATCAAGAAGACCTTAAGATACGCCCAGCTTTTATTGCACCGACTGATTCAGAACTTGGGCACACGCCTGCCCATTTGTTTAATCTACCGGTCACCACTTTTGAGATATTTTGATCAAATGTGTGTACAAAATATTTTTGAACATTCGGTCTGGTTTGCCATATGATAAATAATTTAATCACTTGTAACTTTGTGTGGGCATGGCAGATGTTTTCCATTTTTGCGCTACGCAGTAGAGTGCTTCGTAAAGTACATGTGGAAAATTTCAGCCTTCTAACTTTTATAATTTCCGCGTAGCGAGCAAATATCCAAAAATTTTTGTTACACAAAACGGAGTTGCGTGCAATTTACGCTCCACTGCGCGCGTCCGCTCCGGCCGATTTGGTCCATTTTCAATACTAACCTGCGTGCAGAAACTTCCAATGTTTCTACCAAATGTCGATATCTTCATTTTTGCGACCAGGAGAGTGCCAACAACAGACACCACATAGACGGACGGACATGGCTAAATCAACTCAGAGTTTCACGCTGATCAAGAACATATATACTTCATAGGGCCTCTGAAGCTTCCTTTTAGATTTTACATATATTTTTGGAAAAATACGAAATGAGTATACCCCCGTCTTACAGTGGTGGGTATAACAATTTGCCACTTCCAAAATATGTCGACAAAAATTGCTAAGCAATAGTATTTTGGTTTTGAAAATTGTTGTGATAAATTGAGACCAAATGGGACAATGATTTCCACACGCCCTATATAATCGCTACCACGAAAACTGAACCTTCATAAGGTAAAAAGGTGTGTTTTTTCAATATTTTACAATGAAAATTGGTCCATAATAGTAGTTTGACTTAGAAATTAAAGATAGAGAATTGGGGCCGTGATCCATTATATGCCTATTTTTTTTGATTCCCTCCTATACAACGGTTCTCATGAAAACCTTTAATGAAAATTTATCCATAATAATAACTTTTCATAAAAATTAACCGTTGGAAGTTTGGATCACGCGACCTGTTTTTTAGATCTCGCCACACATAGGGATTCTCATGAAAAGTAAGCCATTATATGGCAAGAAATAAAGTCAGAAATAATAGAATCTTTGGCAAGTAAATTAAATTCGCTAAATTTTAATTACGTCACTTTATTTTGGGCCCTGTTGCATATATGAGCTCCCACAAACAATATACCTTTAGATGGAACAAAGCGTAATTTGAGAATTACACTAAACAAAGGGATGTAGATCCTGACTTGTTTTCTGGAAAATAGTCCTTACATCACAAGGATAGTAGGCAACGTCTTATTTAAACTATTACCCGTCGCTAGATATGCATTGTTCTCAGCGTCCAAAGAAAATATGATCTTTTGAGTGTACGTAACTAAGCACCCATTTTGGGAACATCTGCATGACAATGGAAGTGCTGCAAAGAGGCTGCCGATAAGACATCGGTCGAAATGCATGCTAATTAGTGCGAGACATTTCATAGGCATTCTTTCACTTGCATTTCATTTGCATTCTTTTCAATGCATCATCGTACACTTGGTATCGGGTAAAAGGATGAGGACAATGGCAGCAGTGTTTATGTACATTCGATTTAAAAGTGAAAACAATGGAGGCGCAATGGTGGCGTTCCGTACTATTCAGTACTAGGTACGTTTCTCAACTTGGAATATCTTAAGACGAAATTTCATTCCTTTGAAGACAGTTTCTTAGTATTTGAGAAAAGAAAAAGCAGTCGATTAATTGTATTGATGAAATGGGCCAATGCTCCACTGTCCGGAGTAATGAAAATGAATTAACGTTTCTCGCCGTGCTTTGTCTCATCTTATCAAGTTTTATCTGTGTGGGAAAACCTACGAGCTACTCAATCTCATAAGTACGCCACGAAACCCGATAACACTGATAATTTAATATCATTATTGATCAGATTCAGCGCACAGTCAATCTAAGTCAAAACTCTCTTAACGGGGCATAGAGCGTACATTAATATGAAAAGAAAATCAGTCAGAGAATGTCAAGCCATAGAATTAAATATCGAAATGAGTTCTGTAATCGTAAGTTTCCCGGGAAATAGAATTGGGTAAGCAATGGTAGGAGCTTCATACGTGGAAAGGATTGCATTCTGCTAGGAAAAGGAGAAGAAGAAACTTTACAATTAACGCTGCATGGCAAGATAAATTCTATAAACAGCACCTGGCAGGTGGGAACCAGAAACCTTATTGATCACCTTCTGGATAGATTTTTTATTTATTTACTAACCTTATATTTCATTAATAAATTTAGAAAGTAGTGTTAAAGGCGTCGGATAACTAAATCGTACGAGCCTATAAGTGTTATCACTAAGTGAAGGTTTTCTGAAGTGAAAGGCTTAAGCATATAATGGAAAAAGTAAAGGAAGAAAAAGCAAATAATAAATAAAAATCGTAACTATTTACGTACAAATACATTGTGTAACTAGGGAAACTGAGGCGACAAGCTAAATATAACATAGGTGTCAAGGCCCACGTGCGCTCGTAGAGAAAGTCGAATTCTGGGAATCATGTCTCTTCTTGAGGGTTCAAGCACCTTCTCAAGGGGTTCGTTAATTTTCGATATAGGATGATCGGATAAAATATGGCCGCCAGAAAGGGAAATATAGATATAGGAATATATGCATTCTGTGTGTTCAGTACGTTCATAATAATGTTTAGTATTGAATAGAGTCCTATTTCTGGCAATCTCTCCCGTCTACTCATTATCGTCAATCATAGTAAAAAGTATCTTAACGTTAGTTTGGCATACTTGAGATGATATGTAATCAAAAGTACCGTAGCGAATGAATCGTATTGCTTTGAGGACACCAAGGTTGTTTGAAAGGATTCTCGGTGGATCTGCGGCATATGTCATACCCCAACTCCGCTAGGATAAAGTTAATTTCGTCCAGCATTCCCGTGAAAAAAGAAGAGATTCTATCTCGTTATGCCTAGTGGTGGTCTTCGCATTATATTTTGATTATAGCTTTGAAAGTCAAGTTTGCGAGTTTCCTCACGAGGAGGACGCTGAGGAGAATCACCTTTCAATCCGCAAGAAATCGATGGAAGTAGCTTTCAAGAAATCGGTGGCGGTTCTAAAGCATTTGTCAGTTACTATGCCAAACTTGTTAATATTGCGCTTCGCGATCCATCCATAAATCGTAATACCCTGGGGAACAGCCAAGATTATCAGAGATTGACAGATGTTTGTAGCAGTGATGATATCAAGAGAATTCTTCTTACAGCATATTGCACGTAGCAAGGTGATGATGTTACCAAGTTTGGAAATAAGGTAAGCACTATGTTCACTCCCTAAGATTTCTTTTTCTCTAACGAGGAACTAACCGTCCGCATAAGCATATACATGTTAAAAGGGACGATTGCTCCTATATTTTAAGGCGAATTCCGAATGCCGAAACTAGTCAAGCTAATTTGCCCTTTTTCGCGAATGCCGGACGCAGTTGTCGGCATACATGCTTATATAAGCCATTAGCGGATGTTTCCCCAATATTCTGGTTAGGGTATTACCATAAATTTTATATAAAACTACAGAAAGAGTTAAATAATCTAGAACAGTAACCGTCAATTTTGATGAGCATTCGTCGGTTCGTGAGAAGGGAATGGAGTAAAGTAATAATTTTGCGATTAACGCCCCTTTTTTTAAAACCCACGGTGATAGAGTGATTTAGGTCAAGATCATTCTATCAATCAATCAATGTGTCCTTATTCCTCGATAGATAAGAACAAAATATCGTCGAGGTGCAAACGCTTATTATTTTTTTGAGCGCGAGCTTAAAAGGAAAACAAAGATTAAATTCTATTCCATCCATAATTAGATTTATCCTGAATGCTTTGCCACAATCTCTCGCTATATAAACTCACACATTGCTGTAATTGAGATAAAAAATTGTTTAAAAAAAAAGTTCAAGAATATTCTTAACTTAAATCGATTAGAACTTAATGTTCATTTGCAAGTTAATGCCTATTAAACGCATTAAATAGAATTAAACTGTCTTTTAGGGAATGGTGAACGTCGCATGAATACGAAATTAACAAAATTAATGTTAACGTTGGCGTGATGTTGGCAAAATGTTCTTACGCATAAATATTATTTAAGTGTAAAATCATAATTTAAATGAAATAATCAACCAACTGTTGGTAGCATACGAGTTGTCATGTGCTATGCGACGCCTTCCACCTTCTACCTTCCTCCTACAGCTTGCATCCTTTCGACCGAAAAGCATAACTTTTCAAATTCTTTCACGGCTGATGGTAGTGAGATAGTGAGTGATATCGTCATTTTCATTGTTGTTGTCGTTTCACTTTTTATCGGTGGTTAGTTATTTCGCATAAAGAACTTTTGAATTAAATACTACACAATGATAACACCCAACATAGTCTTAATGGAATAATTCAAGCTAAGGAAAAAAAATAATAAAGATGAACCCTTAACTCAGCACTTATATGAAGAAGCTGGTGTTGTGTTGTTGTGTATGAACGAAACAGAGAAGCGAGAAGCTTGGAATTGGTGAAACAACACCACAAAATATTTCATTTATTTGTTAGCTGGAATGATGACAACAACTATTATATAATTGTTTGTGGGTGGGAGTCTATTTACCTTCATAAGCCTTAAAAGTAGGGTTTCCCTTCAGGAAATTTCTGCTTCCTATTCAGGAATATCGTGGCATAAGTGTTTTCAAGGCATTTTTAAAAAGTTACTCGCTTAATGGCCAAGTTCAAGAAAGAAATAATACAGTCTTGGGAGGCAGTCTGTCAGTCATCTCAAAATATCTACTAATCTTCAAATTTCATCTGTGAAACCACCATAACTATGAAGTGCCAGATTTCTAGTTTAATTTTTACAATCGCCGACAATGGCCAACATAGATGGGCAAGGCTGGTTCGATTCTTAGGCCGAGTCAAGAATTTGTGTAAGTTGTAAAGTATCTGACAGATGTTTGACAAATCAATCAAATTTGCAGTGATGAGTTATTGTGTCCCCCAATCCCATAAAATTTTTCCAACGAACGTAGAGATTTGATTACAACAGAAACCCTATTATGAAGACAATCTTTGCAGGATACCGAGGTTACGTTATGGCGAATTCGCAGAACTGAGATCAGTTGATTTTCTTCGTTATTATTTAACGGTAAAGCGGTCCTCACATAAAGGAATAACGATTATCTAAGATAAAAGCTTTCACTGGATTTAAAATCACTACACATTTTGTAAGTTAAATATAAGAAGTGAAAGTGCAACACATTTAAATTGGGCCAAAGTCTTTAATATCCGCATACATAGAAAGTTACTAGAAGAATTTTTTTCGCTGATGTATTATTAACAAGAGCTTCAACGGTGATCTAATCATTTGGATACAATTTTCAAGCGGATTTCTTTTTTTTTTATTAATCAAAAAAGAATATTTAAGGAACGTTGAAAATGTAAATCTAAAGAAAAACAAGCAAGGAAGTTATATTCGGCTGGGACCGAATCTCGCATGCCTACCCATTAAAATCTTTGACGCCCCATGGTTTTATTTATTGTCATAAAAAAGTTAATGTGATAAAATTTAGATTTCACCCTTTACTTCAAAAAAAAAGGTATTGTTAAGAAAAATTAATCTACGACGCCGTAACGCCCACCACACTTAGTTTAGCCTTGTCGCGTTCTACTGTCCAAGCCCTTGCATGTGACATCCATATCAATGGTATTATAACAAAATATCTAATCCATTGCAACGTCCACGCATTTGCTTGCTGCCGCCTTCTGCTCTTCGAGTGCTTTCATTTCACATCCAAAATATTAATTCACCAGGTCGTGGTGTCCGCTATACCAACTTACACGCAACTCCCGATGTTTCTGCGAAATTTAAAGTCGATATATTCGTTTTTGCGACCAGGAGACAAACCTTGCAGACGTACGGAGGGACAGACATTGCTTAATCAATCCAGAATTGCGTGCTAATCAAGAATATATACACTTTATAGAGTCTTTGAAGCTTCCTTCTGGAAATAATCTCGACTAACATGTAGAAATTTTCAGATCTAGTAAAAGACTAATTTTGCTTAGACTATTGATGTAGCTCTTGTTTGAATAAAAACCGAATGATTTTTTCAAGATAAAATTGAAGTGTTTGCCTGGAGATAATATGAATTTTGTTACAATGCTTTAAAGTTGTCACTTTCCCTAGTTCAAGTGTATTCCGGAAGGGGACTTCGAAATTTGCCTTATTAGGTAGCTAGTCAGTCGACTGATATAGAGCGCTTTATGTCATATTTACTTAATATCTTGGTAATTAGTCCTAAATTGTAAATCGATGGTCGATAATTTCGGGGAGTTTAACTACAAATATTTATGACAGACCCGCCAATTCCAGCTGCAAATCTCTTTTCGAATGCTTTTAAAAATACAACAAAAGCTTTGACGCTTCCCTGCCCCCGTTTGCTTTGCATCGCCTTTTCTTATTGCAGCTATGACATTTCTCATATGCCTCGAGGTAGAGTAGTCCTCTTTTGAAATCTATTCTGACGTCACCAGAAAGAGTTTACAAAAGAAGGACTTTAAAAAATTTCTTCTAGAGACTGATTTTCGACGCGAATACCGGAAAGAATAGGTTTTTCTTAATCACAAACTTGCTCTATTCCATTTTCCAGAGAACCCTATATATATAGCATGTTTCATTTTCGGGAGATCTCTTTTACGATATTGGCAAGTTTAGAAGGGATGACATTTTATTGCTCGAAAGAAGCTCGACATTTCCGTGTTCACATTAAACCTTTTTGACTGTTGTCAAGGAGAAGCTCGAAATTGATGACATACGACCGTTCTATAGAAAATGGTATTACGTAACGGGTAAACCACAAAAATAGAGCTTACATTGATGGTGCGTAAAGATTCTCCAATCACTCGGCGAAACCATGAACGCTGCCCTCCATGATTTTTTTATGTTACGTCTACGATTCATTTCATTCGTTCTGAATCTTAGAGATTTTGAGATTGCAAAGAAATGTTTTTAAAATTTGGAAAGAATTGTTGCTTAGAAAAAGTTGCCTTCTTAAGAAATGAAGCATGTTCGCTCGAAGGGTGTGTCTCACGATGCCATGCATAAAAGCAAAAAAAGGAAAGAAAAAGATCATGCAAAGATATAAAGTGTTGACTGGAACGATATAAGATTTGTGTATAAGTGGGGATTCGTAACAACTTTTTTCGAAAATGTCTTCATATGAACGTAAGTACCTGATTCTTTTTTTGTTGGAAAACAGAGTTCAGCAGAATCACTAACAAAATTTTATGGCATATGACGAGATAGGACAGTGAGGGCAATCAAATGCACTACGAAGGGTACACCAATCTTATTTAACCCTTATATGAATGTTTCTGAGGAGATTAGTGAGCTGCCGACTCGTCTTAGCGATTTGGCACCTTTTCAATAGCGTTTTTTTAGATGGACTTTGGAAATATTCGCACAAATTTTTCGATTTGTTATAAAAGTTATGGTCTAAGGTAAAGAAAACTTTTTCTTCCATTTTCACTTTTATTGCTGGCTGCTCGAGTTACAAGTCAACATCTTTTGCTGACTTCTCGTGACAGTGCACTTGCCGCATCGGTAGCACCGACGGAGAAAGTCCTGGGCATACTTTACATCAATTCTTTGTTTTTCTTTTTGAGTTTGAATTTGTGGGCTGATCTTTACGTTATTGAATTAAGCTCAGAGATGGTCCTATGGAACTAGACTGCGGGCCGACAGATTCCGACTCATGCGGTGCTGTTTCTTATGGATGTGGATATGGACGGATTCATTTCATTTTTAAAGTTGATGGACATACACTAAGAACCAATTTCAACTTTATATCTTAATTTTTACTGCCCTGGTCGTTTTGTTGCAATTATTGCCGATACACAGGCGCACAAGCGAACATGACTAAACGAATCTCATGCTGATTATTGCTTAACTGAATATTCCGATTTTCACATACAGAAGATATATTTAAAATATACGCGCTCTCTTTACAATGCGTATAAATATAATGATACGACGAAATGTGGCTTTTTATACCCACCACTGTAAGATTTTTTTTTTTCCATAGTGTACGTAACACCCAAAAGGAAACTTCAGAGAACCTATAAGGTATATATATTCTTGACCAGCGTGAGATTCTGAGTCGATTTAGCCGTGTCCGTCCGTCCGTCCGTCCGTCTGCGTGGTGTCTGTTGTTGGCACTCTCTTGATCGCAAAATTGGAGATATCGATTTCAAAGTTAGTAGAAAAATTGGAAATTTCTGTACGCAGGTTAGTATTGAAAATGGGCCAAATCGGTCGGAGTGGAAGCGCGCAGTGGAGCGTAAACTGAAAGCAACTCATTTTTTTTTAACAAGAAATTTTTGAATTTTTAGTCGTTACTCGGAAATTATTAAAATTAAAAGGCTGAAATTTTTCCTATGTACTTTACGAAGCACACAAAGTGGAAAACGTCCGCCATGCCCACACAATGTTACAAGTGATTAAGTTTTGCGTTTTTTTGTTTTTTCATTTTTTTGAGGTTTTATGCTTAGTTATCTACCATAAGGCAGATCAGACTGAATGTTCAAAGGTATTTTGTCCTTAAATGAAAATATAATGGATGGGTGAATGGGTTAATTTTAAAATGAATATCGTAGACATCGCGATTACTTTTTTTTTAATAATACCAGCGATATGAGTGGCAAATAAAAGAATTTGGAGAGGAGAATGCGAAAAACCTAGTGGTGGGTATGTGAGATTCGACCCCCGCCGAATATAACTTTCTTACTTGTCTTTTTTGTTTTTACTTTCTTTCGACCTTCTTTCCATTCGTATAGTTAGATAGAAATTAATTATTGACAAAATTAACTACTCGCGACCTTATATGTCATCCTTATCTATGCATTTTAGGCGGCGTGCTTCTAACCTGTTGAATCTTACTCCTGTTCATCCAAAATCTATCTTTGTCAAAACCACATACGTACTTTTAAGTAGCACAACCATCTGAGTGATTGCAAACATCTGCGTAGAAGCGGTCTTTACCTATTACAAATTTAATGTGTTCTTATAAATTTGGCACACTCTAGGGGAAAAGTCCCAATGCTTCTTTCATTCATGTCTTTTAATTGGAATCTTTCGTGCGAGATGCTTTCAAGGTAATTTTACTACGCATTCTATTGCAGTTTCCGTACAACATAATTTAATCACGCTTGATTCCTAAATTGATCATTACCGAGTACGATTTAGTACAAGTTTTAAGATCATTGATCATTCTGTTCGTCGCCTCAGGTCGCCTTAATAGCATTCCAGTCACGTTGATGAACTCTATGGTGTTATTCGCTAATTAGTTAAAATTTTTATATTTTTGATAAGCTTGTTCCTTAAAGGTGATGCAAGGTATGAAGAAGAGAAACTCCTCAGATATAATGCGACATCTTCAACCACCAACAAATAATTGTAGAGTTAATTGATGAAAATCCAATTTTTGTTAATGTCCTCCTTTAACGAAAATTATATACAGATCTTGTTTTTTTTTTCGAAATTTCTGGTTTGCATCTCTAGCACGATATAGGGATATAGTCAAGCTGTCCCATAGAGCAGGCAGTCTTCCCAACTGGGAATCGAACCTCTTACTGGATTAAATCGTAATCCTCTTCGTCTTTTAAACAGTAATTTTTTTTCAAAGGCATATACGATATGATTTCTAGTTTCGATATGTGTTTTCTAACAGATATTTTTCAAAAATTTCGTATATAATTAGTTTAGTCGGGAAAGCGCCTTCATGGGACTGTTTACCCATCGCCGATGGAATTACAATTTTTAATGCGCAGAAAACCCATCAAAGGCTGTGTTTTACCCCTGATAAGCGCGAGATGCCGACTCACTTCAAGCAATTTCCGTATGGTCATCCCTTCGTCTTCGTATCGTTGGAAGATTTAGAAAAGAAAAAATGTAATTTATAACGCGTACGTACAATATCTAGGGCCAGCTAAGAAGTAAGCCTGTAAGCGGCCCACATCAACTCACGCTCTTCTATTTAACAAAACATTTTGCAAATCTAAGGTAATGATGACTTAAGGGGATAGGGTCTACAAATTCACGTTAAAGCGAATATGAGTTTCTGACAGGTTCACAATTAATCTCTTTGATGTCCTAACGTTATGAACATTGGCCAATATAACCATAAGCCATTCACCTATCCGCAAATCGAGAACGTAAGACTATGGTTCAAATTTTGTTATTGAAAGGATTTTAAATTTCTATTTCCGAATTTGGGGCCTCCAAGTAAAGGCCAATACTATTTTATGTGTGTTTTAGTAATAAACTGAGTAGCAAAAATCCAACCTTTATTTTCGTTATAAATATTCAACGTTCGCTGCAAGTATTTATTTACAACCACTAACAGGAATCAGATAAGAAATCTATAAACATCTATTTTAGTGTAATTGAAACCGAGATCAAATGTGTACCTCCATCGTCAAGGATGGAGAATTGTCCGTGCTTTCGTAACATATACACGAGATTAAATTCTAAATTGATGAAACATGAATGTCCGCCCATGCTACTCAGTTCATTTGTGATTGGACGCCTTGCGGTTGCCATATAAAAATAAAAAAGGGAACCCCATAGTAAATATATTCCCAACGCATGTCCGCAAGTTAGGATTAAAATTCTTTGTTATGCCTTTGTAAGTGCATTTGTAGGTGTTTAGTGGCCGTGAATAATTCATTCAAAGACGAGCAACACTTTCTTGAGTTCATCATTTTACACACAATTGACTCCATTTTACCAGATTTTATTTCACATCCAAAGCAATGGATAGCCATGAATTTCGCAAACGTGGAACCGAAATGGTCGAATATATCTGTCAGTACTTAGAAACCCTTGACCAGCGACGAGTTATACCGAGTGTGGAACCTGGTTATCTAAGGCATTTACTGCCCGGTACGTGAAGTGGCTTATAGAGAAAAAGTGTGCGAAGTTTTATAGCAATATTTACGGTTACAGCTGAAGCTCCTCAGCAACCCGAAAGTTGGGATAAAATTATGGCTGATGTAGAGGATAAGATAATGCCAGGCGTAACGCATTGGCAGCATCCACGGTTTCATGCTTACTTTCCGGCAGGCAATTCATTTCCTTCTATACTCGGGGATATGCTGGGTGATGGTATAGGATGTATAGGTTTTTCATGGGCTGCTAGTCCAGCCTGCACTGAATTAGAGACAATCGTGTTGGATTGGTTGGGCAAGTGACTGAATAATGTTTAAAAAATTTATGAAGAAAACCTATCAAAACTTATTCACTACACTAGGTAAAGCTATAGGATTACCTGATCATTTTTTAGCCTTGAAAAATGGCAGCACTGGTGGTGGAGTTATCCAGGTTAGTATAAGTAAATGTTCTTGAATTTTGCTACTATTAATGTGATTGAAAATGTTATTGGCAGACGTCGGCCTCGGAATGTATTTTAGTTACTATGCTAGCGGCCCGAGCTCAGGCTGTAAAACGTCTTAAATCTCAGCATCCTTTTGTGGAGGAGTGTCACTTGTTATCAAAACTTATGGCATACTGTTCCAAAGAGGCTCATAGCTGTGTGGAAAAAGCAGCTATGATATGCTTTGTGAAATTGCGTATATTGGAACCAGATGAAAATGCTAGTCTAAGAGGCCAAGCCTTATACGAGGTACTCTCAATGTCCACTTCTTGGATATGTACTAGAAAATATTCCTTGTAACTAACTGTATTCAAACTTGTATACTATAGGCTATGGAAGAGGACGAGTTGCAGGGTTTAGTACCATTTTTTGTATCAACTACATTGGGCACTACTGGCTCTTGTGCTTTCGATAATTTACTAGAAATCGGTCAAGAATTACAAAAATTTCCCGGCGTTTGGTTACACGTTGATGCTGCCTATGCTGGCAATTCATTTATATGTCCAGAATTGAAACCTTTGCTTAAGGTAATGACGTGAATAATTATTCTATCATTTATTACTTTACATGTATATGACAATGATTTCCATTGCTTAGGGTATAGAATACGCCGATTCATTTAACACTAATCCCAATAAATGGTTGCTCACTAACTTCGATTGCTCAACATTATGGGTACGTGATCGTATACGCTTGACTTCAGCTTTGGTTGTCAATCCATTGTATCTTAAACACGGTTACTCCGATGCTGCTATCGACTATCGTCATTGGGGAGTTCCTCTGAGTCGGCGATTTCGTTCTTTAAAATTATGGTCAAAATTATATTTAATATTTTATATATATTTTCTTGATTGTAGCAAAAATATTTGCAGGTTTGTTTTGCGTTCTTATGGAATTTCGGGTCTTCAAAAGTACATAAGGCATCACATCGATTTGGCTAAACGTTTCGAACAACACGTGATGAAAGACAAACGTTTTGAGATTTGTAATCAAGTCAAGGTAATTTATACTAATACAGCTTTCGTACTGCTATTCCAATATGCATCAAGCTTCTCTCCCGACAGACTGAACGCAATTCTCTGTTCGCAATCTTCTGTTCGAGAATATGGCTTACATTTGAAAAAAAAGTGTAAAGTTTAAATCTTAAGCAATTAAATAGGGGAACAAAGGAAGGGGAAGGGTTAGTAATTTAAAAAGACACAACGACTATTAATGATCTGCTGTAAAAATTATTGATATACAAGGAACATAACACACACAACGCCAACATACAAATTGTTATAAGTACGTCAGACTTCTGTTAAGTTCAACTTGCATGGTGCTAAGCAGTACAATTCAAATCTATAATAGCAATAAGTGCAGCAGACAGTGAAACCTGATATCCGTAATACAAGGTCCTCGGAGTGTGGCGTCTGAGCGTTCAATCTTTCATTGAGCACCAGAGAGCACACTTCTAATAAAAGCAACTAAATAAAAAGTGAGCTTACGTTTTAATAATCATCGCATACTGATGACTTTAATTTTTTTGATTTATTAAAAGAGAATGGATTAGACCTAGTAACGATAAGACCGATATATACCCAGTAACTTGATGAGTTTTTCATATGAGTAGGGCAACTATAATGCCACTGGCTTATTACCTAGTTACATAAATACATTTCATGTGCAAAAAGAAGCTAGTGAGAAGGTAAGTGAGTGCATACAAGTCCGCTAGATGGCTGCTATTGAAATCACCATGCGCTGTAAGCTTCATAATCATCAATTATTACCGGCAACAAAATATTACATTACGAGTTTTGTAGCGCGGTCAGCTTTCCTCTAATTATCGAAGGATTTCAGACTCGGTGGTAAGGCATTCCAATACCCAGCGACACGAACAGTAAAAGATCGTTCGCCCGATGAGTTAGAAAACTGTGGCATTAATATGAAAATGTTTCCATTCGATCTAAGGATTTGCAATTGTTCTATGAAAAGGCTTGGGAATCGAGGCTGAATGATCTTGTAGAGGTGAACAATCAACTCGAGTTTTAGATAATCGAGAAAGAAGAATTTTAAGAAAGCATGAACGAGGATGGAAATATGGTCTCAAAGTTTGGCGCTGTAAACAAAACACGTTATACGGCTAACAATACTTTGAAGCGTATCTAAGTTATGCCTTAGGCACCCAGAAAAGACTTCAATACAATAGTTAACATGTGTCACGAGGAGAGAGAGCGCAACGGCAGATATAAATTTATATTGTACAGTTTTGGGAGGGTAAGAGGAGACCAAGTTTAGCAGAGGCATTGTTAATTTGGGGGCCAAAGTCGAATTTGCGATCATGGGATACTCTTTAGGATTTATGGTTCACTACAGCAGTAAAGATGATTATCAGAGAAAATTGGTGATGCAGGTGACCCAATGATTATTATTGATTTGTTGATGATTCGATGGTGTTGATCTTTCTTGATTATGAGTTATTCATATTCGGTCGTCATCGAATCTTTTGTACACGTTATCGTTGCCCTAAAAAAGATAAAACAAGTGAATGGCCTAAATATGATGTGACGCGGCTGGCTTTACATATTTTCAAAATAAAAGTCTATGTTAGGCGTGTGTGCGTTGTAGCCCTGTCCTTGAAAAGTTTAGGTGATGTCCAAATTCTTTTGCAAACTTGTACGGGATATGTTCTTTTTCGCTAACGGGAGAATGTTTGCCATAGATACTACACAGCTGGGCAGAGGGACAGATCGACAGACGGGCATGATTAAGTGCATTCTAAATTTGAAACTGGCTAAGAATTTATATAGTTTATGGAGGCTTTGGAGCATGTTTCTGCGCGGTATAAAGGTTGTGAAAAAGATACACTATAATATTCGGTAGGCGTAGTCATCTTTGTCAATATTTTACAGGTATTAGAGCACAGCGGCATCAGCCCATAGAATATGCATTGAAATTTTTTGCATTTATATGTTACAGTTTATGATGATAATAAGCAAAAAACCAATCTTTTATTCCTTTTGAAAAACAGAGATGTTCTCAGTTTGCGTAGGCGTGTCCTTTGTGCATGATCTTTCAATATTTCTGCAAATTTGAAGCCGATAGCTTCATTTTTGCGACCAAGAGTATGTTCACAACAGACATTATTCCGTCGGACAGACGGACATGCTTAAGTCGATTTAAAAATGTGGGGTTTCTGAAGCTTCCGTTTAGGCATTGCAAACGTTATGCCGAACGCATATACTCCCCATACTTCGGTGACGAATATATAAAGACATTACGATGGATTAATGAGAAGAGCACTTAAGAAAAGAAAAGTTTATTGTATAATTTAAGTTTGTGCATCAACATGATTTCTTTCTAGAGTCAAACGGCCAATCTATCAGGATATTAGTATTTTTATTAAATTATATGAAAACGTTAATCATTCTTTCACTTCACAAAATGCTGAAGCTTAGCATAGCTACTCGCAACACAATTAGAATAGTTAGCAATGCCAAAGTAGGCAAGATCAGAGCATAGGTCAATTTAGACTAATAAGTTAAAAATTTGTCATAATTTGGTGACATTTACTTTTATGACTTGTGTACTAATAAATTGGAACATGATTTTAGTTGAAGAAAACAGTAACACTAAATGTTGTTTTCTTCTTAATAATTCGTCATTTTAGTTTCTCCTTTTTCTTCCGCTTAAACTATATAAGTACTTTTTTTTTTTCTATAGCTCGGCTTGGTATGCTTCCGCTTAAAGGGCAATGACAAACTGAATGAAAAGCTGCTGAGCGCTATTAACGAATCGGGAAAACTTCATATGGTACCTGCTTGTGTTGGCGAACGTTACATAATACGTTTTTGTGCGGTTGCTCAACACGCGACCGAAGAGGATATCGATTACGCTTGGGATATTATTGTAGATTTTGCTAACGAATTACTCGAGAAGGAGCAACACGACGAGCTCACTGAGATTATCAATAAAAAGAAAGAAAACACTTTGGCACAAAAACGTTCGTTCTTTGTACGCATGGTTAGTGATCCGAAAATTTATAATCCTGCTATAAATAAAGCGGGTACACCGAAATTATCATTGGAAATCACTTCGCCTGTTGTTAGCCGCGGTGGTGCCGGCAATCCGGAAATACGCACTCAGAGTTCCGTTGATCATCACTCATGGATATCGTGGCCATTGGCATTTCTCTTCAATAGCAATAACGAGGATAGCGGGCAGAAGAGTAACGTTTCATTGCGGTAAATTGCACATTAATTAAGTAGTTCCTCTCACCTACACCAACACACTAAACTATATATGTTCTTTATTACCTGGAGGTTCTGATGACGTCTGCCTTTCCATTTCTATTTCAAATTCTCAATCACTCAATCACTGAGTTGAGTTAGCAGAGTGAAAAGCAAAGTAATATTTATTTATTTTTGTTGTTGTTGTTTTTTAAAGCAACACCTTAAGTGTTATATGGTATGGATGGGTAAACATGTGGTTACGCTCTACTTTAAAATAAAGTAAGAGGTAACAAATTTATATTCGGCTGTGACCGACTCTTTTGTACACATCAGCTTTTTTTCTCAAAAAAGGGTAAAAAACGAATGCACGAACTAAATTTCAATAGTTTATAATGGTGGGCATGGCATGCACTTTTGCCCTTTTTTGTAGGATATGAAAGAATAGAAATATTTACCGTTTGTCTATTTCAATTTATGAGCGACTACCAATGAACCCACAAGAAATCAGAGTAATGTTACACTGCAGGCATGTTTCTTGGACGATTTGAGCCATTTTTACTATCAACTTGCGTGAAAGACGTACAATATTCACTTAGTCAAAGTGCAAAATAAATTTGGTGTAAAGTATAAAAGGGCGACTTTCAAACCATTTTAGTGCTCCGCTAATTTTAATTTATTTTCATTAATGGGTGGTTGTGCGTGTTAATCTCAAATACCGTTAATCAAAAATTACGAGGGTTATATAGAACTACACAGGGCGACATGATACCACTCGGTCTAGTAGCATTCTCCTTTTCGCAATAAGTAAAAGAGAGCACTTTCTATGCATTTATCTTTGCGATGGATATTCAGGATGCGCAGCACCAAGACACCAAATGTTTTTTTAATTGCTATACCAAGTAGTTAACAGTTAACTTAAGCTTAAACAAACTTGTGGGCAAAGTGCAAATTTATCCATTACGCAGCCCAAAAGTTGCAAACTTTCTAAGAAATTGCACTCTGGAAGAAATTCCCCCTTGAAATCTAAAAAACTGAAAAGACCGGAAAATTTCATTCTTTTTCTTGAAGACGACGACAAAAACCGAAATCCAATAATTTATTAGGTAATCTACTGTGAGAACGGTCGTCACTGTTACCCCAATATTTCCGATATATATGAAAAAGAAGTAAGAACATTATAGTCGAGCAATGATGACTATTACATACCCTACACCACTTCGCTTAGTACAGTTAATCGCTGCAAAAAGTACGCATTATTTTCATGCAAAGCCAGAATTGTCATGAAAGCTCGCATACTGGACGGTCAAACTTTTTCCCCATATAAGAATTTCCGTTTCGTGTGGTGTCCAAAAAAAATAGATCTATACGATCCAAATTCACTGCTGTTAATTTTTTTGCTGAAACGCTACTATGAATTAATTTTCACAATAAAATATTCAAAAATTCCCAAGGACTTATTATCCACGGGATATTCTATATGGAGCGGGGCCAAGAAATAGACCCATATGGTTCAAATTATGTCCACTTAGTTTTTTTATTTCATTACTATCACAAACAAATTTTCATCAAAAACAAAAATAAATAATTAGACTTTTTTGGCATATAAGGGTTTACGTTTCATGACAGACATACGTTGACCAAATTCGGTAAAATTGATTTCTTTGATTTCTTGAGCCAAAGTACGTCTGTGTCCAAATTTCATCAAAATATATCAAAGGTTGCTTTCTGCAGTTTGAACACAAAAATACATGAACAGATATCAGACGGACAGAAAGGCTTTGAATCAGAATCATTTTCTAAATAAAAGCTGGGTCTATCTTAAACGCTGCTGGGTAGTATGTGCGTCCACCCTAACTTAATGTACACCACAATTGGTGTAGGGTATAAGAACTTTCTATTATCAAGGGTGTCCTTTAACCTTTATTTTTATACTTTATTCTTATGCATCTCTACTTTTATACTCTATGCCATCAGTAGTACAAGAGTGCACTAAGTTTGTAAGCACCGAGAAGGCCTTGAGAATCATCCAGAAGGACTCAGACCTAGTTGCTGAATCGATCTAAGCTTGTCTGTTCGTCTGTCCGTTTTCTGTCTATTCCTATGTTCAACCTACACTTCGTAATGTCGGGATATTTTAATGACAAGGCCCAAGAATGAGGATCGGAACACTTTTCAAGCCAATTCCCATATTTTCAAAAGTCTTTACGTGGACAACGAAGAAAAATGGTGTAGGATATTTAACGGTAGGCCTTGCCTCTCTATAGCGCATTTATTTGTCCCTATTTAATATCATAACTACGATTAAAAAATGCTCGTTCGCCGAAAATAATGAAAAATATGCCTGAAGGCAAATATATTTTTGATTAGTCCTCCTAAGCTTAAGACGATTGTACAGATCAGAGGGTTGATGAGTTTCTTTCTTCTTTTTCATTTTCAGTTTTCGTCACTTGGACACAAATGTTAGATCGTCTTCGTCACGACGCAGTTCAGCAGCTGGTTCCTCACCCTCCCCGGAAAATGAATCAAATGTTGTAAGCGCCATACGATCCCCTAAGAAATCTCCACGTAAGGGACCCTTAAACATCAATAGCGTCAACAATCAATAAATGCTTTTATGTTTACGTGAAGCTTTTAGCCAGAATTTTGAAAAACTCCATAATGAATTTAACAAAGAAATTAAAGAAGAAGAAAAAAAGAAAATTTCATGTTACAATTAGCTCTTATCTGAAAGCTTAAAAAATTAATTAAATCCAATTAAAGTAAATTTATTAAAAATTACGTGAAAAGTTATTTAGAAAGTTTACAAATTATAAAATAATAGAACAATAAAAGATTTGGCTATAATCTCCTCGAAACAAAATCCCTGAAGTGTCTATACGAAATTCTGCAGGCAAGTGCTGAGCAATGGAGTTCACATGTAAAGACTTTGCACAATAGCATCGCATTTTGATTTACTTCTCGGTCGATGTTAAGTGGAGTTATTTTCTTGCTGATTATTAGGATTTTTTTGAGATTTTTTTACACCCATCGTCGAAGGCTGAGGGGTATATTCATTTTGTCAAAACGTAAGCATGTCCATCTGGCCGACTGCCTACTGTCTGTTATGAGTAACATACTTTTGACCGCAAAAATGAAGCTATCGCCTTCAAATTTGCAGAAATATTGGAAGTTCTTGCACGCAGGTTGGTATTGAGAATGGGCCAAATCGGTCGAAGGACGCGTCCACAGTACCACGTAAACTGATGCAACCTTTGTTTTTTAAAAGCCATAACAAATTGGCTGACTTTCTTTGGAAGTTACTTAAACTTTCCCAAGTACACGCCTACAATGCCCACAGGCCTATGCGGCTAAAACTTTTATTTTGAAAATAGAAAAAATAAGCCGCGCCCACTCCATATTATAGAGCATTACAATTTTTTTTCTCTCATTTGTTTCTCTTGTCTTTTTTAGGATAACGGTGCTGGGCCAATTCGGCCACGACCGTATTTTTTCTTTATTACATAATAATTGGTGATGGATGTTGCCCCGTCCGCTCGTTCGTTTTTAAAACAAATGGGGTGTTGTCGACGTCGAGGCTTGCTGAAAAAGACATGGAATATCCTCTCGCCACCTGCCAAAGAACAATGTGATGGAATCAATGTTCAAACAAGCGTTCTCTAAGCATCTTCCTTACCTAAAGTGAGTTTATTATGCTCACAACGTTTGAAAAAAGAAACCCGCCGCAAATAGACTGAAAACAATTTTATTTATGCTGTTGTTGAGACAAGGAACGCCGATAATGCTTGATGTGGGGAATTTCCATGGAAATCCACAAACATTGTTTCCCTCAAAATTTATGCTTATGTTGACAACAAAACGATTTTATTCTGAATCATTATATTTTTAACTTGATAACTATCAGTTATTTTTAGTTATATTAACTAATACTTTATAAGAGATTGCGTCCGACTTTTGCAGGAATTCGTATAAAAACAAACAAAACGCTTACATACATGTGAGTTACTACGTCAAGGTGTATAACAACAACATATACGCAGGCCGTACCAAAAAGAAAACATGCAGTAAATCTTCCACGCTTGCGTTTCTATTTATCAATTCCGCCCCCACGGGGTGTACGTAGAAATCTAAACAATAGTTTTAATTATGTAAACATTGACCGGCTAAGTATAAACATAACGCGTGCAAGCATCGATGCCTTTACATATATTATTCGTCATCTTTCATATTAGGAAGAAGATCATTCATAGTTTCATCCCATCTTTTCAGAAGTCATAGCAAGAGAATCGATCATATTAATAGAAATGCAGTCAGTATTAGTCCATCATAGCGGTAATTATTTTATTTCAATTTATATCAATTTAATCAAGAATCCTTGGGAATGCTATTATGTGTATGAAAGATAACTCTGTGTTGGTGTGTGTACGTTGACTGTGCAGTGAACGCATTATAATTAATATTTAAGTTTTGTTTTCTGTTTCGCTTGTTAGTACTTTTTGGTGTTAAGTTTTTAAGAGCATACTCGTACCGCTAGTGTCAATAACTCTGGAAAATTTATCTTCCGCACTGTCAAGCGGTAGATCTTCGTCGTTGATGAAATTCTTTACCACGTCTTTACTTTTGAGTTCAGATTTTGTCCCATCGTTTTCGTCTCTGTCTTTTTCTTCGCTATCTTTATCTTTGAGGTTAGGTTCATCGATCTTATCTTCTTGGGTTCGGCTAATATCGTCTTGCTCTAAAGGGTCTTCAGTTTTCTTGGATGCAAAGAAACCAATTAATTTATTTTTCATATTGGAAAAGAAGCCTTCATTTGCCGACCTTTCTACATAATTATAATTTTGCAATTCTTCCGGCTTATTAATCATATCTTTGTACAACTGTTCGTCCAGCTGACTTACATCAGATGAGTCTTGACCCCGTTTACTTGAATCGTAATAATCAATATAATCGGTTTTTGGTTGATAACGTTTCGGCTTCTGTGCCATAACAGTCTTCAAGTCTGGCAGATAACCGCGTTTCTTTAAATACATTATCGGCGATTGCCAATGATCTCTCAGATCTCTTATAATCTTATTGTAAGTATTTCTATAGAGCATACGACTGCTCTCGTCATCTTCAGTTGTGGTGGTTTCGGCGCTTTGGCTCATTGAAAGCATGGGGATTAAAGCGAGGGTAATTAAAAATTGACTAAAGTAAAAAGAGTTAATTGGGAAATAATTTTTCCATTTATCTCACTGCTTGAATTAAATTACCGTTTAGAAAATATATTTATTCTCATTATTTCGCACAGTATTTTTTTTTTTTTTTTTTTTTTTTTTTTGTAAAGGATTCTCCTGAAATATTTTTGCTCGTAAATGAAAAAAAATTATTCTGAATTGAGAATTATTCCTTCTTCTTCTTCTTCTTCTTGTATTATTCAGTAAATTAACAACCGAAAATTCGCAGGCATGTGTAAAAAAGGCTCAATGTGAACACAAAGTTCTGAAGTCAAAGGGAGGTATAGCGGGGGGCTTTATTTATTTGTGGAAATAAGGAGTGTAAATGACGACCGTAAGGTGAATTACCCGATCGCTGTTGCCAAGAAAGAACTGAATGCTTCTTGTCGATTGTCCTCAAACCTGCAGAAATCACGGCACGATCTTTGAAATAAAATGATCTGGAAAATGAAATTTTATCTGCTGTGTCGTTGCCAGGAATGCCAAGAAATCCAAGAAAACAAAATGTATCAGATTTGAGGTTATAAAGTAAAAATCCCAGTTTTACTTGAGGGGAATGATTATCAAGAGGATAAGACATATTTGCTGTCTGACACTATAAGGAATTTCTTTTGAGATAGAGCACTCACTAAGCGGATGGCTTCTAAGATCGCAAGCCGAAAATATCGTGCTATATGGGTGTTTTGAAAAGTAGGCTCCTATGTTAACACCTGGGAACCAAACGCCACTGCCTACAACACCAGTCTTAGATCCGTTAGTAAGGATGAGTGAAAAATGTTTCCATTTGGTATTGATCAATTTCGAATAACGGTGGTGTACCTCTGTCGGAGTAACTGTGGATTTTCTCACTGGTAAGAATTTAATTACAGATCGAAAATATTAGGAACCAAGAGGAATTTCGAGTACGGTTATGTACACCAATTCTTGGAATGTTGAAGTTTTGTTACCAAAAATGTTAAAAAAGGAAGGAAAGGAATTGGGAGATATAAAGTTGTAAATGAAAGGTAAGTCTGGATGATTCTCAAAAGATAGAACTTTATTAGATGAAAAATTGGCGAGTAAACGAAATCTTTCTTGTAGAGGCATAACATTTGCCATCTGCTAAAAGCTTATTGGGTGTGTAGAATTCATTCCACCAAGAGCCAAACGACGGCATTTCCATTGGTTTCTGTATAATTTCAGAAGGTCCTTCTTTAGGATGTCCCATAAGTGTGAACAAGCAGACTCTAATTTTGATCTGATTAAGCCAGGATACAGTTTCATCATGCCAGAAGGATGATAGCCCCAAGATATACGACAAAAGGATTTCAATAGATTGATGAGTTGAAAACATTGTTTGGCAGTTTTGCGAATGTGAGGTGCTGGGGAAAGTTCGGAGTGGAGAAAGTAGGACAAAACCTAAAAACTCGAAAGGAAAGGAACTGAAAATTTTGTTGATATATAAATTAAAGCAAAGAGGGTTCAGTATAGATCCTCGAGGAACACCTGCAAAAGATCTCCGTTGTACAACAACATTATGATTGTTAATTAACATGTTCTTATAGAGAAAAGGGTTATATAACAAATTACAGAATTTGGTAAACAGATTCAAAGAGGAAAGGATAGATTTTACGATGTTGATATTGACAGAATCAAATGCCGAGGTTATGTCCAGCAAGAAGGCAACGAGAATGTGGTTCTTAGCAAATGCTGAATTGATTGCTGACCACAAAGTGACAACGTTTTCTTGGGCAGATCTGCAACCAAATTCTAAAACCAAATTGACGATTGCTGAGGATATGTTTGCAGCATTCTAGACCTGGGTATAACAGTTTTTCGAAAATCTTTCTAAGGATAAAAACAAAGGCAATACATCTGTAGGAATTAAGTTAACTGGCGAGGTATTCTTTTTTCCATTTTAAATGAATAAATATTTAAAATTTATCAAATTTCATGTCGAATGATTTGAAAGTAATACAGAGTTGTTATCGCAGCGATATGTAGAACTTTGTCTTTTATTGAGTCAAGTATGTCAATACCGCTTGCTTTTCAGAATTTTGTGTGATAAAACAAACAGATTGCCAACAACAGATGAGCAACTTACAGCCTGCACAAGCCGAAAGCCTTTGCCAAAATTTAATTTAAAACTGTGATCAGTGCTCACAGCTAAATCGATAACCGGGGGTTTTTTGTTGCATTTTAGGCAGAATTCAATTTTGAATACAGAATCATATCAATTATATATAACTTGTGTAGATTATTTAAATGATACCAAGTATCAACTTTGCAGGTGACAACAATTGCACCAGTGCTAAACAAAAAGAACGAGGAAAGAAGAAAATTGGAAGATGAAGAAGTAAGAAAATTATATTCGGTGGTGATACCCATCACCCCAATTCTAAAAAAGACAAAAAAGTAAAAGAACTATACTTTCCTGCTCTATAATATGGAGTGGGCGCGGCTGATTTTCTCTATTTTCAAAGCAAAAGTTTTTACCGCATAGGATTTATGGCTGACAACAACAGTAAAGAGAGGGAGCAGAGAAAATCGGTGATGTAGATGACCTAATGATTATTATTGATCTGTTGATGATTCGATGGTGCTGATCTCCCTTGATTATGAGTTGGTCGGATCGTGATCGAATTTTTTATCCTAAAAAAGGCAAACCAAACTAAATCTTCATGATCTATAATATGAAGTGGCGCGGCTGCCTATTTTCAAAATAAAAGTTTATGCTAGGCGTGTGAGCGCTGACGGCGTGCCATTGCAAAAGTTTAAGTCAATTCCAAATTCTTTTGCTAATTTGTACGCGATATCTTCACTTTCGCCAACGGGATGATGTTTACCATTAATACTACATAGACAGGTTGTCAGACCAACAGACGGACATGTTTGGATGCATTCCAAATTTAAAACTGACCAAGAATGTATATATTTAATGGGGTTTTTGCGCCTTATAAAGGGATTTGAAAAAAACTTGATATACGCCCGCGTGGTCAATATTCTCCATTTTTGTACAGCGCTTTCAGTTTACACGGTGATGTGGGCCTGTCCTTCGACCGATTTGGCCCATTTTCAATACCAACCTGTGTGCAAGAACTTCCAATGTTTCTGGCAAATTTAAAGTCAACAACTTCAGTTTTGCGATTTTTGCGAGAATGTCTACAACAAACATTACATAGGCGGACAGACGGACCTTCTTAAATCGATTTAGAATTTGATACTGGTCAAGAATATATATATGTTGTGGGGTCTTCACAAAATGACTATACCCCCCTTTCGGTAATGGACATAAAAAGCCATATATTTTGCGAAATCGAAGCCAATCAGTGATGCTAATAATGCACTGCGTTAAGTCCGGTATATCTGCACATCTTTACATATGTAGCAAAAAGTTCTCCTTGGCTTAAACATCCTCCTAAATCGGGAGTACTTATCAGGCTGTAAATATTTGCAATACAGTTGCAACATAAACGCTTGCAATATTTTAGAAATGAACAGAGTAGATGGCTACACATAAACGAGTTGGGATACTTCGAAAGTGGAACCGGTCAAAATCTGAGGACACGTTTAGTTAAGGTTGAATCAAATATTATGGGGTGAACATAGCATTTTTGTTGTTGTAGTAGCTTGCGTATAAAAATATTCATGAGTCCTTTCACTCGAAATATGAAATAACTTGTACTGGACTTGATGCCGGAGGGACCGGATTTTTGTTATATCTAATTGTAAGGTAGAAAGAAGTGTAGTTCAGGTCATATTTTTATTCAATTCAGCAACATTTTATAGAGGTAATAATGCAAATTAAAAACTACCGCCTACTTGTTAATATATGAGTTTTTGGTAATTGCGGACAAATTCTTGTTTCGCTTTAACAAGTTTTCGAAGTTATTAAGGAAACAGTTTAGGGTCTATTTAAAACTCTAAGCTAAAACATGTTTAAGAGGATGCAAATCATATTTCAGTTTTACGATAATTGGGTGGTGGGCCCACTACGCTAACTTCGCTGACTAGTGAACTTAATCTCGTAAGAATAACAATAAAAAATTTTGTTCCTGTAAAAAATGCTGTGCATTGTATTGACAGTAGAAATGTCAATTATTCTGCAAAAAAAAAAAAAAAAGAGACAGACGGGTGGACACATTTAAAACGATGCAGAAAGTGATTCTGAATCTATCGGCATAACAAAAGTTACGTCTATCTCAAGTCTTCCTGGGTGTTGCTTACATCCGCACAAACTTAATATATAATGGAACGATGTACGTTATAATAAATTATACGAAAAAATTTTAATTTTAAATATTATTATTATTATTATTACAATTTCTTTAGACCAAAAGAATAAATTCTAGGACCAAGAGTAGGATAAATAAATTTTTATTTCAATAATCAAAAGGGCAAAGAACAAATTTATTTTTTTCTTCTTCTTTTAGAAAATTTTGAATTTCCTATAAAGCAAACGTAATGTAAATAGATGCCTTTCAGAATCGAAAAGGATGCGTATAGTAAGGATAAGCCTTACCTCGCGCTTTGGAATACTTTGATTAAGTAAATATTTGCATCAAATATGAGGCGATTTTTTGCTTTGAACAAAGTAAGTTATTAGTGAAAAGAGTGAATAGATTTCGCAGAAGAGAAATGATGACCATTCGTTAATAATTGAATCAATATTAATGAAGATCACTTGCGCTTACCTTCGCGTGGCGTTCCGCGCAAAACCTACAGAATTAATTTGTTAACTTCTCTTGTGAATTCATGAAAAGCGGGGGTGATTGTGAGATCAAATCGAACTAAAGTTACTAATGCCTAACAGATCTCTTAAAAAGTTGATAATTTCGCTTACACATTAAGAGTACACTAATACATGTAAAAAGCTTTCAATTATTTTGTGCGTTCTTTGCTCAAAGGGCAGACAAGCGTGATAAAGAGCTTTAAGTGGTTCAAAACTTTCTCCTTAAGGAACAATTTTCTTATTTGATTTTAAGGCCGCCTCGTTTACGCTCCTTACCCTCAATGTATGCAACTTTCATGTCTCCGACTAGAAAGGGAATCCTTGTAACCCTTCAGTATTTACAGAAATTTCAACTCAATGTTAACAGACATTCAATTCAATTTATAGAATGATTTTATTCGGTATTATATATAGAATAATATGGTGATCTACGTTTATTGTAGTCGATAACATTAAAATTGGGCATTATATTGTCAAAATCTTGATTATTATTATTATTGTTATTGTAATTATTTTCTTCTTCGTTTTCTTGCGGTTTGAAATCAAGTTTTTCATCGTAAAGACCACCTCGGTATTCTGGGAAGAAGCTACGTCTTTTTACGTAGGATAACGGCGATTGCCAACGCCAAGTATAGGACTTCTTGACAGTATCATCTTCCTCAGTAGTTGTCGATGGGTCCGCTACTGTAGCACACACCATTAATAAGAGCACAAAAATAAATATGTTTTGAATACAACTACAACAAAAAAGAAAATTATTGAAAGTTTCGGTTCAACGCAAGACAAAGAATATTTGCAATTTTTTTACCGCATTATAAAGTATTTTCTTCGCATAATAGTTGCGACGATGACCTGCTTTCACGTTTTGAAAATTATTTAAAAAATACAAGTCGCAGAAGTTGAATTAGAATTTTTACAAAAATAAATTGCTTTCAATTTCAAACTTCAATCAGCTCGTCTGATAAACAAAAAGTCACAAAGCACTATTGTATACTATTGGGTTGTATTTGTAGGTACGGCATTGTTCTGTTCAATATTCGGAACCAATTCAAAAATTTTAAAGTCATTCCCTGTTTTTAAAGTGGTCCCACCTGTGATTGTGGTAAAAATACAATGAGCCTTGCCTTGGACAAAATGTTCGAACAAATTTGAGTGCGTTCTTCATCTTTCAAAAATGTTTCGCTTCAAATTCGGTGAAAGCTAAAGCTAAGCTAAATTCAAACAAAAATGATAAGCGTACGTGCAAATCCTTAATCTTCATAGTGGCGTCGCCGCATAGATATTTACACTAAACTACTGTAACATATGGTTTCTCGATTAGATGGTTTCTCTGCATCATCTGTGAACGGAATATAAATTGTCGTCTCCAGTCGGGTATGAAGGCGGCAAGCACAAACCACGCCTATAGTTCGTGTTCAATTTTCTCTTTGCATTTTTTACTTTCTTTGCCATTCATCGCAAGAATTATCTCTCTTGGGATGAAATGGATTTAGTGGGCTTCTCTCTTGCTTCATTGAGCGGACGCTAAAGTGAAATCACCGAAAAATCTTTCAAAACAGAGCACCTGAGAAATAATTGTACACTCTTAGATCTCCTTCACGGGTGCAAACGGCGTGGAATTGAATTACGGAGTAGTTTGTTTAAGGGACTCAGGTATGTTGAAAGTTTGTCTATTTCAAACAGCTACCAATGACTTTCATTTTCCAAAATTTCTCAAGTTTCGAATACTTTCCATTATCTGCTATGATATTGGGACGTTTTCGTGGATATTTCTTTTACCACTAAAGTGCACAACTAACAGACACGAAAACGAAAAGAGACTTCGCATCTGTTAGAAAAGAATTTCCCCTATCTATAGACCGATCGAGCAATTAATAACTTTATTTTAAGAATTATTTCAAATATTTTCGGTGAACTTAAAACTTCTAAACTAGAATATCTTAATATTGACCGAAGAAAAAATGTATTTGTCCTTTAAGCTTCGACTAATTATTTTAATGTGATCAGAAGTAATAATAATCGCAAACTTTCAGCAAAAGGCTGACTACCTAGCTACCTAGTGTTACCTACCTACCTACCTACCTATCTAACTTTTAGTTCTCTTTCGATTGAAATTCGTTGCTAAAAGCACCACGCGCTCAGCCTTTCGCATTTTGTTAACTTCTTGAAATAATTAGAAATAAATTTTCATAATCGTCAAAGAAACTCTATTCTAGTTCCACTTCTAAACGGGCCTAAAATCAATTTACTTCAAATTTTTAATTGTAGATTAGTACTAATAATGTTTAGACTGATTTGGTTCTTTTTCGTGGAGAACCTGAAGAATTTTTGAAGGGGCTGGAATATGCCATTCTGACATTTTAGATATTAATTTCCATTTCATGCACAACCAAAATCCTTATACCAAGCACGTACACATAAAATCGGAATTCTTCTGTAGATGGCCGTAACATTTAGAGGGCATACAAATTTGAAGTTGAGTTTTTTTTGCAGCTTGGACATCTGACAACAAATAAACAATCATAATAGCGACGCATCCGTTAACCAAATACAGTTACATACGCCTCAAAGGGAATCTTAGGTAGCCGTCTTGAATCAGTACTACAACTATGACCAAGCATGGCCAAGCCGTACTAAAGTTTAAACCCGTGAACACCGACTTAGCAGTGACAGTAGGCCCCTATCCACAAAACTAAGCGGCGCTCTTAGGATCTGCTCACGTCCGTCTTCTTTGACCGAAGAAAGCACTTGTTAGGTTAGGTTAGCAAACATATCTGTCGACAATTCGCAGAACTGATACGTGGATTGCGCCTCTTTTCAAAAAGTGCCAGTTCTCAAACGACGTCTTACAAAATTTTACATCATTTCGACCGAATCACTCGGCTTTTACCGAACCAAATTTCGTCTTTTTCAGTACAACGAAAATATCCGAATTGCAAGCTTTGATTAAATACATTTTTTGATGGGCAAAATTACAGCAAAAACTCAATAAAAGCTGGAAACGTGTTACAACAACTCTCCCCCATACAAAACAACAAACTCTTTGATCATTAGCCGAATGTAAGCTTCAAGGTAACTTAAAATGTAGTAGCGAGAAGGAAAAATAAATAAAAATAAACAAAGATGAACATATAGTGTATACCAGGATTCAACTGAGCCCTAAATTAAGATATAGGGATGATGTTGATGAATGAATATGTGCTTGTTTATACATAATTAATAGTAACAACATATGAGAGCAAAAATCAAATACAAAGGAATATTTTGACTTAATTTACCTCTATTTGTACAAGACTCGATAATGCTTAACAGTTAGTTATGCAATATAATGCTTTTAACCTTATTAGCGGCCAAACGGGCAGATCAACTAAATGATAATGATCGTTGAACATTTTACACGGATTCAAAAATTCATAATTGGTTCGTAATAATATATACAACAGTTAATAAGTTGTAATAAAGCCGACGAAAAAACACCTCCTTTTATTGGATTAAAGACGAAAGCTACACCCACTATTTCGCACCTTTTTCCAAGGGTAGCCAAGTCAATGAGCTTCAATCTATTACTGTACGGTGGAAGAGGTTCCTAAGGACCCCATTCCAAATATCGCAAAGCAAAAATCGAGATGTCCCGTTGAACAGACTCCAAGATATGAACATTGCATCTATAATTAGGGAACCAAACTTTCAACGAGTATTCAAGGGTTGGTCTAACTAAAGAAGTATAAAAGTACTGCGTAAAGTGTGAGTCATTGAATTCTTTAGACCATATTTTTATAAATCCGAAAAGCATTGGGTGATTCGAAATTCCCCAAACTCATAACGGATGGAAATCCTCCTATTTTTAAGTTTGCGACGAAGGACTAACCATAAATGAGATTGTTTATGCAATGAATAACCGCAACTAACACTCCCTCACCAGATTTGTGCAATCTGCCGCAACTAAAGATCTCAAACTCGCAGCAAAAAATCTCCCCATTAAGTATGCCCGGCTTAAGCTGGGTTTCTGTAAAGTCTACAACCATGTAGTCAGAATTAACAAACGTATTGCGAAGTTTCGTGTAGAGGCTACGGATATTTTGATACAGTATTTCCAGCAAATGCCAGCTATCCATTAGTGCTTCAATATCACCGGAGCGATATTCCTTTGGAGGCATAAAAATTCTTTAATAAAAATGCCCTGGGGCAAAATTTTGCCCACATAATGCGTTCGTATAGGAATACCGAAGCATTAATTTTGAAAGAAGCAATATCTCTCTGACGTGCGAAACTGAACTTAAGAACACTACATTTCCTCGCGGCTTATGCTCCTCTGCTTATTACTTAAGTGACTCCCAATAGACATGAAAAAACTTTGGTTCCGAATGGTTTACTCACCACAACCAACAACAAAACACGATCACACTACTGGCTCGGAGTTCTGTTTGAAACTGTTTGACAGCAATAAAAAGGACGACTGTGTGAGTTAAAATTCAAATATCTATCATACACTACGTATTCTGCCGACTTGGACCTTGGCGACTATTATCTCTTAGTAAATTGTAAAAACGTCCAGTGAAAAATATTTGCATGAAATAATGAAGTTATTAAAGGACACTTTTAGAATTTTGCCGTTTTCTGAAAACGCCGTAGAAATATTCGAGAAGCATTGGGCTAAAAAAGAAGACCACATTGATAAATGAGTTAAATTCTGCAAAAAAAAAAAATGCTCTTCTTACTAAGTCTGGAAAATTGTTGATCAATGTATTATCTAAATTAAGGTTTGCAACCAAGAGAACACACATTGATGAGTCTCTAATATATATATATATATATATATATAGCTATCAATCGGTGTGTTACAAACGCAAGGACGAAATTCGCGCATCGATATTCTTGGCTGGTGAACATAACAAGCGGGTGATGTACTTCACAAGAATCGATTTAAACCGAAAATTAAATTTTTCTCCTTTTCTTCTTTTTCTTCGAGAACCCTGCATACTTTTAACATGAATACGTCACTGGATATGCAAAACAAATGAAAATGCTTGCGTAATATCGAATATGTGTGCATGTGGACATAAAATGTTAACTTTTGAATCCCATCAATGAATTCTTGAATATCGTTGTGCATGAATATTAAATAAGCCGAGTCATTATTGTTTTATGTATTTATGAAAGCATGCTATTACTATGCTGATCTCTTCATTGGTTTTTTAATATTGAAACAAGTTCAACGGTGAAATCATGACTCATTTATCGGGCTGTAGTAGTATAAGCACCAATAAATGCATGTTAGTGTGGATGTAAGTACAGGTAAGCAGATTGTGTAACAAATCCCTATGATTTTCGATATTATTTAAAATTACATCTATAAATAATGACTTTACTGATTTACTTTACTTTAAATTAAAAATATATTTCCCTTTCGAAAAATCCCCTCTGTGTGCACATAAATTTTGTTACAAGTTAATAATAAGAGAAGATGGTGCATGAGATTTTTAATAATTTTTTCCTATGAAATCGGGTTTGTGTCTATAATGGTTTTTAGTTTTATTACTCTGCTGAGTCAGATCTACAAAGTTAATGAAAGTCTGTATCGATTAATTGAAAATTTTCCATTCCTATACATAAGTGAAATCAACCCTGGGCATGATCATAGTCAGTAACGAAATATTTAGTTGTTATCTAATACTTGCTTTTTCTTGGTTTCAAACAACATGATTCTAAGACAAAGAAATAAATTCGCTAATTAGCAGCAGTGTTTGCTTTTGGTGCTGTTTCTCTCGTACATGGTATGGTAGAGCCATTAAATGTTGTTTATGCATAAAAATATTCACTTTTTTGTTAAGAACACCTTTCAATGAATACTCTTCCTAGAAGATTAATTGCTCCAGACAAATAATGGGTAGCGCCTTGCTGAAGTCGCTTGTCAAAGAAATCCAATTCATTTAATGCCTTACTGCAGTAAGTGATCAGTCTTTGGGTAGAGCGACATGACGTCATCAAAATTCTCACAACAGGAAACCGAACGCAAGTCTCCAAGCTTGGCAAAAGGCACTTCATTTTGTTAATAAAAAATACATTTTTAAACGCTAAGGAAACCTAAGCTGAAAAAACGGCTTAATTTTAGGCTAAGCAAACGAATATAGATTACCACATGATGGATCCACTAACAAGCAGCTCAAGAAGATTTCTGTTTTTCATTCGGCTTCACGTTAACTTTATCAAGATTATTAATATTTACAAATTTATTTACACTTTTACACTTTTACACTTTTTCACACTTTTAAGGATCAAGGAATGCCATAGCAAACAGAACGAATTAACTTTAGTACTAACTTTAGCTTAGTATCTGAGCTGCCCCTTGCTCGGTCTTGTCGGCACAGAAGAGTCGAAGAAGAATTTCTGTATTTCACTTAAGATCGTGCTGGTTCGTCGAGGTTCTCCAGGCTTTGTTAAGAACATGATTGCGAGTTCTTTACTTTTATTATTCTCGGATTATTGAAAGCAGTGAAAGTGATTCAGTCATGCGAAAGAAATGTAAACACCAGAATTGAACAGGTCGAACTGGACGAGATTGGAACAGGCTTACAATTTAATCCAGAAGTGTGTTCAGAAGTCTTCTTTTTACACTTCTTAGATTAAACAGAACAAGTGAAAGCATTATAGTGGGACATGGCCTAGCATAAAAGGTCCTAATTTTCGCTTAATACGACAAGTACATATATTATAGCTGAGCAGGGTCGACCCTACGCCACTTCGTGCAGTACAGTTATTCGCTAGTTTCGATAATAATGCAGCAAAAATTACACATCATGTTCATGTAAAGGCATACGTTTCATGAAAGTCATGTTGGATGCTACTTTAGTGTCTGCATATCCTCCCTGTCTGTCTAACTATCGAACTGCTGACTTTATTTCTTTTATTACTTTTAAGTGCCACTTGAAGAGGATCGCAGGTTGTAGAGACGGACGCACGTGGCATTGCGGAGCTAGCTAGTTCGGATGATATGAGGCTTTAAATTTTTGTCTCACGGATACTCCACTGTTACAGGGGCTACAACTAAACGAATACACGACCTTTATCCTTATAATAACAAACGGACGGACAAAACCTACTTACCGAACGGGCAGATCATAAACCCTAGGCAGTTGTCTCTCGGTGTCTCCCATTACAAATCACGGCCCGAAGAAGACCATGGG
Source organism: Glossina pallidipes (assembly GCA_000688715.1). NCBI lineage: Eukaryota > Metazoa > Arthropoda > Insecta > Diptera > Glossinidae > Glossina > Glossina pallidipes. Next base: position 243,319 of record KK499794.1, on the reverse strand, counting down.
TAGGGTAGGGTACAGAACTGTCGAAGATTTATGATCTGCTCATCCGGTGAGTCGGTTTCGTTATTAGAGGAAGACAAAAAATATCAAATGGCCAGACCCTTATATATGTTGGGATCTAAAAACTAGACCTATGTGATCCAAATTCCCTACTGTTCATTTTTTTGGTTACTTTGTTATTATGGATCAATTTTCATCATAAAATTTAAAAAATTAAGCCTTTTTGTAAAGAGCTTACTATTCATGAAAAGCCTTATATGAAGTGGGGACCGAAAGCTAGACCCATGTGGCCCAGACTTGATCCACTTCATTTTTATGTTATTTAATTAATAACTCACGATCATGGGAAGACTACAAATTTAAGTTTGCTTCACTTAATTGAATCTGTATTGTAATGGAATTTTATGTATATCAACAAATAAATAAATAAATTGTCTTAATTTTTTTTTAATAACAAAATATTTTATATAAGCTTTATTACACAATAAAACAAGTAAGAAAGTTATATTCGGCAGGGGTCGAATCTCGCATACCCAACACTATGTGTTTCGCATTCTCCTGCCCAAATTCTTTTATTTGCTACTCATATCACCGATGTTATCAAGAAAAAAGTAATCGCGGTGTCTACGATATTCATTTTAAAATTAACCCATTTTTCGGCAGATAATATATCTTCATTTAAGGAGTGCACAAAATACTTTTGAACATTCGGTCTGGTTTGCCTTATGATAAATAAGCATAAAACCTCAAAGAAGTGAAAAAAACAAAATTTAATCTCTTGTAACTTTGTGTGGGCATTGCGGATATTTTCGACTTTGGCACTAAGCAGTAGAGTGCTTCGTAAAGTACATGTGGAAAATTTCAGCCTTCTAACTTTAATAATATGCGAGTAACGAGTAAAAATTCAAAAATTTCTTGTTAAAAAAAAATGAGTTGCGTTCAGTTTACGCTCCACTGCGCACTTCCACTCCGACCGATTTGGTCCATTTTCAATACTAACCTACGTGCAGAAACTTCCAATTTTTCTACTAACTTTGAAATCGATATCTTCAATTTTGCGACCAGAAGACTGCCAACAACAGACGTCACACAGACGGACAGACATGGCTAAATCAACTCAGAATTTCACGCTGATCAAGAATATATATACTTTGTAGAGCCTCTGAAATTTACTTTTGGGTGTTACATACATTCTGGGCAAAAACGAAATGAGTGCACCCTCATCTCACAGTGGTGGGTATAGAAATATCAAATACGAAGCATAATTATAAGAATGTCTTTGAATATATGTTCCTCTATAGTAAATATCAGGCACTATAGCCTCCATAAGTACCTAAGTGAGATGACAAACTGAATGTTTCGTAATAGCGTATACTGAACTCTAAATTGAAATTGATACTCAAATTAGTTAGTAATTAATAACTATTCTCGTTACTATGGTTCGCTGAATTCACGCAAACATCTCGAGGGAAACTTTTTTAAGACATGAATAAATTTGATGTTTTCCCGTCACACGTACGACAATTTCGATCCGCAAGCGTGAATCACAAATTAGAAAATTCAAAAAATCGAGAGAAACTTTTGTGAGGGGAAAAATCCAGTGGAATGTTTTTTTTTTTTAAGTTCTATACTTTTCACTATCAACTTAAATTAATCTCACGACTGGTCATTAGCAGATGACAAATTAAAAAACTATAAGCTATTCACGTGCTGGGCATACATTATTTATGACGGAATTAAACGCATAGTTCCAATAGATTGTAATAACTCATAAACAATGATTTTAACTAACTGTAAACATTGTCGGATAATGGTGATATATTAAATCTTTCATACAGTTTGTTAATAAGAAAAGTATATCAGACGTTTATGGACATAAGTCACATACAATTAAATTGAAGCCTTTAAGTAAGTTTGGGATCATAGCATGTGAAAAGAGAGCTGAAATATTTCCTCATTCTGTTCGTAGGGTGATACAAGTTAATGGATGTTGCTCTTAAGGTCACATTTAGAAAATCGAGTTTTCAAAATGCTTTGATAAGAGGAAGATTTTCGGTCAATTTGCATTCATCCATCTGTCCATTGGTTGACTGAGCTCTCAACAGTGTACGAGCTTAAAAGAAAAAAGGATCCTGTCACTAGGCGCACATATGCTTCCTTTACTTTATTTTTAATCGCACTACGGACAAAATAGGGGTAATGAACACGATTTTAAGAAAACGAAAATTTCAATTTGCCACCTTTTTTGAAAATATATATCCAATCACCTAGAAACCAGTTGCAAAGACAAGACGAAAAAAAAGTTTAAGATTTTTAATTCTTAAGTTTCCAAGATTCATTCCAAACCATGCAATTAGCAATTAAAATAAAAAATCATTGACTTTTATGAAAAAGAGTTGTTATATGGTGGACATAACAAACATACAATGCACCTACACGTTTTCAATTCGCTGACATTTACGCTTTCTCTATTTCCTTAAAACAATTTAGGAAGTCATAAATAATTCAGTTAAGTAAACGTTAGGTTGGCAAAAATAATAATTTTTTTTGTTTTAATGTTAAATAATATCATACGACTGTTGCAAAAATATTCAATTAAAGTATTTTTATGCCCTCGACCGCTTGTGTGGGGATGTATGCAACAACCCGAAGGACTTGAAATAAATCCATCTTCAAATCAGAATAGTTTTCTGTGTCGCTCTAAGCATATCAGTCACCAGCGGCCCACCTAATATTAGAGAATATGAATATTTAGTTGTTTTCCTTTTCTCTACTCGGTGATGGGTATAAAGGATTGCGTCGTGACCGAATATAATTTTTTTACTTGTTTTTCATTTCGTCGTGTAATATAGAAAGTTTTTCATCCTCTAATTGCATAAACAGCAATTTATATGAAAGAGCAAACTTTCATTGCTTAATCTTAGTGACTCTTTTTTTTTTAAACGCTTCCTTAAACTTACAATTACCTAATTGAATACAAGCGTTTTCGCTACTCTTTAATTTTCCAATACTATCTGAAAAAACGCGAGAGCATATCTCCACTCTTTTTCAAGCAAAAAAAAAAAAACGGTACATTTAGAGAGAAGAGAATCAAAGCAAAGCACAATTTAGTGCATTAATCTTGAGTAGTTTACCTTACCAGTGATTTTAAGAAAGAAAAGGGATCAATACGATTGAATGAGAAGAAATTCCTTTCATTGACTTTGTATAAAACATGCATTTGCATTAAACTTTACATCATTTGTGTTAAAATATTGAAACAGAAAGCATCAAAGCAGAATATTAAAAGGGTTTAAAACAGAAAAAGAAAAAAAAACGCAAGAAGAAAATATAGTTGAAAAGAAAAGATACATAAATAAACCATATAATTAAAGATAAAATATACGTTAACGGAAGAAGAAGCTTTTTACATAGAAATTTCATCAGTTTTTAAATTAATTTAATTGTTTGTTAAGAGAGAAAAAAATGGATGCGGAAGGTTTCCGGAAATATGGCAAAGAAGTGATTGATTATATTTGTGATTATTCCAAAAATATCGAACAACGTAATGTGGCTCCAACATTAGACCCTGGATATTTAAAACAGTTATTACCAGGTATAGTATCGGAAATTTATTTTAATCCAAATCAAAACGTCGAGCAACTAAATAAATCGGCATTTTGTGTCATGACTGCATTATTTTATTGAAAAACGTAACCATTAGCATTTATTATTAACTAAAAGATGTGTCTTGTGATTGACGAATCACTCCAGTTATCATTTATTTTCATAATAAAACTTCTCCAATATTAAACTAAACATCTCTTAGTTTTTAAAATAATCAACGAGAGTCCTTTTCTATACATTAATAAAATTGAGCTTAAAAAATATATTGAGAAAGGAACCATAAGAGTTTCAAGAGATCGGTACAAAAAATTTAAGGCCGCAGCAACATTTGAGGACTGGTATACGCGCAAGGCGCTTAAGGCCACAATAATAATTCAATTGAATTTATTAAAATTTAATTCGTTTGATCAAAAACCTTCAGAGCAATGATTTCTTTGAGATGCTGTATTACGTTTACCGGCGGTAAATGCGTCTGAGAATTGTACTGCAATACAAATTAAATTTGTTGAATGACCGAACTTTTAGAGCTTGACATGGGCCACGGTGGAGGTTTCTTAAATTTGTTAAGAATGAAAAGAATTCTCTTTATTACAATCAATCAAAACCGACCTAAGCAAAAAAATTAAAACAATACTCAAAAAAATCATTTAAACACTAAAGTAATATTTAGTCTTACGCATAGGAAAAAAAATTGTAAAATGCTGAATCATTATATTTTTCTTTTCATGAAGGGAGCTTATCTGATAATTTACTAATTAAAAAATTGATTGGAGACTGTTCGGCAAAATTAAATTTCTTTGCTTTTAATTTAAAGGCTTTTACAAATCAATTTAAATTTCCAAAGGATGCTAAATTAAATAAAAAAAAAGAATAGATAAATAAAAATAATAACAATATAAGACGTGAATAAAAAAAGAAATAAATTAATTAATAAATAAATAAAATATAAACAAATGAAAAATAAATAAAAGTAAACAACAATATAAATAGAAGTGAATAAATAAAATTATTACATAACTAAAAGAAAATAAAAAATAATCAAATAAATAGATAAATGAAAGTTATTAAAAAAAAATAAAGTTAAATAACTCAATTAATGAATGAAGGAGAACTAAATAAACAAAAAGAAAAATAAACCAATAAAAAATAAATAAAGAAAATCTAAAATTTGATTAACAGGAAAAAGAAAACATTAAAAATTAAAAGCTGAAGACTAACATTTAGGAATAAAACTTTTAAAACCGATATCGGCCATAATGTAGAACCCTGAAATGATATTTTCATAATTGTGTGCGCCTAAGTTATAGACTAGTCTTTTGTGCCTATTAATGCTGATAGGACGATCAAGATGAACTCCTATACTTGGTCTTGGGTAGATTATATATGGTTTTCTCTCTCTTTCAATTTTCACGGTCGTTCCAAAAACAAGCGGATCAAAAATATATACATTTTCTCAGACCTCCAATGCCTATTAGTGGTACTGACTAGCTAATCTAATATGCTCTCGTCAGTTGGATTCTAAGCGTAATAGTAAGGAATTTTTTCAAGTATATTAAGAAATGGGCCCAATTGTTTATTTAATTATGTTTTTTTTTTATTTATAAAAAATGTTGTAGGCAAATAGACAAATAAATCGTATACTTGCGTGATAACGCAACTTTCGTTAATTAATTGCTTTTTTATTTATAAACAAACCTTATTTACGATATTAACAAAAAAATTTCGTAATTAGTGTGCCTTGAATTTGTATTAAGTCTCTGGAAAATTTGTTCAGTTTATTTTTACAATTGAAGAATATTTTGGAAAACGATTCAATGCAATTCATTTATAATGCACTTCTGCTTTGGAAAATCTTATTTTATTCTCAGAAAATCTGACTATAAAATTAATGTTTATTGAAATATTAGTAAATATTTTTGCGATTTTTCAAAGCGCATAATTTAATTGTTTACTCATTGTAGTTAAACTATACACAGAAAGTACCAGACGTTTTACTCAAAATATAATAATTCATCACAAGGAAGAAAAATTATCTGTCCGTTGATTTACATAAAAGTTATATTTACTTAAGGCGAAAATTTGAAGGCTCATACAATTCAATAACTGGTGTGAGAACCCTTTTGCACTAAATGTTGGATCGCTTATAAAAAATAATACATATCGGCCAAGAATATAAATCATGCAATCAAAGCAAAGGTATCAGGTTTACCTTGCCGTTTTCGAAAGAGACCCAAATGAAGCGTATGACTTTTGATAAACGCAGTTGTTGTAGATCAGATTCTGAGCCAATTTAGCTCGTTTATCAGTCAGTCCATTTGTCCGTTTGGCGCGTGTTCTTAGCAAACTCGGAACTTGAAAGTGATTACACAAATCCCGTTCGATAGTTATGTAACAGCCAGAATATTTACGGCATTCTATGCATAGGAAACGAGCGGATCTTCTTCTTGTCTTGCAAATACAAGTATCGCACATAAGTAAGTGTTGGGCGTTAAAATGGTCGTTCTAAACCGCACATAAATTTCTTCTTTCAATATTTTTGTTTTAAGACTTTGTTTGTAAACAGATGAGCACTCAAATGGTCACATACATGTGCAAAACACTTCATACCAACTGAAGAGAAGCTAAAATTATTTTCTTATTTTGAAAAAAGTCCGATGCGATTGATCTCTAAATACAACGTGATTCGAATGGCATTCACGGTTCTTTGCACAGGAGCCAATTAAATAGAACCCACACCAGAACGTTTCGTTTACTAAACCTGGCTTAGTTTCACCAATAGCGTGTTCGATACATGTCTTTTTAACGCCCGAACAAAATATGTTTTATAGTTAATGACCAAGGACTTCAAATAATTTTAGTAGAAGTAGTCCAAAGGTTTTAAATCAGAACTCCTCAGAGACCATTCGTTAAAAAATTCCTTAACTTCGTTTCAATCTCCGGGATTTTAATTCTGATTTCATGAGCTGAAAAACTACACCAAACGGTTGTTTTTACACAATGTAAAGGTGTCTCAGGGACAATTTCCGGATTGGGTTCGCAGCAAAAAACCATAATTTTCTTTACTCACTAAATCATTGACATGAAAGAGACCTCAAGTGGGAAGACGATGTTCTTAAAAGAAAAATTTGCATTGTGAAAACATTATTTTAATAAAAAATTTAAATAATTACTAAAAGTTGTTGAAGGTATAATCAACCAAAATAGCCGAAAAGGGGTCACATCATTCCTGCATAGCTCTATATGTACATGGCTATATACATGTGCATATATATTTAAATACGAGACTTTTGTTATTTCTGAATGGTAGTTGAGTGGATGTAGAAATTAATCTGTTTATCATTAATTCGTTCATTGTGCCATTAAGAGGCATCGTTATTTGATTTAATGCAGACTTCTTACCACCAATTGCGTTACACTTAAATTAATTAATTATTATTATATTATTATTATTATTAATTTAGCCAGAGAATAAATTCTAAGACTCAAGTCTTAAAGCACTAGCATCTAAGGCTATCGGCTATAAAGCCGATATTCGAACCCCACGACCATTGAGTTGCTAGTCGAGATTCTTTGCCTACTCGGCTACTCAGACGGATGAATATTATTTATTCATACATCATTTGTGTTCTTAACTGCTTGTTAGGCAAATGTAAATGCTTACCAGGATATAAGTTCTGATAATCATAAGCATAACTAAGGTCAGTTAACATTCCCTGCACTTCACAATCCTTCATCCATCAACCATAGGTGCGTCATCACCCATTAAGTTCGTAGGATGACAGGCAGATTTAAAATAACTGTTTACGAATCCATAATTTTTAGATATCACCAATCTTCAAATAAAATGTGTCACAATATTATGACCATTAGTTTACAAGTTCTTTTAATAACGCTACCTTTGTTGTTGTAAGGTAACGAGAAAATCTTAAATTGTAATGTTGTGTCACTAAAGAGTGTATGACGAGTAAACTAATCGCCTCAATATCATCGAATTTGAACAAATTTTTTTTGCAGATATCTACGAATCTTATAGATTCGTCAATAGTTGCGACATCAATATATCATCCTACGAACTTATTAAGTGATGTTATGTATTTAATAGACTTTTGATCCGTGTATCGCCCACATACGATTTGTATAATTCATCTTCAATCATGCTATAGCGAAAGATGTATTAGCAAAGACTAATAGCAATCGATAGCTGAGGCGGTTGATTTTTGCCTTAATAGGGCCTTAATAGTAAGTGCGACTAATATTAGCTTAAATGAAATAATTTCTTCGATTATTTTATAGCAATTTAATTTCAAATGCGCTCACAAATATTTTTGGGCGGATATTTACGCTTTATCTTTATTTGTATCTTAAGCTACTTTATATGTTAGAATCCAAATGCAATGCAGATGATGGGTACAGAAATTCATTGTAATCCGAAAACAAACTCACTTTTGTTTTTGTTTTCATCCTTTCAATAACACCTAAGATTCGCACATTACGTTGTACCATAATTAAGTGTTTGCAGCATCGTTATCAGAAAGAAAACACACTAATTAAAAATAATTTTCTTACAATATAAGCGCGGAGAACTGGGGAGAATTAGAGAGAATTCGAAAATGTGAGAAAGCGTTAATTGAATTATAGATAATTATACACAAATAAAACGTATGAACAAATTGATCATACGATATGTTTTACTCCAAAGAATAGCTTGGGAAAAGCAATAAATATTCTCGAAAACAAGTAAAAACACCATGGTGAGCCACGGTTGTTCGTTAATAAACACCCTACATCATTTCACTTAATAATTTATATAACAGCTTTTCAAAATAAGGCTCTATGACTTGCTGGAAAAAGTGATCCAATCCAAACTATAATCAACACAGTACTTCCGTCGGCCAAACCATGACCCTGTAACAAATTTCACTACAATATCTCAAGAATTGCGGCTTGCAGGATTAACACAAAAAACAAATCTGATGGGTGGATGGACAAGCTTGGAAAGTAATCGATATCATAAAATATGGATTTGTCTTAAGTCATTCTGAATGTTCCACACACCCCCACAAATTTAATACATCCACGTACTACCAGCGATGTAGGGTATAACAATGAGCCTTGAGAGAAAATAAATATGTCATTCACTAGTTATTCATGAAACTCAATATGCATTAAATTAATTAAGAAAGTTCGCAGAACGCAGAACGAATATATCTTAAACGTGTTGAAGACTTGTTCTTTTTTAGACTATTTAATATATTGTCAATTTTTTCCGATTTTCCTAATAATTTTTTTACATACCTTTCCTCTTTTCAGCGGAAGCTCCTTTAAAACCAGAGAAATTTGAAGATATTCTAAACGACTTCGAACAAAAAATTATGCCTGGTGTTGTGCATTGGAATCATCCGAAATTTTTTGCCTACTTCCCATCGGGCAATTCATTTCCTTCGATCTTAGGTGATATGTTAAGTAGTGCTATCGGTTCTATTTGTTTTTCATGGGTGCGTGTAAATAATTGGTTTCTCAAAAGTTTTTCAATCTTGTAATCTTTTATTTTCTACTCCCTTTTCAGGCTGCATGTCCAGCCGCCACAGAATTGGAAACTATAGTTATGGACTGGTATGCGAAAGCATTAGGTTTACCAAAAGCATTTATTAGCAGTGCATCCGCCGGTCACGGGGGTGGGGCGTTGCAAGGCTCTGCTTCAGAATGTACTCTCGTGTGCATGATCACAGCACGTTCAAGGGCGATAAACAAATTAAAAGGCTCCACAACCGAAATACATGATAGTGTGTTCTTACCTCAACTTATAGCTTATGCCAGCAAAGAGGCTCACTCATCTGTTGAAAAAGCAGCCAAAATGGCTTTAGTCAAATTACGTATAATTGAAGCAGATTCACGTGGACGCATGCGTGTAAATCTTTTGAGACAATCTATACAAAATGACATCAGCGCTGGTCTAACACCGTTTTTTGTGGTGGCAACCGTGGGCACAACGGGAGCATGTGCTTTCGATAACCTTACCGAAATCGGTAAAGTTTGCAAACAGGTATCAAGCATATGGTTTCATGTAGACGGTGCCTACGCTGGCAATTCGTTCATATTACCTGAAATGCGTGAATTTTCCAAGGGACTGGAATACGCCGACTCGTTTAACACAAATCCTAATAAGTTTCTTTTAACGAATTTTGATGCATCCGCTATGTGGGTCCGAGATATTATGTCTTTAAAGAGGGCTTTAAACGTGAACCCTCTTTATTTGCAACACGATCATGAAATGGCAATTGACTATCGACATTATGGAATTCCACTGAGCAGAAGATTCAGGGCATTGAAATTATGGTTTGTTATTAGAACGTATGGCCTTAGCGGTCTTAGAGCCTATGTAAGAAATCATATAGCCTTAGCTAAGAAATTCGAAGCTTTAGTGAGAAGAGATGACCGTTTTGAGGTGCGGAATGATGTCTTCTTGGGCTTGGTGTGTTTTCGTATGAGGTAAGTTTATATATATAGTATATATATATATAATATATATTATACTTGAAGTGTAGGAACTGTATTATTTTTTAACTCATAAAAACTTGTAGATCTGCCGATCAATACAATCAGGAACTGCTAGCACATATTAATCAATCGGGTAGAATGCATATGATACCCTCAATGGTTAATGGCAAATATGTTATACGTTTTTGCGTTACCTACGAACATGCGACCGAGAAGCATATAAGTGATGCGTGGAACGAAATAAAAGCATTTGCTGAAGATATTTTGAGAGATATAGCATTGGAAAAAGCGTCATTACCGCCTACACCCGAAAAAGAGAAAACTCAGTCTGAATCTCAATTAATTACCTGCAAACCGCCAATCAAGAAAAGGCTGTCCCGCACAAAATCATTGCGATTCTCTTTTACACGCAGCATATCCAGAGACATTTTCGAATCACAATGTGAACACCTTAAAGATGGGTGTGCACCCATTCTTGTGATTGACGCAGATTTAACAATGGAAACTATTTTAAGAGCTTCTACAGAACACGACAAAAACCATCTGAAAGGCATTACAGACGAAGATACGGACGAAGCGAGCAATTAACTTTAATTAATAATCGTAAACTTACAGTATTTATTATAACAACTAATAGTACTTTTCCCTTATATATCGATTTGTTCCTTTTATAATAAAATTTAATTAAATGGAAACACATCCTTTAATGTATTTTCTTTTCTTAAATTTATTGATTCTTGTCGTTGTACTACGAAAAACAAAAGCACATATTCATAACCACCATCACCATGAAACGCCAGTATTTTAGCCGATCATGGCTACCTCACGCTAAGTTTGTGGAAAGCTCTTAAACCTCAAGTATTGAAAACCTGATATGTGACTATTAATTAATGCAAAGAACCGCGAAACTTCTATTCAATTGCTCATAACATAAAAGATATCAAGATGAAAGAACAGATGAGCATTGAAAATTGAAGGTATTACTAGGAAGGACAAACCTAATATAAGCGAAGAATAGGTCAGGTAAATATCATTTGCAACTTTATACATTCTATCTCTGTATTAGAAGACCTATAGATGCACAAGGGATTAAGCAGTAGCGCATAAGTCAACGTTCTTTGGAAACATCATTCGAATTATCTCTTAAAATTTTATATAAATAAATATATATATAAATTTGAGAAAATCAAAGGTTTATTTTCTTGGTGTAAGATCCTTTTTCTTGTTCAAGTTGGTGTAACATTCTTGTTCTTGTTATGGCGGCAAAGCTAAATAAATTTTTTGGTTTTTTGTACCTAGTAACGAAGAATGGGCGTATATTCACTACGTCAAGATATATGCAACACCGAGAATGAACAGTATATATATACTTGATTAGAGCAAAATTCTCAATCGACTAAACAATGTCCATCTGTGCAAAGTTTACGGTACAGATACTGCTACTTGCAGAAGTTAATGTCAACTTGAAATTTGGTGGAAACATTGGAAGTTATTGCACACAGGTATGTATTAAAAAAGGACAAAATCAGTGTGGACACGCCTACAGTAGAATGTAATCTGAAAATACATATGCTTTCTGCGTTTCTTTCCTATAAGCAATAAAAAAAGAATATATGTTCTACAAATCTGGCACATCCATCTTTTTAAGCCAAACATGAAATAGATATAAAAGATTTGGACACATAAGAATATAATACTTTTACTTGCTTTTTTGCTAACTTGTTCAACGGTGGTCAAATAATTACCCTAAAAACAAAAGAAGATACATTTGAAAAAATCCCTCATCACGTGAACTTTCAAAAATCAAAAACTTACATTTGGCTTTGCATCGAAATAACACAACTTTTGAGTTGTTAAATGGAAAATAGATTTCCGAATAAAACTTGAATCGATGTTATAGAAGAATGTAAATATCAGCTTATCAAAACCTGTTGCTATTAGGCTTTTAATATTTGCATTACTGTTGCAAAATTAAGAATCACTCAGCACATTGTGCAGTAAAATATTGTTTTATCATTCATTGTTATGAACTTGTAAGCGCGGTTCAAATTGTAGAATCTGGAGTTAAACACTTTCGCACTGTAAAGCAACGAGTGCTTGCAAATCAGTTTTTTTTAAATTAAGCCGCTTCAACCAAAACGCATAAATATAAGTAGGCATAAATATAAGTACTAAGTTTACTTGTCTCCTTTATTAAACTAATTTGTAAGTCAAGAGTTCCACGAGTCTAAAAAATTCTTCACTATTTAATTAAGGCTTTCAGCATAGCGTGTGGATTTAAGAAATTATTTTACAATTGAGAAAGTCACTCACCAAATACTTATTTTATCTTGATTAAGGTGAAAATCCACTAAATAAAATATAAGCACTTGTTTATTTTTGGCTGCACGTGAAACCAAACAATTGTTTCTCGAACACAGGGATGTTATATGTAAACGGATAATAAACATGCGAACCATCATCGACAACAAAAAATCACACATGTTTTAAAGTGTAATAAAACTAATTCCTATTGCCTACAGAGTTTTGCATACCAATAAAATTAGATCATTAAAATTTGGTCTATACCACTGAGGGACAATGATAAACATATGATCTTTTGATACATGCTCTTTTATGAAGATGTTCATGCATGCCCTTTTAACCGCATTTCTTCAAAAAACCGATTCCACATACCCTCCATATACGTGCAAAATACAACCGTTCTATGTTTTGTTTTGAAGGTATAGTTACGATAATTGTGTATTTACATTTAAAACATATGACTTTTTTGCAGCAGATATACCTTAGCAGCACGTGTTTTTGCTAAACTAACTAAACAAATAATTTTCATTTCTTCTACTCAACAAACCAAAGAAATAATTTTCATTAAGCTCCAAAAAAGAAAAAGAAATGCGACATAATAATCAATTACCTGATAATTTGCCACAATTACAAAACTTAATTAAACGTGACCCGGAATCGTACAAAGATGAATTTCAACAGCAATACCGTCATTTCCTCAACAGTTTGGAAGTATTTGCTTTAAACCCAAATGAAGAGAATAAAAAAATTGATGAGTTAGTAATGTTTATAGCTCAGGTAAATTTTCATTTCATTCTCATTTCGTTATCTGATTTTTACTCCTAACAATTGTCAATACATCATGTTATTGAATATGTATTAGGATCTTGTTTATAATTTTTTTTTCTTAATGTTCTATCTTTGAAGGTAGCTCAATGTTATCCTGCTGAGTGCTTGCAATTTCCTCAGCACTTGGTGGATTTGTTGAAAAACCATGCTACTACACTAGATCCTACTATGCGCAATTGCTTTGTTAAGGCCTTGATACTACTGCGTAACAAAAATCTCATACCTGCCCTGGAATTGTTGGAAATATGTTTTCAGTTACTGCGTTGTCCAGACAAACATTTGAGGGCATTTCTCCAAAACCACATAATAGCCGATATCAAGAATATGAATTCTAAGCACAAAGATATGAAACTAAATTCCACCTTGCAAAATTTTATGTATTCAATGTTAAAAGATGCCAATCCAAAAGCTGCTAAAATGTCGTTAGATGTTATGATTGAACTATATAGAAAAAATATATGGAATGACTCCAAGACTGTGAATTTTATAGCAAATGAGGGTTGTTTTTCAAAGATGACAAAGGTATGGTTTTACAATCTCGAAGCAATCGATTTATACTATAAGAGATTTTACAGGTTATGGTGGCTTCTTTGAAATTCTTTTTGGGCTGTGATGAGGAAAGTGTCGGTTCTAATGACTCCGATAGTGAGGACAATATTGATTTAAAAAGCGCTCTAATACAAAGTCGTGTAAATAAAAAAACCAAAAAGCGTAAGAAGCAATTGGAACAATTGAAGAGACAAGCTGTAAAAGCTCAGAAAAAGAAAGGGCGGGCTCCTTCTTTCAACTTCTCTGCGATTCATTTAATACACAATCCTCAAGGCCTCGCCGAAGCGCTTTTTAAACAGTTACAAAGTGGCAATGAACGTTTTGAAGTAAAGCTCATGCACTTGGATGTAATATCTCGTTTAATTGGTATTCACCAGCTTTTTTTGTTTCCTTTTTATTCATATATCACAAGATTTATGCAACCACATCAACGACAAGTAACTAGAATTTTACAGTTCGCTGCTCAGGCATCTCATGAACTAGTGCCTGGGGATGTGGTAGAACCCATTTTAAAAACAATAGCAAATAATTTCATAACCGAACGCAACTCTTCAGATGCCATGGCTATTGGTTTAAACGCTACTCGCGAAATTTGTCAAAGGTGCCCCTTGGCTATGGGCGAAGATTTATTAAGAGATTTAGCCATGTATAAAAGCTATAAGGATAAATCCGTAATGATGGCTGCAAAGTCATTAATAACGCTCTATCGAGAACAATTGCCAGCATTGCTGCACAAAAAAGACAGAGGGCGTTTAACGGAAGCTCAGGCTGAATTAAAACCGCGGGCTTATGGTGAAATTCAAGTACACGACACGGTACCGGGAGCCGAGGCGCTGTTAAGAAATTCGAAAACCATTAACATTGACAGCGATGACGGTAGTGATATTGACAACAATCAAGGGGAATGGGTGGACGTATCCCACAGCGAAAATGAAGCTGGCAGCGATGCAGAAAGTAGTGATAATGAAGAGGAAAGCGAATTGGAAAGTGAAAATGACAACAGCAGTACCGAAGACTCTGATGGAGATTGTATTGAAGAGGAATCCGTAAATGTATCAGCTGTGATCCCATCCGATGTCAAAAAGCTTAATGAAAAAAAGTCTGCCAAGGAACTGGCGTTAAGTCGTATATTTACTGACGAAGATTTCAAACGCATTAATGCAGTAAATCTTAAAAAGACAGTTACCAATGCGCGCAAACGTCCATTGGAAAAAGAGAACTCAGAATTAGTAAAACTCGATAACATCGAGATGATTTATAAGAAACGTAAACATGATAAGGGATCACGTTTGGAAACGGTTAAAGATGGGCGCTCAGATCGGGAAAAATACGGTTGGAAAGATGGTCGCAAAAATCCCGATTGTTCCAAAACCAATCGTGAGAAACGCAAACGAAAAAATTTCGTTATGATGCGCCACAAGGCACGATCTAAGGGCAAAAAAAGCTTTCGTGAAAAACAACAAGCGTTAAGGCGGCATTTGCTGCATCAAAAGAAAATGAAATAAGTTTATAGGAAATTAATAAAAGATCATCTTTACAGATTTTTTACATACTGTTTACCATTAACATTGTTTACGTGTACGGCTTTATTCTACATAAAATAAAATGTGGTCCTTCACTCATCGACGTCTTTTCTCTGAAGACTTTTTAACTCTTTTCGGACCTTTGACAAAACACCAATCCACTTGTATAGGTTGGCCCATAATCTCCGTACCATTTAAATTATCCTTGGCAGCTAAAGCCTGTTTATGCGTTTCGTATTCTACAAGTGCATAACCTTTGGAAAATCCGGTGCGACGGTCTAAATTAAGATGTATATTCTTTATGTCGCCGTAATCACAAAATTTTTCCTGTATTTCGTCCTCTTGTGCTTCTTCATGTATATTGGTAACAAATAATATCCATCCTTCTACAGAACGCTGCGGTCCCGGTTCTAACTCGTCATCATCTTCGTGCCGTACACGCTCATACTGGTGTATTGTTTCGCGGACTGTAGTTTCACTGCCAAAACCGCGTCCTTTACGGTGCTTCGCTTTCTCTTTAAGGCGTACGATACCTTCTAAACACGCGAAGAAATAACATAAGAGGAAAAACAGGGATCATTTGACACGTTCGAGGCCATTTGACTTACGACTTACGATCACCGTCTTCATCAACCTCAAACTCTTCAGCATTATCAATATCTAATACATCAGCCATTTTTATATATTGTAATTTTTTTATACAAATTTTTATTTTAATCCCTCGCTTCACACTTTTAAGAGAACAAACACCGAGCAATCAACCAGATTTGATAAATATTTGTTTGGTGTTGCCATACAAATTTGGTTTTAGTTTTAACAGCAAACAAGCAACTTTTAACAGACACGACAAAGACATCGCAAACAGGATCTCCACATCTAAAAAATTAGATTGCAAAATAATTTCCGTGGGACTAAACTCTATACGAAATAGACGATTCGATATGCGTTTTTTGGAATTTTTCTCGGTTTTAATTAAATACCAAAAAAGCTGCTCATTTAGCTAGTAATCATCAAGCGCACTGACCTAATTCCCCGTAAAACTGTCAAACCATTCAAGATTTTAATAAATACAATCCCATGAACAATTTTTATCGAATGAGTTGAAAAAATGTTATTGATAAAAGAACATCTCAAATAAAGTGTCTCAAAGTTTGTTTATCAAAACTATACAAACAAACAAAACTATACATTTTGCTTAGTTAAAGACGAAGGAAAATGGGTGATCGTTATAATATTCACAGTCAATTAGAACATTTGCAAAGTAAATATATCGGAACAGGTCATGCTGATACTACCAAATACGAATGGCTAACTAATCAGCATCGTGACTCACTAGCCAGGTATTCCAATTTTATTTGAGGAATATTTTTTAAACACCTAAAAACTTAAAATCAAACAATGCAGCCTAAATCAAACCCAATGTATTTAAAAAAGTATAAACTAAATCTTTTTAATGTTTATTTTGCTTGACGTAATCGTCATTATCAAGAATATATCAATATTTGTTGGATTTAGCGCTCATTAGTTACAAATTACTATTATAAATTTGTTTTATTCCTCTTAAAACCAGCTACATGGGGCACTACGATATGCTCAACTATTTTGCAATCGCCTTAAATGAAACCAAAGGACGTGTTAGGTTCGATTTAATGGAGAGAAGTTTGCAGCCTTGTGGTCCACCTCCAGAAAAGCCAGAAGATTAAACTTCTTTGTTAAACTTTATTACGAATATAATAAATATCTCTGATTTTATAAAATTTGTAAAACATAAAAATCTCTAGTTTTTTGAGTATTTTGAAAACTATGGAAATTGTAAAGCAAGCGTTTTGTTTAAATTAAAAAAGGAGTCACTCAATCATTGCCAGTCAACTTTATTAAAAATTTTTTATATTCACATTTCAATTTTCCAAAAGAATATGGTTTTCGTATACTCGGTAAAATGGTGTTATTTTCTTCTGTTGGTACATTAATCTACGATTTTACGATATTTGTTTATATAAAATCAACAAAACTACTTTTACGTGTACGAAAATAACCTTTGGAGGTAAACATGTCCGTTTTGTACATTAAAACGGTCCTGTGGTTAGCTTGAAAACCAACCCAAAAGCCGCTAAAAAGTCTTTTGGTGTAATATGCTTGTTCTTGTTTTTAATGGTTGAACTTTATAGAAAAAATATATGGAATGACGCCAAGATTGTTATTGCTAAATTCAGAGATACGGAAGGGTTAGATCTTAAGAATAAGCATCTCTCTTTTTTTACGCTATGAATAATTACCAAATTAGGGAAAATATAAAAAACGTACAAATAAATGACATTGCCAAAATTAGAATTAAAGAAAAAATTGATTTTTTGTCAGATTCTACCCATTGTTTTTGTAACATGGTTGCGGGACATTGTTGCGGGATATGTTTTAACATTGTTGCGGGATATTTGCATTTGTTGAAAGCAACTGTGTGCTCCATTGTCAACACTTGTAAAATGTATAGAGACAAAGCGGATATGTTTTTATAAATCTTGTAAAGGTAGAACCCAGACAACGGTTTTTAGCCGTTTGATTAAATTGTGATTTTAAACGCTTGCAAAGCTAAAGCTTTTCATTTAACTTAACAATATTTCACATTTTAGTAAGGACAAAATAATAGAGAACCTGACATTAATTAATTAATTTCAACAATAATTGTTATTGTATAACATATATAATTATGATTATTGATTAATAAACTAAACTAAATTAAACTTATCAGTTACAAGGTTGTGGGCGTGTTGTTTAACCTGTTTGAGCCGTTTTCAAACTCTTTCTGTGTGGGCGAATGCACAGTTGGATAGACAGACAAACGAATATGCTTAGGTCAAACTGGCCAAGAATTGACTTTATGGCATTTTGCAGCTTGATTTGGGGGCTTTGAAAAAAAAAACGTCAGCTTTGATACAGTATAATGTTAGGTAGGCCATTTTTCCATTGCCAATTTTCCATACTTTTTCAATTTCCATCAACTTTTGTACCTTTATTTGCTATAGTTTATGAGTAATGAGTGTAAAATTAAATTTTTATTCCTTTTGAGAACAGTTTACGTGATGCCGTAGCCACATTCTTCGATCGTTTTGCCACATTTTCAATACGAACGTGAGTGCAAAAACTTCCAATGTTTCTGCCAAATTTGAAGTCAATAACTTCAATTTTGCGGCCAGGAGAACATTTACAACAAACATTACGCAGACCTACAAACGGACATACTCAAATCCATTTAGAATTTGATGCTGATTAAAAATAGACACACTTGGTGGTGCCTCCGCAGCTTGATTCAGGGAGTTGCAAACGTTTTGACAGTGTGACTATATTTCTCATCCTTCAGCGATGGATATAAAAAAGGAAATCGTTCGACACGTTTATTGATTTTGTTATTCTCCTTGTTTTGTTGTTGTACACTTGAGGGTATATATATTTATATATATATACAGACGATATCTTTTATTTACTCACACCGATTACACTTTAAATTACAACAACACATTTCGCCTTTATTTCAATATTCTGTTGAAGTCGTTGCCATTAAGTCCTTGGGCGATTATTCAAAACCCATTTCGCATGGAGAAACAATTGAAAGTATCAAGATAGTGATCTTGAATTGACAAAACCGTTCGCAATCTTGATTTTATAATCGTTCCTTTTTGAAAGCCCTCGCCTCAGATTTTTCAATGATCTCATGCTTGCCACACCTCCGTGTTTACACTCAAAGAATCAATTTCATCATTAAATACAATAACAAGTCAACTTAATTATTAATAAATTCAGCAAAACATAATCAAAAAAATATATTTTTTCGTATAAATCCAATACGAACGTAAAACATCTCCTTAAAATAATATGCTCAATATCAGACGTTAAGTTAACAGCTATTAGAATTGCGCTAAAAAATTGATATGCTTGATTAGCATCGCTATCTGAGTAAAATCGAAGCATGTCTACCTATAGTAAATATTCTTCCGGGCCTAAAAGCCAAGATATTGTCTACGAATTGCAAGTTTTTACAATATTGATATTGAAATTAGGCCAGATCGATCACGTCTGCAGTATTATAAAAACTAAGAACATTCCGGTTTTTAAAAGCAAAAATATTAGGTTTTTTATTTACTAACTCGTAGATTAAAAATTGGCTTTTTTTTATTTGCTAACTCGTGCATTACGCAAAAGCCACAAATTTTCACGCATATGTTGTAGATGATCAAAAAGTATGCGTGCTAAAGTGAAAAAATCGGTGACGCTTACATAATAATATATATGACAATATTTGCCCACAGTCGAATTTAGTTTTTTTTTATAGTTGCTGCGCATTTCCCACATTTCATATTACTATTCCGCAAAAGGCGATAAAATTCCATTGATCTGACCAGAAAACTGGAAGAAGAAACTCAAAGCGACTGCACAAAGTGCTTGAATAATTATGACCAACGGTATAAGTGAATTCTCTCAAAAGAGGGCAAAAGAATATTTAGAGTACATGTACATATCGGAATTTGTTAAAAGTAGAAACCACTTTGAATCGATTATCATATACAGTTTGTAGGACCTTCAAATACCCATCTCTTCCTCTCACACTTACTCTCTACATAGAATAAGTACTGTGAGGACCCAAAGTCGTCCCTCGTTTTGGGCTCACGAATTCTCCGTCTCTGGTGAGATGAAGGGAGTGCTAGATTAAGACAAAATAGGAATAGATTAAGATAGCAGTAGGGACAGATTAAGATAGCGGGGGGGATAGGGGTAGACTAAGATAGAAATAACATAGGATAGAATAGATTAAGGTAGAAATAGGAATAGAATAAAATAGGTTAAGATAGCGTTACGGATAGAGTAAGATAGCGATAGGGATAGGTTAAGCCTAGAGTAGGAGCTAGTTGAAGTTGGACTCTCGAGCTGAGAGTTCGAGAAGTCTCGCTTGAGACGTCGGCGAGTCTAGCCGCAACAATCGTAGCCGCAACAATGATCGTTATATAGTTATAAATATGTAGATTAAAAGTTGGAAAAGCCGGTTTCGTCTTCAATAAAATCTTGAGATATGAATAAATCGTTTTGTTGGTATAATAAAATGAATAGCGGTAGATACGCTACTCTCCCAAAAATTAAGCATGATAATTGTGATTGCCCTAACAATGTCTTGAAAAATGACGATATTTTTTTCTATTCCAAAAAAAAAAATACTTTTGGAGGAATAGAATGTTTGTTAGTATGAATTTTTGAACTTTTGGACGAATAGAACGTTTGTTAGTATGATTTTTTGAATTTTTGGAGGAATAGAATGTTTGTTAGTATGAATTTTTGACATTTTGGAGGAATAGAATTTTTGGAGGAATAGAAGTGTGCCAAAACTTGTGTGGTGGCATTCCCACCTTTAGTTTACAAGTTGCAATTGTTTAAATGCCGTCGAGCACTGAGCTCTCAGATTCTTCTATTGCCTAGAAAATTACGGAAGTAGCGTCGCTAGATTAAATGTAATTCGTTGACTAATGGAAATGTCATGACATTTGAAAGCTAGTACTATCTAAAAATCATATGGGTCTGTCAATAGGCCTGCCATATATTTGTCAGAATGGAGATTTATTGAGTGATGTTATATATACACATATTCTTGTTCTTTTTTGTTGGTAACACTTAAAAAATTTGAAACTCTCTTTCAGATACCTCTAGTCGGGACAGCGATTACGCCGCAATGTTCTCAGCAGTCATTCAGTGCAACTCCAGCGTATATATTAAAGTTGTTGTCTAACTTGGGTCTGATCGTAACTGCTGTTATTCTGATGGCATTTACAGTATGGTGTAAGTACAATTTGCTTAAACGAGTTAATTCCACATATAAGTTGGCTAACAGTACCCGCCTTTAATAATTAAAACAATATTAAAATTTGATAAAAATTTGTGCACATTTGTACTTAAAGGACGGATGATCCGAATAATGCATTCCAGATCGGCAATACGGAAAATATTGGTAGCGGTAATTAACCGGGACTAAGTAAGAAAAAATTGGACTTTATTCCTCAATGAAGTCTCTTTTAAAAGTGATAAATTCAGTCCAACGCATCTCTGACAGTTTGATGCTTTTTTTAGAACGATTTATTATCGAGACTCGCAAAATTCGCTTCAGTTCAGTTTTCGCAATTGGTCAACATTTGATCTAAATTTTTTTGTTAGGCCATGTCTTTATGATTTGTAAACAATCGAGAGCCTTTACGGACCAGATTGAGAGAATACGCTGGCTGTGGCAATCCGCTGGCAATTCGACCGTCACTTTATGCAGTTATGCCAACGCGGAACGCATTGGAAGAACACCTTTGTCGTGTCAAACTATCTTTGGATATCTTTAGGATGGCAGATAGCTCATGAAACTGCTTTTTTCGACTATCTTCTGGCATTATTTGATGTTTTTTGGTTCAGTCAGCTCTTTTGGGTAACACTTCTCAAATTAATTTGAGGTTGAATGGTTTTTTTTCATCAACAAGCAAAGTGCGATCAGTGCACGAAATTCGGAGTTTACCATTGTTCGCCATCGAAACCAAGGCAACTTATAAGCAAATATATTGAAATAGCATGAAATTCTGGCAGGTGTTTTATTTAATGATTGCCATACCCTCCCTTGTTAGAGGCGACATTAATCAGTTTTGCTAATATCTGATCGACATGTTGCATAAGCGCGAGAAGTGGATGATTTATATATTTTCTTGGATTCTATTAGATCCTGTTAAAGGTCAGAAATGTTTTCAGTGAGCGGTAAGACTAGGAATGATTTTAATGCATCGTTAGAAGCGACAGTGGAAATTGCTCACAATGTAATTGCTCGGTGTTATTAAAATGATGTTTCCTTGTAACTCTTTCGCTCATACAATAGGGAGAAAGGGAGTAGAGCAACGTGTAATTTCTGTTAAGCCATTTGTAAACATATTTTTAAGCATTTTCTCCCATAATTTTTATAATTTTCAAAAGTATTTTTTATGTTTTCTACTTGCAGTGTATTTTTCTTTAAATCCTTCGGTTGGCACAACACAAATTAATCCAGACGGTAAGTTTAATTAACCGTTTCCTTTGTATTTTTATGTAGTTTGTTATTCTTTTTTTTTTTTTTTATTTACTTACTTTCGATAAAAGAAACTTGCGCAAGAATCAAAATAGAAAAATCTTTATAAAGGGGAAATAAAACGAAAAGCAATTACGTTAAAATGAATTTGAAAAGTTTCCGCCTTTTAGCCTGTTGTCGTTCGTTTTAGCAACGCCAAATGTTTGTTTCTACCAACAATTAATATTCTTAAAGCATTTCGCTCTCTCTCGTCGCTTTATTATTGTTTTTGTTGTTTCCTTTATTAGCGATAGTTGGACAATAGCTAGTTATCGATACTTTTCAAGGGAAATGCCTCATACCCATCATCGGTTCATGGGGTGTGGCAAGGCTTATTGTGTCACTTCGTAAATAAGCAGGAGAGAACTTATTATTATTATTATTATTATTATTATTATTATTATTATTATATAAATTTAGGCAGAGAATAAATTTGAAGACTAAAGCCTTGAAGCACTAGCATCTAAAGCGTTCGGCTTTATTTTTATTAATATTATTATTATTATTATTAAAAACTCTACCGAACTTGAGATTTGAACCTACGAGCATTCAATTGCCATTGGAGACTTTTGCCTACTCAGCCACTCAGGCGGATAGAGAGGGTTATGTTTATGAACAAAGAGAGGAAAGATCGATTCAGTCCGCATTGAATTGCTAGTCGAGACTTTTGCCTACTCGGCCACTCAGGCGGATAGAGAGAGTTATAATTATATATACAGGGAGGAAAGATCGAGTCAGTCCCTATACATCATTTATCGTTTATGTTTTAAATCATTTGTATATATGTTGCATAACTTGGTGACATCTCGTAATGAATGCTTGAAATTGCTGCAGCTGTCTTACTTCGTGTCGAGATAGATGTTGATGTTTGCCGCACGCTTTCCGATAGCTTAATACTTATATTTGGTAGCATTAAGCTGCTAACGTCCATACATTCATCCATTTGGCCACAATCATTACAAATTGTTATCTGATGTCGATTAATCCTACCAGGAACACGAAGTGGACTCAATTCACCAATTGTTTGCTTGAGATATGAGCAAATAAAAAATCACAAATTATTTTCGAACTATTTTGTAAGATTTTTATTTTAAGCTCTCAACGTAGGTGCAGGCGGTAACGATTTTTTGTACCACTAGCTCGGGACGTCAGAGAGACTCTACGCTGTGCAGTCGTTAAGCAAGGTATTATTTTTTAACGTCAACGGCATAAAATATTCAACGTTCAGATATCGACATTATATTGTTAGCAATTCGCTAAACATAATGGTAATAATTTTCAATAATAAAGAGAAAGAGCAAGTCCCTGTAAAAAAATAGAAATTTCTTGTGTTTTCCTTCCCTGGGCCGCTGAGCTGCCGCAGCCTTCGGAAAAGAGTCGCAATGGTCATCACAGTACAATAGACATGTTATTGAAAGTTTAGCATAAATGGTATAACCAATCAAATGAAGAATGTTTTGACAAATTGTTTTAAATTTCGACACTTCGCTCCTAGTGTTGTAATTACATTTTTCTAATGGTATAAGCCACCTAGGCTAGGTTTTTCTTTCAGCCTGGGAGTTTATGAGGTGAGGATGCACAGCTACGCTGTTACCTGAAGTATCTATGCCATACGGACAAGGCAATGGGCGAAATATCATCTAAACGTCTAACAGAGAAAAGCTTTAATTTACCCGCTCGTTTGGCTGCTACTGGACAACTAAACAAGGACCGTTTGTTTGTTCGTTGCCTTTGCAACTGTTATTTTGACAATTAGCTTTCATCATTATATGTGTGCTTACTTACGCTATCGAATGTTACAGTAAATTAATGCTCGGAGAATAAATTAGCTGAGTGATAACTTTGAATATTTAGAGAGCATGGCATGTATAAAAACTTTTGTGTTTTGTCTATAAGTGTGATAAAGCATGTGGCTTAGAAAATAATTACGAAAATGGGCTTGGGAGCACAGGCATTGCTTTAATATAAGGATGACACTTCAACAAAGTTTAAATTGGACGTACGTAGGGAATTTCAAGTGCTACTGTATTTTAAAGTGTGCGTGTAGGTATGATTATGCATTTGTGAGGAGTTTAAACATAACGTAAATGTAAGTATAATCATACATGTGGAAGTACGAAGATAATAGTATATTCCAATGTAAATTTAAGCATGAGAGGGAAAGGAAACAAATATATAAATGCAAGTGGCATATATTACAATATGTATTTAAATATGAATTCAAACATGATACGATATCGATATAAGAGTATAATCCAGCGAGAGTATACGTACAAATTGTGCTGTGTAGGCTATGTATAAAAATATGAATATGTATGTATTCATATAAATATGCATATAAGTCGGCCTAGACGTATTGCCGGTGCTTACCCTGCTTTTAGTTCTTTGTCAATTTAGACTTTTTTATTCACTATTGCGCCTCTACCGTATTCTTGGCAACAGCTATTGTTAATACTTTCTGGTCACTACGTATTTCAGCCAATGTACCGCTTCTTTCCTCTGCCGGCTTCCAAAAAATCAATTCTGATATGACGTCCTTGCAGTTCGGTATTATGCAGACCAAAGCCTTTTAAATAACCTTTTAAGGCACTCATTTCTACAACAACAAACCCACCCTGACAGTACCGAAGCATGCGAACCGCGCATGCTGTACTCATTTTGTTAAAATTTTCCAATAAACAGTTTTGCTTGTGTCAAAATTCAAACCGGTTACATACATTAACAGTAACTGAGTTATTCGTACCTTTGACAACATTTTACGAGGTCATTTATTTGAATTACGAAGAACATCACTCGCCTTTGCAGATAGGGGCTCGTTCAAAAAGACGTTTTCTTCTATTATTTTTCCATGTTCTTGTGTATCGTTTGGTTTTTAGATTATTTTCAACTTTTCGTCAAGATTTTTGTCGTGGATAATATCTGCAATTTCTTGACGTTTTTTGGCTATCTACAATACAATACACTACAAGAAATGGTTGTTAACATAAATGTACCGCTTTTTGAATCGCTTTCAAATTTGTTCTCAATCAACACTTGAAACAACACGGCACATTTTAAGCAAGCGACGGCATAAAATTTTTCCGACGTGTCTTTTCTGGGTTACTCAAAAAAAAAATAAAAATTTTCGCTTATTTCAATCTAAAAGAAAATAAAGTAAAACAAAAGGAATAATAATTGATATAAATCTTTAGACATTTCGTTTTCAAGTTGAAAATTATTCTTTCTTTTGCAATCTCTCTTTATGTATATAATAAAGAGTTTTTCGAGTAGTCATATGTTGAGTAGCGTCTCGGATTTAACTTCCTCAGATTCAACCATTTTATCATTCAACTGAAATATGACTAATGTCTCAATTCGCAAAAGTGAACGCTGTCCCACTTTATTTCAAAGTTGGAACAATCCCGTACAAAAAATAGAAAATTTCATTTCGCGCAAATTCCTAATGGACCGTCTGCCCTCCTGCTAACATATCATCAATTCAAAATACTTTTCAATCTGTGATCATGTCTACTAGAACCAACTTTTCTGATATTGAGTCCCTCTCACCTAAACCTTGGTGAAAATCTTCCCTGTCAACACTCTTTCGCAAATATCAAACTGCAAGAAAAAAGTAGGTAAATACGCCTGTCCACGCAACTTCATTGATAAGATGAAAGTGATGGAGCAATGGAGATCTATAATTAGAAAGGACAAAAGTGCACATAAAGCTGTCATGATTATAGAGTTATGTAGCAATGGCGTTTTTTCTGGAATTCTATCAACGGTCATCGACATTTTAGTCAAAGATTAAATGGTTGTGCTATATGGAACGAGCATGATAATAAAAGATGCTTAGCGCAAGAGCTATATTCCAAGGGTCAATCGAATTACAATACCTTCAACTGTTTTTACTAGTTTCAATAATACACCCTTCTTATTATGTGAGTTAATGTATTTTTACATCTCAGAAAGAGAACTACCACTGCCGGTTGTGACGGAGTTAAGTATGATATGGTCAGAGCACAGCCTGGGGGAAGCTTAACTGTCCGGTTGTATGCAATAATAACTGCTGTCCTATTGACTTTATACCCTTAGATTTACGATGTATCAAAATTGTTCCCGTTCCTAAAGCAGGTAAATGATTTAGGCAACTTCAATCCCATTTCGCTAATATATGTATTCGTATATATTATTAATCTCTTGGTTAAGAAGAGGCTAACGGATATCTTGAAAAGTGGAAACACTATTCTAGCTTTTTCTTATGCGTATCAAGAACGCAAATCTACGAATATGTGCGTTAATGAATTATCCTTTCTCATAGCTAACCTAAAGAAAGCTGATAAAATGGTTGTTATGCTTTCCCTGGATATCAACAAACCTAGCTAGCCTAAGCTAGTTAGAATTCCTTTAAATTTTTCAATCCCGCTTCGAGTACGTCTGTGGATAATAAACTCTTTATCCAAGCCTATGTTGGTACAGACAAGTTGAAGGATACGACAGTATTCCACAAGGCAGTTGCTTGAGCCCCATTCTCTTCAATCTATACACAGCCAATTTGCACGCTCTTCTGCACGACAAAACTCATATTTTTCAATAAGTGTAATTGTGGATTCACACATTTCAGTGGCCGTCAATACTACCTCGATAAGACCTCACCTTTTTTGTGATGTATGTGGCGATCTTAACTTATATTTTAATTCCACCAACACGAATACTATTTGTTTTGCCAAACGTTCTAAACGCGAAATTAGGCTCTCTATAAAGCGAACTAAAGTTAACCAGGCCAAATACATCGACTTCTTTTGTTTTCATTTAAGTCTTACATCCCTATCTGCTAACACAATGGATATCTCTTAAGGGTTTCAAATAATTGTAATGTGAACTGTACAGTCCTTGGAATATTCTATAATGACCATGCATGTATAATAAATTGCATAACAAACTGAATTCTATTCTGCTCGGTTGTTCCCGCCAAGATAAAGCACAGATTGCAAAAATAAATTCGGCAGTATTTTAAGTGACAGACTAACAGCACCATTATGAGAAAGCCATTTGTTAACAATAGAGTTGGCTTCAAAATATGATAACATATTTCATGAAATGAAGGAGAATAGTTTCCTGTTAAAGTTCAGGGTTTTCTTTTAAAACTAGAAAGATAAAGGTATCTCTTGAACAGTAACCATTTCTATAAATGGAGATTCCTTGCAACTCCTTCAGGCACTCCAAAGAAAGTGGTCAGAAAGTGGTTTCCAGTATAGCGACTTTCCAATCTAAATTCTTGCATTTTCCAACAGTATACCACTAAAAGACGACCAAGAATCTATAAAGCCAGTTTCTTCTTCTTCTTCTCTTTGGCAGCTTGTCAATACTTCCAATAAAAGTAATCATTCGTTCTTCCATTGCTTTCCCAGCTTGGATAAATTTTTTTTTGGTTTGTACGGATACATGGAATGGGCTTGTTAATAGAAAGACTTACCTACCAGTAACCTGACTACACTTTTTAAATTCGGCCTTAAGAATTTTGGGTTAGATTGAATTAGTTGACGATTGTTTTTCTTTAAATTTTTGATTTTTTGATTTACAGGTTACTTTACTACTTATAGGTGATGAAATTAATTTTTTTCGGTTGAGTTATATGCTGAAGCTGTTTGTGTTCTCGCGGACGATACTATAAAAACTGCTGAAATAAATTATAAAATAATTTTTGCTTTTGAAACAAATAAATTTTCTTCAACAAAACCAAATAAAATTCATCCATTTTTGACATACTATTACTTTGTCTTTTTTAGAGGCGTTTTTGCGAATCATAAATCGCGGTGTCAGTTGTGTTTACATCTCGAGAGATTTAAAAGCGTAATTGGTAATTAAGCTTGTGTGTGGAAAAAAGGCACTTCTACACCTGGATCTTTAGTGCTCATAAATTTTGGTGACTATTGTTAAGGGATTCAACACACAGCGAAAATTGGCTTTCTTATTACTTTTTTGAGAACTTTGTGTTCTTACACGTAAATTACAAATGGAAACCGCTTTGACCAAGGCATCTTTTTTTACGATTTAGCACATAATTCTTTAAAGAAATTTGATTTTAGTATCTGACATTTTCTTTAAAGCAGGCGGCGCGAGATTTGCAAGATAAAAATAAACCATATGAGTAACGCTGGGCATTGGATTTGTGAGCAGCTGATAATTAAGTAAGTTTCTGGAAACCAGCTGATTGTTTAGCGATGTATACAATGAGAGCGAAATTTATATGTGTACTTATTTTCTGCGGGCGCAATGATTGCAAAAATAAAGAGAATTATTCTAATTGCTTTGCTCGTGCAGAAAACAGCGTAAGAAGCGTACACCAATTACAAAGAAAAATCAAAAAATCTGTATCCACGTACAAGCGAAATTTAATCGGAAAAACGCTGACTAAATCATCACACCAAAAAAATTGCATGAAAAGGCTTGTGCGCATACGAAGGAATCTATTGTGTAGCAAGAAAAAGGGACTGTGATAGAAGCTCGAAATCTAATTTAAAAAAAAAAAAAATGGCAATATATTCGGGTGATAGTAATCTTGATGAGCAGATTGAGTTGTCGTTGAAGTGGGATCGCAATACACATATATTAAATGAAATTAAAGAATTGTTGATTAAAAAGGATTTCCCCAAACTTAGCAAGCGTTTGTTGGAACGTTTAACTTTTGGCACAGCTGGCTTAAGGGCTTGTATGCGAGCGGGGTTTGATTCAATGAATGATTTAGTTATTATAGAAACAGCTCAGGGTTTATGTGAGTATATCAAAGAACAATATAAGGAAGAGGACTACAAACGCGGTGTAGTTTTTGGGTTTGATGGTCGCTATAATAGCAAACGTTTCGCGGAATTATCTGCTACCGTATTTGTGCAAAATAAAATCAAAGTTTACTTATATGGACATATGGTCGCCACGCCATTTGTACCCTTTGCTATTTTACAAAAACATTGCTTAGCCGGTGTTATGGTCACTGCTTCCCATAATCCCAAAGAAGACAATGGTTACAAGGTGTATTGGGGAAATGGTGCCCAGATTATCTCACCCCACGACAAGAATATACAGAAGGCCATTTTGGATAATCTCGAACCGAAAGCAAGTTCTTGGCGAACTGATATGTTAACGCGGACCGAATTGCTGGAAGATCCTTTCGAGGAAATGCACGAATTATACTTTCAAACTCTTAGAACTCATATACCGCAAAAATATTTGGATGTTAATCAACAGCAAAAAGAGCAAGGAAACATTAGGTTTGTCTACACAGCGATGCATGGAGTAGGTTGGCCTTTTGTAAAGCAAGCGTTTCAAATAGCCTGTTTGCCTAACCTAGCACCTGTCGAAGAGCAGAAGGAAGCTGATCCCGAATTTCCTACTGTGAAGTTTCCGAATCCCGAAGAAGGGAAGAGTTCTTTGCAGTTATCTATAAAAAAAGCTGAAGACGAAAGCATCAATATGATATTAGCTAACGATCCTGATGCCGATCGCCTCGCTTATGCTGAAAAGGATAATGAGACAGGTGTATGGAAGGTATGATTTCTCGGTAGTAAACGATTTTGCCGTAAAACTATTTTTATAAAATTTCGCTTGAAGGTTTTTAACGGGAATGAATTAGGTACATTGCTGGGTTGGTGGTCAATAGAAAATTATAAAGGTTTACATCCTGACGTTGATATGGGCGAATGCTATTTGCTTGCCAGCACTGTGAGCTCAAAAATACTTCTAGCCATGGCCGAAAGAGAAGGTTTCAACTTTATAGAAACTTTGACGGGTTTCAAGTGGATGGGTAATCGTGCCATTGAGTTAATGCAACAAGATAAACATGTTCTATTTGCTTTTGAAGAAGCAATAGGTTTCATGTTTTCTACAGCCGTTCTAGATAAGGATGGTATTAGTGCTGCGACTCATTTGGCGACCATGGCTTGTTATCTTCATGCTACGGAAGGTCTTACTTTAACCAAAAAATTGCAACAAATTTATCAAAAGTACGGCTATCATTGCACAAATTGCTCCTATTGGTTTTGTGATCAACCAGAGATTATTAAACGTATATTTAATCGGCTGCGTAACTTTGAAAATGGACAACCCGGGACATATCCGTCATCGATACTAAACGGAGAGTTTCGTATAAAGAATATTCGCGATTTAACCACGGGTATAGACACAGCCCAACCTCACGGTCTAGCTATCTTGCCAGTTAGCTCAAGTAGTCAAATGATCACTTTCAATTTTGAGAATGGTTTAGTGATAACACTGCGTACAAGTGGAACTGAACCGAAAATTAAATATTATGCCGAATTATGTGCAAAGCCAGAAGAAAAAGATTGGGGCAAATTACGCACCATACTGGATCGGATGGTGGAAGCTATTGTAGAAGAATTTCTGCAACCTTCTTTGAATAACTTAAAACCCAAAGCCGATTAATTTTAAGGTAGCATTTACAATTCTTTTGATGTATTCCGTGCTCCTTTAATCTTAATTTGGTTTAATGTTATTATTATTTTTGTATATATTTTCACATTCCGAATGGTTTTTTTGTTCCTTTTTATAATTTTAGGTGTCAATTTTCGAAGAAAAATTTATTGTAGATTGTACATCCGAAAAGAAATGCAGTGCATTTTATTTATTATATAAACATTTTCTATACTTTAATCTCATTTCATCTCCTTCACACCTTCACTCTGTTGCCCACCTTTGCCTTTTTTGCACATTCTTCAATAAACATCATGTTATATTTTATTTAATCTAAATGCTTTGAATTGATCGGCGCGTTTGCAACGAAAAAAATGTTGCTAGAGCGAGTTATCTATAAAATACATTTCTTTTGTCGTTGCCTACGATTACATCATTAATAGAATATTAATCTTTTATGTAGGATGCTTATATGAATGTTTGCGATTTTTGAGATAAAGCAATCTGTGTACACTCATTTTCGTATTTCTGTACGCTAATCAAGGAGAACGGTCAGGTTGTGGTGTTGATCTTTTGCTATTTCTTAAGCTTTTCTCTGTTATTTTGCGCTCCGCATTATTTGAATGTTACGCAAGTTGTTTAATCTCTAGTTCGAGTTTGATCGTAGAACCTAACGGTAGCTCGGACAAATGCTGAGCAGCCAAGTTAGTTCCTCTAAGGACTTTCTAGTTTCAACATACCTAAATCGTTCTTGTATTGCGTATAAGCGTCTTCCCAAACTGTCAGGTTACTTTACGAAGATTTCTGCGTTTAAAATAGTGAAATATCCATATATGATGAAGTTTTCAATGCAAGATTGGTTGATCAATCGTTGAATTTAAGCTTTAGTCAACACCAACTGTTTCAACAAGCCCGCAGCATGTTTCCGGATCAAACAGGAATGCATTGGTTATGGAGAGCTTCTTTCTTTCTTACCACTTCAATAATTGAGCGCCGAAATCTTCCTTAGTTACAATTCGATGGTCATTCAATTTGACTGCGCACACAAAGTAATATTTTTAGTAATTTCGGCTCCAGCGCCGCTCAAGCCAGAAATTAGAACACTAACCGTATGTAAAAGCTTTTGACCTGAATCGTTCCGGATTCGCCGCAATTCTTTAAGAGCAAATTGCAAGCCACTAAATATAGAAATTTGAACAATTTACTTATTCCATAGAAATGCGATTTCGAATTTACCGTTTAAGGTGTCCTAAATACTCCGAATCTTGCTTCTCGATGTTGCATGTTTTTATGGTAGATAATGTAGAAAGAAATCCAACTTCACAAGAGAGGAATGCAAGTGTTCTTCCATGTAAGTTGTCTGAAAAAATTGCCCTCCCAAATACGATAAAGCTGAGAAAATTACTCTCCGAAATACGATAAAAATGAAAAAATTACCCCCGAAGCGTTGTAAGCCAGCTGAGTGAAGTGTGATGTAATCTATTGTAAATTCTAAACTTTATATATATTTACATATAATTTATGTATCAAATCATTTTCTGTCTTTTCATTTAGTATTGTTTTGGTTATTTGGTTGTATTTCTGAAAGTTTTTGATTAAATATTAAATAGCACACACAAGAGTCGCTATTGTTATGCAACAAGTGCTAATTCAGACTCGCTAATTTAATTACTCTCAGATGTTTCCAAATTCGGACTCGCTCATTTAATTACTCTCAGATGCTTCCAAATTCAGATTCACTCATTTAATTACGCTCAGATGCTTTTACATATTTTTCTCGTATGCAAATGTATAATACACATATATATATATATACATACATATAATTAGAATAAAAATCCATGTTATCCAAATTATAATAAGGGAGACAAAAAAAGCAAAAACCACACAATAAAGGACAAGTTTGTACATTTAAAAGAAGTTAAAAATGATACATATAGTGAAATAAGTTCAGAATAATTTTAAATTTACAACTTATTGAGTATTTGAATGGTTTACAAGGGCATATTACGTAACACCCAGAACTTAAAATGGATCCGTCCTTCACTTTCTGAATTGCCCTACGCTTGTCTGTTTAGGATTTGGCTGCCGAAATTACTCTTACCTTTGGTCAAACTTGAATTATAAATGAACGGGCGACGTAAACTGTTCACAAAAAAGGTTGTTACCGGTTGCTTTTTTTTTCTTTTTTTGTGTGGAAACAGAAACATATTTATAGGCACGATATTTTTTATAAGAAAAAAAACCGAGAAGTGATAATTTACTGCAGACTTCAGCAGAGACTTTTTTTGGTTCGACCTTAACCTGATTTTTAAGAAAAACAAGGGAAGCGTAATTATAGCGTTATTCCGTTAGCAAAAAAAATATTTCAATATATGGCTTTTAGATTCTTACTCTCACATAAATTCATTTTTAGATTCTTACTCTCACATAAATTCATTTTTAGATTCTTACTCTCACATAATTCCGGTTTTTGACTCTTATTACTCACATAATTAAATAAAACCAACATACGCTTCCAAGCTGTTTGCAGTGCAATCTTCAACAATCTTCCTCCACGCAATTAAAGATAGAGGGAGAGGAGTCTACATTTATAATATGTATAATTACGTTATTACCACTCACCCATGCAGGGACAATTTTTATCGCTAGCACGGAACTTACTTTCTATATACCATAAACATCTTCTCACGTTTTTCCACATCGCCATATATTGATAGGCGCGTTGCCAGTTGTTGGCATCCTCTGTAGGCCTACCCCATTGTTTAATTTAACTTAAAACTGTAGTAATATTTACAATAATAAATGAAGCCTCGCTTATACATATCTATTTGCAAAAGATATATTAACATAATTATAAAAATATGATATAAATATATAATACAAATGCGTATAATTAGACATACATAAGATAACATAAATATATGACGGTATGTTGCTTGGCGGTGGGTTGGCCGGTGAAACGCCCAATGAAAATTTAAAATTTAAAATTAGTAACTATAATTATGTACTAAATCTTATACACTAAATGTTACATCTGTTATCAGCCCCATCTTTAGAATTTCTGTTTTTTTTATGTAAACACACGATGGTTTAAGAGGAACTCTTTAGAGCTAATATCAACCTCTAAAAGTTCCCTTCAAAGCCAACGACTTTCACCAATTCGAAAGAATTAAATATGAATTTTAACTTAGGTTAAAGAAGAAAATACTAATTGGCAATGTCGTTAAATTTATATTAGGAAGCATAAACGTCGACCTCAGTCCACTAATAATGTAATGCAATCTCTCAGTTCTACAACAAACACTGCCTCCGGTTCTCTATCGCGTCTTGAAATTTTATTTATTTCCGATGAATGAAAACGCTTTTCGTCAAACACATTTGTTACATTATCAAAGCTAACTGTAAATTCAAAAACTAAAGCAAAAATGGAGTACACCATTTCACTCAGTACAATAACTCAACCGTTTCGCTATTAAGACGTTAAAAACCGCACATTATTTTCAAGACAACCGTCATATTGGAGGATGCCAAAGATATTGTATCACGTGATCGAAACTTAGGATATATGATCGTAAGTCATGTTTGAAAAACAGTGTGCTCCAAGCGCAGAAATCAAAAACCCATATCTTAGAATCCATCATATATATTGATCTGACAATTGTGTTTGCGTTCCAAGCAAGAATTTATCCGATCGACACTTTCACGTTTAATAAAATAAATTGCAATTATCTCTAGGGTAACTTACAATGCATGATAATAGAATGATTATTAAAATAAAAACGTTGTTGTATTATCTGTTACATGGTGCAATCTGAGCAATGCATTCACGTGAACAGAATCAACAATAAATGCATACTGACCAACCCACTTATGAAACTAAAGCTTCAGTGGATACTTGAAAAACACAAACAAAAACAAACAATGAGACATAACGTACTTGCAAAAACGGCCAATAGATAAACATCGTGTAAATTTTATAATTGCCATCAAAACATCATTGAAAGCATGCATATTGGCATAGATGATATCTGTAAAAATGACATGATTGTGACTTAGTCCGTACTCAAGTTAAAATGTCAAATGAAGTATTTAGGACGCCATCGAGCAACGACTGGTACTTGCGCTACCGTAGGCAATTTTTTGCAAATGAATTTTCCACCCAATCATTTTACGTATGTGCTAATTGATGAAACCGGCCAGTGCACAGAAACTGAAATTATGGTTGCTGTTGCCCGAGTATCAAAAGAGCGTGGCCAGGTAATCCTTTGCTGGAGATCCCCATCAATTGCAGGCAGTCGTTATAAACAGATATGCTCTTGAACGCGGTTTTTCGCTATCATTTCTGGAGAGAATTCTTTCTCGTCTGGTTACAAAATTGCTCTACCGGGCGTTGCTCTCCATACTGAATGTTTATAATGAACTGTTTTACAATGCGGAACTGGTACCAATGATAAGACAAAAGAATTCTAGGGAAGCTAAAATGCTGAATCAACTTGACCATTTACTGCCGCAATCACCAAATCGACCCAAAACACATGGCATATTCTTCTGCGGAATACTTAGTGAAATATGCAGGAAAAAGACTTGCGGTCATGGTATAATCCTTACTAAGCGAAGAACGAAAGTTGTCTTTAATTTAAAAGCCCGATCCCTTCTATCTAATACTTCGTAACATTTATTTAATTTTTGAAGGTCTTTCTAATGACAGTTAAATTGTTTCGTAATAACATTAAACCTGAGTCCATTGGTATCATAATTTTTTGCTGACAACGATGTAGCAATGCCTAAAATTGGTGCTATGGAGGAATTCCAAGGGCAGGCATATCTTTCGCAAAATGACACTCATGTTGGAATTAACATTAGCGCTGCTTTCGCTTGGTTTGTTTTTAGGAACGCGATATAATATTAATTTTAACAGTGAGATTAGGCAAGGAGTATATACCTAGCGATGTGCGCCATGCATTAGGTTTTTTTCAAAGCGAGAAACGATTAACGTGGCGATATCTCGACCTCGTTATCTTCTTGTATTACACGGCAACTCCTTCTTACCTCTTTTTGGATTCCCGTGGGCACACGATTGTGAAGTACTGCGTTTATAATGATACCTATCTCGGTTATGATTTGCCGACAACGTTGTCTGACCCAACCAAACTGGCTGAGGGGACAGTCAACAATCAAAATAATTAAGTTACTTCTGGCCTCAATATTCAGCCTTTAACATTAATAAATAAAAATAAGACTGCTTTTTCATCATAAAAGTTAACGTATTTTTTTTTTTAAGACATAACCCAATAAAATTTTCAAATTTATTTTTTTTAAAAAAATGCTGATGGCAGAATAGCAATGGAGGATGCTATTTGAAAAATTTTACTGATAACTGTGGGCCGTTGATAGGCATAACCTTGACTCGCCCGTCTTCTACTCCACCGTCGGGCCCTATGTAGCCATCTGTGGGCTTGAATTGTAAAAAATTGCGATGACTGCAGATCACTTCGTAATATTGACGTGATTTGACACTATTGTGTATAATTATTGAAGAGACACGCCCTACGCGTGATAAATCTAACTCAACCATCCTTGGAGTAAATCACTGACCTTGGTCCTCTTCCTTTTGAGTCATTCGTTCAAATAAACATAGACACCTTCAACGGCTTGCCTCCGCTGTCTACACTGATTTTCTTCATAATTTTTCTGATGAGTTCACGCTTTGGGCGAAAAATTATGCGTACTTGAGCTGTGTTGCCTGCAACAATGTTTAACTTCTCTCGATGTATTTCGAATGTATCGCTAAGGAATAAGTAAACCAATCGTGTCCACTTTAACTGAAGCGGACGCCTCTAACGATTCTTTATTATAAATTGTAACAGCTCGCCCTGTCGGCCGGTCGCTTTATCCCCCCATTGGTAAAAAGTGGCAACCGATGGGACCTTTTAAGACATCCTTCACAATCACAGAAGCATATCCGCCATAAGTATAAAGAGGGACGGCAAGAAATGGAAGATTGCCCAATACTTTTGTGTAAAAAGAAAGTTTTCCAACTGCAACGCCCCGTATGGCTGGAAAAATGTTTACTGTTATTGCCCGCGGGTTTCTTGGGAGTGCAAAATTATTGTTACCACGATCAGAAACAATTTGAAAACCTAGAAACAATTTGAAATCCTAGGACACACGTTTATGCGATATGTTTTTGATGTGTATAGTGGTGTAATGGTTGTGGACTTGATTTAGTAGCAGATCCTCGAATATCTCCACATCGAGCCCGAATGGTGTAAACTCGTCTTCGCGCTCTTCTTGAATTTCATAACTCACCTCGTTGATGAGGAGGTAATCATCACTCGTGCTGAAGCCTCTTTTATACTTGTACACCTGCAGGTTCCTCAAACGATTGCATAGTCGTGTAATGTCTACGCGCGATCTTGTTCTTTTACATGTAGACATTTTTATGAAGAACGCCTTATGTAGGTCCTGGCTTACCCTGTATGAGGCGAAAGTTGTGCTAGGGTAAGCCTTCACCAGCTCATCCATTAAGTGGGTGAAATTTGTTATTTTCATCTCTGTGCAAACCGAAAGGGTGTCCTTGCCAAAAACTTTCATAACGTAACTGCTAATTTTGTGTAGTTCGCCTTTGAGCTCCTCCCAATTCGTGTTCGATATGTAGCTCCGGTGAAAAGCGTTCGTGACTTTGTGACCATAGCAAATATTTCACAGGTGCGTTTGGCTATCTCGGCATCGTCTGTGAAAATATTTTCATTTATTACCGCTTGTAGCGCGGCTGGCGCTATGCCGTTGAAAAACTGAATCGCGTCATTTATGTAGCGAAGTGCTGATTGATCGATTGCGCGGAGCCTCTCCGGGCCCAGAATGCAAGACTAGGCGCGTTTCTTTTGGAGAGTTTCGCTATTATTGAGTGGTCGTATCTGCTGCTACCTGCAACATTTTCTCTGTATGTACTGAATAGATGTAAGTAGTCGTATATTAGCAATATACAACTCTCACGTCTAAGCCAATCTCCTTCACCAGTTTGAGATTGGCTTCTAGTAGACCCGCATCATATTTACTACGTGTGAAGGGGTGGACGCTGAGCAGCAAGGTAAAAGCCGTCATCAGACTTTGTACGGCGAAGACGAGGACTCTTCTGTACCCCTCCGTCTTCTTCTTAGCGCGGTTGTCGGTGTAATTACGTACATTATGTATTTACATCCATACAGTATCCTCCGCTCGCGAATACACCGTTTGTTGATTGGTTGATTCATCGAAGTGTAGCTGAACGATTCTGCCGTCGAGAGTTAGCTTCTTCACGACTTCCTTGAGTGCCTCAATTTCTGGCACTACGCTGTCAGCTACTGGTTCGTCCTCCCGTCCCTGATTTCCTTCGATTCGATCCTACATATTCTGCTTTAAGCCGCTCAATCTTCCGGATCAGCCTCATCTGCGCCAATGTCGATGGTCAAGACATATAAATTTGTTCCATAAAATTAGCGGAGCTTTCTACTTCTACCCTATCCTCTCCATATGGACCCTAGTCGGTTCTCCTGTCACCTCTATTATATCTCGCACGTTCGTCGCTTTTTCTTCCCCTGCTATCGTATCTCCCACTTGTATCAACAGGTTTTCTTCTTCGTCAAATCCTAGAAAATGTACCTCGTCCTCGTTATCAGTCATTTTATTTACCTCGCCCTCGTTATCAATCATTTCATTTACCTCGTCGTCGTTATCAGTCTCAATCTGTCTCATTTCTGTTGTGACCAATTGTTGGCCACCAATTTTCGCGCATACCAAATATATTCTAAGATTGTTGTCCGACCGCCCCTGCTTCCATCTACTTTTCTCAAATTATACTTAATTGCATAAATATTTTTCAAAAGTTCCTGCTCTCTCACTAACTGACCAGTTTCCTCCGCCAGTCGGTCGGGTAACCTCTTTCAGAGTAGTCTTTGTAGCCTACGTCCATCACCACCACACAAGGCGATGGTTGGTTATACATATGATTTCCTTGATACGAAACGATAATTGACATGCCCATAAGGGAAGCACGAAATTGCTTCTGTACCCGTGTCAGGTGCTAACAAGCTGATAAAAGACTGTGTGTTTACGGTGGAGATGCTAGCAAAACTTTCAGAGGGGAACGCCGTTGCTCTGGATTTTCATCAATTGATGCTGGTACCTGCAAGGAAATCTATTTTTATATCGCGGTTATCTAAGGAAGCGATTGTAAAGTGTTTAAGTAATGAACTCTCAAATTTTGTGCTCAGGGCAATTTACTAAAGAATTTTTACGCCGTCAAAGGAATATCGCTTCGGTGGCATTGAAGCAGTCAGTTAAGCAGTCAACAACCTAAGGCATAGCTGGCATTTGCCGGAAATACTGTATGAAAATGTCCGTGGTTTCAATACAAAACTACAAAACGCATTTGTAAAGTCCGTTAATTTTAATTACCTTGTACTAGCATATACAGAAACGTGGTTTAAGCCGGGGATATTGGATGGCAAGATTTATTGTTCGGAGTTTGAGATCTTTAGATGCAACAGCTTGCACAAAAATGGTAGTTAACTGTGCCTAATCATTGCTTACCCTTATCTGCAGTTAGTCCTTCTTCGTCTACAACAGTTGAGTTTGTGGGCGTCAGGATTAAATTGCATACCTATAATGTATATATTACAGGCTCTTACATTCCTCTAGCGTCTGATATTGCGATTTATTTAGAGCACTTGTCTTTGATTAAAATTATTACTTCTCGTCTTAAACTCAATGATAAGTTGATAGTGCTAAGCGATTTTAATCTACCCAATGCTTCGTGCGTTCTTAACGACGAGCTTGGTTCCTATATTCCCTTTTCATATCTATTAATTTACAAAGGGTTTTTCGATGGACTCCATGGAGTAGGTCATTGTCAACTTAACAATATCTTTAATGTGGATAACAAGTTGCTTCACTTATCTTATGCTGGGATCTTTATCTCGAACTGTTTCGCTTGAAGATAAGTATCATCTGTCGTTATTGCTGGCTGCAAATTGCGCAGATTGCGCAGTGCACTGCGTAATCAAGTGATTAGTGATCAGCGTTTATATGCTAAAACGAATTACGTCAAATTTAGGGACTTAGGAACTTAGTGGCATTGACGGGACTTACGCTATGAAGATATTCACGATTTGTTATTCTCTATTTACAGTCAGACGCTTTCCGCAATTTCCGTCTCGGTACCGTGCAAGTCTTGCCACACCTAGGTTTCTCGTAGTGGGTTTACCAAACATGTACGGACGTCTGTAAAAAAAAAAAAAAGCTATTTAAAAAATTTATACCTTACACTCTAGCGTTAGATTATACCGCCACGACAGCAACCTGTTATTCCAGTTTTATTAATACAACCAGGCGCAAACTTCTTAAAAATCTTAAGGACTTCTTTAAGGTCGTAAATTCTAACCACAAAGTAGGAGGATTTCCTTTTGTTATGATCTTGGGAAATTTCAAATCATCCGAGTCGTCCTGACCTTTTCGCGGATTTTTTTGGTGAAGTCTATCCGGTTTTAGGGTCAATTATAGATCACCTGTCACTAATCTTTTGGAGTTTTGTAGTCTATAAATGGCATCGCCTTGGTTCTACGAACAGTGTGATTTCCTGGTTCAGTAGCTATCTCTCTGGGTTCACCCAAGGAGGTTGGTCGATTTTTGCCAGTTCAGAGTAATTTTCGTCATTTCCGATATCCTTTAGTGAAGTCATCTGAGTCCGCTTTTATTTATTTCAGATGTAAATGACTTTTCTGAGTGTTTTAATGTTTGTAGACGAAGTTAAAATATCCCTCTCCTTTGAATTGGTACTAAATTTCTTCAGTCTGATCAATGGTATGGCGTCGAATTCAAAAAACGTAAGAAGAAGTCTTTTGCCTGATGTAATACATTGCCCTCTTATTGTCCTATTGACAATCACATACTGGAAAATGTCGGTAATTATAAAGAGATACGAGTTGCTTTCGACTCAAAACTCAAGTTTGATATTCACATAGAAATTTCAGTTAATAAACCTAGATTCCTTTTACGGTTTATAAAAAGATGGTCTAAAGAATTCACTGACTCACACGTTACGAAATACTTGTATACTTTTTTAGTTAGGCCAAGTCTGGAATACTCGTGGGCAGTTAGGCTCCCTATTTATAGATGCCTTCTTAATCTCGTGGAGTCTGTGCAACGGGACATCTTGATGGTTGCTTTGAGAGGTTTGGGTTGGGATCCTACGCTACCTCCTCCACCGTATTTTAATAGATTGAAACTCATCGACATGCCTACGCTTGAAAAAAAGCGCGAATTGTTAGGTGAAAAGTCTCTTTAGCCTAATAAAAGGAGATGCTTTTTCGCCAGCTTTATTAGACCTTATTAATATTCCCACCCCCGGTAGAATCCCAAGACACTTTATACCCTTGCAGCTACCACAATGCCGAACTAATTATGAGTTGTTCAATCAGTTTCGGGTAATGTGTAAAATGTTCAACCACTTTACTACCACTTACTTGATCTGTCCGTTTTTTCCATTAATAATGTTAAAAACATTATATTGCATAACTAACTGCTAAACATTTTCGAGTCTCGTGCAATACATATAAATTGAATCAAAATATTCCTTTATATTTCATTTTGTTTCTCATTTGTCTCTATTAATAATCTATAAATAAGCACATGTTTATTCATCAATATGTGCCCCGTGTCTTAATTTAGGGCTTAGTTGAATGCCTGTACATGGTATATGTTGATCTTATGTTTATTTTGATTTGTATATATTTTTTCTTCCGCAGCTTACATTCGGCTAGTAACTTGTTCTGTAGCGGAATTTAATTAATTAAATAAATAAATAAACAACTTTCTTCGAAAGAAAGAGTTAAAAAACTGGTTTAAAAAAATTGCAAAACGTTCTCGCTTTAAATAATTTTACTTATTATGCATACGTCGTATTATTCCACTTCGAAAACCAAATATACCTTTGAGACAGCAATACAGAAGTAAACAAATTTTCAATATTTATTTACTTAACTTAACTATAAAGCAAAACTCATACAGTAACGTTCATGTTATTGATTCCGTACCAATATTTTTTAAGAACAAATGGTAAACGTGCGATTATGTATTCAAGCATATGCTTTATATAATTTCATTATATTTCATAACACAAAACACATCAATCCTAACCAACCCATGTTTGCAAGTCTGTCCAATTTGCAGCTTGTACACGTACCCCCGTGCAGCTTAAAATGCCCGCACGACCGGCGTAGTTGTATGTAATTATTTCTGACTATTAACAGAACATAATTTGTGGCACACCATGTACCTTTTTAGTGGTCGAATTCATTTCTCATTTATATTTCAGTTTGATAAAAACCCAAGATTTTCTATTTAAGTTTGACGTAAAACTA
Source organism: Glossina pallidipes (assembly GCA_000688715.1). Taxonomy (NCBI): domain Eukaryota; kingdom Metazoa; phylum Arthropoda; class Insecta; order Diptera; family Glossinidae; genus Glossina; species Glossina pallidipes. The sequence goes on along the minus strand of KK499794.1, from coordinate 201,098 downwards.
AACATTGTTGCAATTATTTGGCATTTCTAATTATCCTATGCGCGCTTCACTTGCCAAATTAATTAACTTCGCTTTCTCAATTTTCTCTTCAATATTTATATCAAAGCACTTGATTAACTCCCGACAAGTTTCTCTGATAACAAGTAACCGCATTATATGACAACAGAATAGTAAACAATTTATTTCAGAACAGAATTCATACTTTCGCTCATGATTTAGTTAAAACATTTTTATAGAAAGCCAATAATTCTCCTAATCACTTGCCATTAAAAAAAAAAATGAAGGATTTTATTCCTTTCCTCTAGTTACATCCTATACCATATGTGTACACAATATCTAGGAGGATTTGAGATGAACTCTGCTTTTATTATGCCGATCTAAGCTTGCCTGCCTGTCTGCCTGTCTTGCTTTTAGTATATCCAACCAACAGGTCGCAATTTTTGAGATATTCTCTTGAATTGGCGCACCATCTTATTTTGGCCCAAAGACAAACGCTATTGAAAATGGTTTGGATGGGACCACTTTTTTGAGCACTGCCCATATACCATATTATTTCGAAAAATCATTATATGAATGACTCAATTAAGCGAAGTGGTGTAGGGCATCTCAGCAAGTAAAGCATTTAATATATGTACTTTTTTTATATTGCATTTTATTTATATTTAATTTCCATTCTTCTCTTTATAAGGTTCATTAATCGAAAGATTCGAAATAAGCGCTTACACATTACGCGAAAATCTACGGTAAATATTTTAGACAATGTTCTTTCTTTATTGGGGCGCGTGTGCGTATTTCAAAAAGAGTAACGCAAATGCGTAGCAAATGTTTGCTAAGATTTGAGGTTGTGCCTCAAGCGTACGGTGACTTTTATGGACAATTTGTTATAATATTTGAAAATTTTCGCGTTAAACGCTTCGTTAACATTGTTGTTTGCGAAAATGAGAAACAAACTGAAGCTGTAAGAAGAGCTAAACTGAAGAGTTTGAGCGAAGCAAATCATAATGGCAAAGTATCATAAATGATAGGAGTATGTCACAAAAATTCCTTTTCTATGCTAGTTAGGTAAGATGTGAGTAATAACTTATAGTTTCATTCATAAAGAGCAGTGAGTCCCCCCCAGATATAATCCAAACGCACAGAGTTTATACCAGGTGTGCGTATGCAAGTTTTGATGTGCCCGAACGACTAAAACGAGCGTATCTTACTTCGAGTTGCAAAAAGGACATATTGGAAAACATAGAATATATGTTCTCGAGTCTTAAGGAAGAATTAAACATTAGTAACTACGTGAGTCGCTTTCAAACACTGATATATTTAGAAGAGATTGAGTGTTTTGTCAATTTCCGCATGTATGACAGAGAACGAGCGTATTTCACACGCGAAGGAGAGTACTTAGCTCTGACCATAGAAAATCCTTCCAAACGTCGTCCTTCGTTGGTAATTGGCGACATAGCAAATATACTACGAGGGGAAGTTTATGACATGCCATACGTGATTTTCGAAACCCGCTCCACAGGAAAAACTGTAACGCTAGTGGAAAGCATTTTGCAAATTTTTAAATTGATACCCAGTGCACGTCTGCTTGTAAACACACCATCTGCTGATTTAATAACGGGTTTGATTGAATGCGGTGTGCTCAAAATGGGTGAGTTTATACGTCTAGCGTCCCAGAATCAAGTCTAAAAAGAGCTTATACCAGAGCATTTGATGCCTATTGCGTGTTCGCGTAAGCCGCTGCCGAAAGGGGCAGAAAAACACATGCATCCTTTTCAATCTCTTCGCCTCCTCTCCACACGTCAACTCACTGATGGGTTCGAAAATGAAAACTTAAATATTTCAAGTGCTTTCCAGTGACAGCTAAATTTGCAATCGATTAAAATCCTTTTTTTCTACTTTTCTTTATGATTTATTATAACAAAATTATCAAAATTTAATCGTAACAAACGAAATTTATTAATGAATTAAAACAAAAAAAAAAATCTCGCATTAAGCAGATACGAAAAGCATAATTTAAGGCACAACAGCAAACAAAATGCAAAGTCCCCCTGTTTTTAAAAGTTCAACAAAAATGTCACAGATTTTTATATTAATTTCCATTTATTTTATATTCTCCTAAATGAAAACAAAAATTTCCATTTTTCTAATAATATCCCAATGCATCAAAGCACCTTTTATTTTCTCGCGTCTTATGTTTGGAGTTCGTTATTGCCTTAAAACTTTTCACTATAAACAATAATTTTCTCTATGTTTGGTTTACTGATGATTGTTTTTAATAAACATTTAACGTAGAACATTGAAAACTGCCCTCCCGCCGTCATAGGTTCGATAGTTTGAAGTTTGTGCGCAAACAATGATAAAACCATACAAAATAAAAATTTGTATAGAAATTGAAACACATCATCTTCATCAGCTCTTCAAATTTGAGGTTTTTTTTACAATAATTTGGAGGCAACACAATGTTTTCTTACTCGGTTAATTTTTAACAATTCTTTATATTGTATACATATATAAATATATGTATATGTTTGTTATATAGCATATGTATGCATATGACATTGTACATAGTACAGTATATGTGTGTTTATATGTAGATATATATGCATATATGAAAAAGAAACAATGGCGAATATCATATAAATGAAATGATAAATTTTCAATTTAATATGACGGCACATACTTGTTTTTCAAGTCCCGCACTTGGTCTGCCATGTGAAAATTTAGAATATATATTTGTTGTAATGTTTTAACATAATTTTTCTTAAAACTGATAGCGAACTCTTCTTCATTTTCAAACGTACTTGCTTACAAAAGAGCTCATAGGATCTAACTCTGTTCCCGATATTTTTTGTCAGGCCAAGATTGCTTTAAAATTGAGAAATCACTAAAAACATATTCATTTTCTTTGTAAACTCATATGAATGCCTATTTTGATCTGTAAATTGGCTAAAATTAGTTTCTTCTAATATACAAAATAGCTAGGAACTAATGAGACATCGACGAGATTTCCAGGGACACTATACGAATCTCAGATGGGTCTCCTTGTCAATACATAAAATATAGATGCATGAAATAAATGTAATGTTAATTTCTTACAATTTCTTTATATGTCTATCAGTTCGTCTTTTATACACTTTCTTACAACTTCTTTATATATCTGTAATTCATTTAACACAATAGTAATACAACAAAAAATTTTATTTAGTATGTCTCTTTTATCTTTTTTTCAATCATTTTATTTAGCAATTTTTCACTTTGTCGAACTTCTTTGTGCACTTGTAAAATGGCTTTGATTTCTCGCTAAAACCCGTTAGCTGGTTTTTTCCTTACAATGTTACAATGTGTTGAGAATGATTTGTCGAACTTCTTTGTGCACTTGTAAAATGGCTTTGATTTCTCATTAAAACCCGTTAGTTGGTTTTTTTCCTTACAATGTTACAATGTGTTGAGAATGGAGAGAAAACAGGGCTGCTTTCAATAAATGGCAACGCTTTGGATGAACATGAACAAAAAAAATACGAAATTAATCACATGTTCACAGTTTGAATAATTTTGAATGGTTTTCTGTTAAACATTGAAAATGAACAACAAATCTCTGTAAATGTACCAAGTTTTTTTATTTATTTATTTATTTGTTCCACTTATACAGAAACTCAACTAAAACAAGCAACAGTCGAGTTCAAATGACACTTAAAGTAATTTAAATTAATTATTATTAAAAAAAAAAAAAAACTTAGTATAAGTACAATAAAACAAACAAAAGGAAAAAAAAGAAAAAGAAAAAAAAGCATGTACACAATTAGCACAGAGCCGCACCCTCGGCCTGTACAGAACCTAGTTGCAAATGAACCCCTAAGCCATCGCAAACATGCATAAGCTTGGCAACCGATAATAGTTAA